>JALXJV020000004.1:41650261-41811528 GCA_024633595.2 Lepomis macrochirus | reverse complement strand
GCTGATCAGACAGCTTCCACTGAACATGTTGAACCAGGAGACCAGCTTTATCCACAATGGGGTCTCACTTTGCACCACATCACAGCCAGAAAGACAGTTCCAGTCGTTTTATCTGCTTTTTAAAGCCTAAGTGAGTGTGTGTAGTGTCAGTCGGTGGTCTTATGACACAACAGCCACCCGATGAGTTCTGAATGGAGTTTCTGCACTAAAATGTAACTGTATGATCAGGGTGGCACCCTGAATTGATCTGTTGTGGTTTGGGGCCCCTAGGGGCCTCCTGAAAAAAGTTGCCTGGGGAAGGAGCTAGAAGGTTGAAATTTCAGATTCCTAATTCAGCTGTCTGTCTGAGTGTTCTGTGCGAGTTTGAAGCCGTTTGGAGTTCGACTCAGTCATTCACACTTTAATGCCTCTAACACACAGAAACTGCGTGTTTGAGCCCTGAGACGCTGATCAGACAGCCTTGACCGACCTGTTGACCCAGTAGACCAGCTTTATCCACAATGGGGTCTCACTTTGCACCACATCACAGCCAGAAAGACAGTTCCAGACGTTTTATCTGCTTTTTAAAGCCTGAGTGTGTGTAGTGTCAGTCGGTGGTCTTATGACACAACAGCCACCCGATGAGTTCTGGAATGGAGTTTCTGCACTAAAATGTAACTGTATGATCAGGGCGGCACCCTGAATTGATCTGTTGTGGTTTGGGGCCCTAGGGGCCTCCTGAAAAAAGTTGCCTGGGGAAGGAGCTAGAAGGTTGAAATTTCAGATTCTTAATTCAGCTGTCTGTCTGAGTGTTTTGTGCGAGTTTGAAGCCATTTGGAGCTCGACTCAGCAATTTCACACCGTGATGCCTCTGACATGCAGAAACAGCCGTCTGAAGCCTCTGTGTGCGTTTTAAGCCGTTTGCAAGCTCAACTCAGTCAACTTAAACTGTAATGCCTCAAACACGCGGAAACTGTGTGTTTGAGCCTGCAAAGGCTGATCAGACAGCTTCCACTGAACATGTTGAACCAGGAGACCAGCTTTATCCACAATGGGGTCTCACTTTGCACCACATCACAGCCAGAAAGACAGTTCCAGACGTTTTATCTGCTTTTTAAAGCCTAAGTGAGTGTGTGTAGTGTCAGTCGGTGGTCTTATGACACAACAGCCACCCGATGAGTTCTGAATGGAGTTTCTGCACTAAAATGTAACTGTATGATCAGGGCGGCACCCTGAATTGATCTGTTGTGGTTTGGGGCCCGTAGGGGCCTCCTGAAAAACGTTGCCTGGGGAAGGAGCTAGAAGGTTGAAATTTCAGATTCCTGATTCAGCTGTCTGTCTGAGTGTTCTGTGCGAGTTTGAAGCCGTTTGGAGTTTGACTCAGTCATTCACACTTTAATGCCTCTAAGACACAGAAACTGCGTGTTTGAGCCCTCAGACGCTGATCAGACAGCCTTCACCGACCTGTTGACCCAGGAGACCAGCTTTATCCACAATGGGGTCTCACTTTGCACCACATCACAGCCAGAAAGACAGTTCCAGACGTTTTATCTGCTTTTTAAAGCCTGAGTGTGTGTAGTGTCAGTCGGTGGTCTTATGACACAACAGCCACCTGATGAGTTCTGAATGGAGTTTCTGCACTAAAATGTAACTGTATGATCAGGGTGGCACCCTGAATTGATCTGTTGTGGTTTGGGGCCCCTAGGGGCCTCCTGAAAAAAAGTTACCTGGGGAAGGAGCTAGAAGGTTGAAATTTCAGATTCCTGATTCAGCTGTCTGTCTGAGTGTTCTGTGCGAGTTTGAAGCCATTTGGAGCTCGACTCAGCAATTTCACACCGTGATGCCTCTGACATGCAGAAACAGCCGTCTGAAGCCTCTGTGTGCGTTTTAAGCCGTTTGCAAGCTCAACTCAGTCAACTTACACTGTAAGGTCCTCAAACACGCTGAAACTGTGTGTTTGAGCCTGCAAAGGCTGATCAGACAGCTTCCACTGAACATGTTGAACCAGGAGACCAGCTTTATCCACAATGGGGTCTCACTTTGCACCACATCACAGCCAGAAAGACAGTTCCAGACGTTTTATCTGCTTTTAAAGCCTAAGTGAGTGTGTGTAGTGTCAGTCGGTGGTCTTATGACACAACAGCCACCCGATGAGTTCTGAATGGAGTTTCTGCAGTAAAATGTAACTGTATGATCAGGGTGGCACCCTGAATTGATCTGTTGTGGTTTGGGGCCCCTAGGGGCCTCCTGAAAAAAGTTGCCTGGGGAAGGAGCTAGAAGGTTGAAATTTCAGATTCTTAATTCAGCTGTCTGTCTGAGTGTTCTGTGCGAGTTTGAAGCCGCTTGGAGTTTGACTCCAGTCATTCACACTTTAATGCCTCTAACACACAGAAACTGCGTGTTTGAGCCCTGAGACGCTGATCAGACAGCCTTCACCGACCTGTTGACCCAGGAAGACCAGCTTTATCCACAATGGGGTCTCACTTTGCACCACATCACAGCCAGAAAGACAGTTCCAGACGTTTTTTCTGCTTTTTAAAGCCTAAGTGAGTGTGTGTAGTGTCAGTCGGTGGTCTTATGACACAACAGCCACCCGATGAGTTCTGAATGGAGTTTCTGCACTAAAATGTAACTATATGATCAGGGCGGCACCCTGAATTGATCTGTAGTGGTTTGGAGCCCCTAGGGGCCTCCTGAAAAAAGTTACCTGGGGAAGGAGCTAGAAGGTTGAAATTTCAGATTCTTGATTCAGCTGTCTGTCTGAGTGTTCTGTGCGAGTTTGAAGCCGTTTGGAGCTCGACTCAGCAATTTCACACCGTGATGCCTCTGACATGCAGAAACAGCCGTCTGAAGCCTCTGTGTGCGTTTTAAGCCGTTTGCAAGCTCAACTCAGTCAACTTACACTGTAAGGCCTCAAACACGCAGAAACTGTGTGTTTGAGCCTGCAAAGGCTGATCAGACAGCTTCCACTGAACTGTTGACCCAGGAGACCAGCTTTTCTACAATGGGGTCTCACTTTGCACTACGTCACAGCCAGAAAGACAGTTCGAGACGTTTTATCTGCTTTTTAAAGCCTAAGTGATCCGACGTGCCTTGAACTTCATGCTGATTGTTACAATTAAACTCAGGTCATACACAATGGCCTTTGATCGGAGCTGCTCTAACAAAGGTACAGCAGTGTTGTATCACAGAATCACATTGTTAGTAAAAGAACATGCTGTCGGGGGGTTGAATGTGAAGCCAACAAAATGACTGACAGCTCATCAAAGCGCTAGCTTTAGATAGTCCCACATTTGAGGAACTAAAAGGCAAACAGAAAAGTCCTCAGCCTTGATTTAAAAGAACCAACAGCAGACCGGCAGTTTTCTGGGAGACTGACTCAGATGGAGCAATAAAGATAAATGCAGCTCCCCCAGGGTCACTTTGGACTCTGGGTCTCACAGCTCCAGCTGTGTTTCCATGCCCCCACCTCACCCACCTGGTTCATCTCCTCACTTGACTCCAATCAACTCATCTACTTCCTGCTTAAATACTTGAGTTGGCGTGCCACTCATAGCCAGATAGTTCCGCCTGCGTTCCAGTACAGTGACTATCGGCCAGATTATCTCCAGTGATCATCTGTGACGTCTGTCCTTGTGCCCTTTGCCAACGTGTTTTTCCCGTCACTCAGGATTCCTGAGCCAGAGTCTTTTGTTCATCATTCCCCACTTGCCACCTCAGCTCCGCTCTAGCCATACTTGACATTCATCAGCCCTGCCAGGCCCTTCTTTCATTATCATTTGTTCAGTAAAGACATTCTGCTTATCCTGCTCCCGCTGTGTCCGCTTCACTCTCTGTTACTAACTAAACGGAACAGTGTGGACAGGAAGCAGACCTGATCCCAGACCATCTGGGTTACCTGTGGTATTTACCAATAACACACTGTAGCTTACCATATATTAGCCGGGTAAATACCTAGTTATTATGGGCCAGTAAAAGGAAGGGTTACCCTATTTAGAATAGAGTACACATGGCAGACGGCAAAAGTTATAGATGTCTGGCAGCAGTGCCGCTACAATCAAGGTGAGTGCGTTTTGGCTGAAACTCCCTCATAGTATGTCGCACATTGGAATACCGTATATGCTCGCATTTCCTGAATTGAGCGCCATCTTGTTATTTAGGCCACGCCCATTTCCACCTATAAGTTTTCTTGCAAAATCAGGAGATGTGCAAACCCTACTTTTTCAAACTACTCTGAGGCACTGAGTCCGATCTGCACGACTGTTGGCGCACAGACTCTCTAGACCCTTGCGATCAAAGCTACTGAAATAACTTTGATAATCCAAAAAACGCTCAAGTTATGAAGAAACAACTTCCTGTAGGTTACAGTTTAAAAAGGAGTTGATGTCATCCCTCCCCATAGGTCTCTCTGATTAACACTAAACTTGGGCCCAACCTTCCCATGCCCCCCACCAAGAGCCAGGATCACTAATAGGTGGACCGCTATCTGGTTGGCTCAACAGCATTCAGTGGTTTATTTCAGCTCCTTCAGCAAATGTGGTGAATTTAAACAGAACCAGTGAGATGCTGGTAAAACCTGGTCACACTGTTGAAGAACTGCCTTTCTAATCACACTCTGCAGCTGAACATGATCCTGCCCCTTCAGAAACATTAACAGATATTCTCCAACACTATAGGAATTATGTTCCAACAGTGCAGCCGAACAGATCATCAGTGAAAGGCATCATTATGCACTGATCCGACGTGGCTTGAACTTCATGCTGATTGTTACAATTAAACTCAGGTCATACACGATGACCTTTGATCGGAGCTGCTCTAACAAAGGTACAGCAGTGTTGTATCACAGAATCACATTGTTAGTAAAAGAACATGCTGACGGGGGGTTGAATGTGAAGCCAACAAAATTACTGACAGCTCATCAAAGCGCTAGCTTTAGATAGTCCCACATTTGAGGAACTAAAAGGCAAACAGAAAAGTCCTCAGCCTTGATTTAAAAGAACCAACAGCAGACCGGCAGTTTTCTGGGAGACTGACTCAGATGGAGCAATAAAGATAAATGCAGCTCCACCAGGGTCACTTTGGACTCTGGGTCTCACAGCTCCAGCTGTGTTTCCATGCCCCCACCTCACCCACCTGGTTCATCTCCTCACTTGACTCCAATCAACTCATCTACTTCCTGCTTAAATACTTGAGTTGGCGTGCCACTCATAGCCAGATAGTTCCGCCTGCGTTCCAGTACAGTGACTATCGGCCAGATTATCTCCAGTGATCATCTGTGACGTCTGTCCTTGTGCCCTTTGCCAACGTGTTTTTCCTGTCCCTCAGGATTCCTGAGCCAGAGTCTTTTGTTCATCATTCCCCACTTGCCACCTCAGCTCCGCCCTAGCCATACTTGACATTCATCAGCCCTGCCAGGCCCTTCTTTCATTATCATTTGTTCAGTAAAGACATTCTGCTTATCCGCTGTGTCCGCTTCACTCTCTGTTACTAACTAAATGGAACAGTGTGGACAGGAAGCAGACCTGATCCCAGACCATCTGGGTTACCTGTGGTATTTACCAATAACACACTGTAGCTTACCATATATTAGCCGGGTAAATACCTAGTTATTATGGGCCAGTAAAAGGAAGGGTTACCCTATTTAGAATAGAGTACACATGGCAGACGGCAAAAGTTATAGATGTCTGGCAGCAGTGCCGCTACAATCAAGGTGAGTGCGTTTGGCTGAAACTCCTCATAGTATGTCGCACATTGGAATACCGTATATGCTCGCATTTCCTGAATTGAGCGCCATCTTGTTATTTAGGCCACGCCCATTTCCACCTATAAGTTTTCTTGCAAAATCAGGAGATGTGCAAACCCTACTTTTTCAAACTACTCTGAGGCACTGAGTCCGATCTGCACGACTGTTGGCGCACAGACTCTCTGGACCCTTGCGATCAAAAGCTACTGAAATAACTTTGATAATCCAAAAAACGCTCAAGTTATGAAGAAACAACTTCCTGTAGGTTACAGTTTAAAAAGGAGTTGATGTCATCCCTCCCCATAGGTCTCTCTGATTAACACTAAACTTGGGCCCAACCTTCCCATGCCCCCCACCAAGAGCCAGGATCACTAATAGGTGGACCGCTATCTGGTTGGCTCAACAGCATTCAGTGGTTTATTTCAGCTCCTTCAGCAAATGTGGTGAATTTAAACAGAACCAGTGAGATGCTGGTAAAACCTGGTCACACTGTTGAAGAACTGCCTTTCTAATCACACTCTGCAGCTGAACATGATCCTGCCCCTTCAGAAACATTAACAGATATTCTCCAACACTATAGGAATTATGTTCCAACAGTGCAGCCGAACAGATCATCAGTGAAAGGCATCATTATGCACTGATCCGACGTGGCTTGAACTTCATGCTGATTGTTACAATTAAACTCAGGTCATACACGATGACCTTTGATCGGAGCTGCTCTAACAAAGGTACAGCAGTGTTGTATCACAGAATCACATTGTTAGTAAAAGAACATGCTGACGGGGGGTTGAATGTGAAGCCAACAAAATTACTGACAGCTCATCAAAGCGCTAGCTTTAGATAGTCCCACATTTGAGGAACTAAAAGGCAAACAGAAAAGTCCTCAGCCTTGATTTAAAAGAACCAACAGCAGACCGGCAGTTTTCTGGGAGACTGACTCAGATGGAGCAATAAAGATAAATGCAGCTCCCCCAGGGTCACTTTGGACTCTGGGTCTCACAGCTCCAGCTGTGTTTCCATGCCCCCACCTCACCCACCTGGTTCATCTCCTCACTTGACTCCAATCAACTCATCTACTTCCTGCTTAAATACTTGAGTTGGCGTGCCACTCATAGCCAGATAGTTCCGCCTGCGTTCCAGTACAGTGACTATCGGCCAGATTATCTCCAGTGATCATCTGTGACGTCTGTCCTTGTGCCCTTTGCCAACGTGTTTTTCCTGTCCCTCAGGATTCCTGAGCCAGAGTCTTTTGTTCATCATTCCCCACTTGCCACCTCAGCTCCGCCCTAGCCATACTTGACATTCATCAGCCCTGCCAGGCCCTTCTTTCATTATCATTTGTTCAGTAAAGACATTCTGCTTATCCGCTGTGTCCGCTTCACTCTCTGTTACTAACTAAACGGAACAGTGTGGACAGGAAGCAGACCTGATCCCAGACCATCTGGGGTTACCTGTGGTATTTACCAATAACACACTGTAGCTTACCATATATTAGCCGGGTAAATACCTAGTTATTATGGGCCAGTAAAAGGAAGGGTTACCCTATTTAGAATAGAGTACACATGGCAGACGGCAAAAGTTATAGATGTCTGGCAGCAGTGCCGCTACAATCAAGGTGAGTGCGTTTTGGCTGAAACTCCCTCATAGTATGTCGCACATTGGAATACCGTATATGCTCGCATTTCCTGAATTGAGCACCATCTTGTTATTTAGGCCACGCCCATTTCCACCTATAAGTTTTCTTGCAAAATCAGGAGATGTGCAAACCCTACTTTTTCAAACTACTCTGAGGCACTGAGTCCGATCTGCACGACTGTTGGCGCACAGACTCTCTGGACCCTTGCGATCAAAAGCTACTGAAATAACTTTGATAATCCAAAAAACGCTCAAGTTATGAAGAAACAACTTCCTGTAGGTTACAGTTTAAAAAGGAGTTGATGTCATCCCTCCCCATAGGTCTCTTGATTAACACTAAACTTGGGCCCAACCTTCCCATGCACCCCACCAAGAGCCAGGATCACTAATAGGTGGACCGCTATCTGGTTGGCTCAACAGCATTCAGTGGTTTATTTCAGCTCCTTCAGCAAATGTGGTGAATTTAAACAGAACCAGTGAGATGCTGGTAAAACCTGGTCACACTGTTGAAGAACTGCCTTTCTAATCACACTCTGCAGCTGAACATGATCCTTCCCCTTCAGAAACATTAACAGATATTCTCCAACACTATAGGAATTATGTTCCAACAGTGCAGCCGAACAGATCATCAGTGAAAGGCATCATTATGCACTGATCCGACGTGGCTTGAACTTCATGCTGATTGTTACAATTAAACTCAGGTCATACACGATGACCTTTGATCGGAGCTGCTCTAACAAAGGTACAGCAGTGTTGTATCACAGAATCACATTGTTAGTAAAAGAACATGCTGACGGGGGGTTGAATGTGAAGCCAACAAAATTACTGACAGCTCATCAAAGCGCTAGCTTTAGATAGTCCCACATTTGAGGAACTAAAAGGCAAACAGAAAAGTCCTCAGCCTTGATTTAAAAGAACCAACAGCAGACCGGCAGTTTTCTGGGAGACTGACTCAGATGGAGCAATAAAGATAAATGCAGCTCCCCAGGGTCACTTTGGACTCTGGGTCTCACAGCTCCAGCTGTGTTTCCATGCCCCCACCTCACCCACCTGGTTCATCTCCTCACTTGACTCCAATCAACTCATCTACTTCCTGCTTAAATACTTGAGTTGGCGTGCCACTCATAGCCAGATAGTTCCGCTCATGCTCCAGTACAGTGACTATCGGCCAGATTATCTCCAGTGATCATCTGTGACGCCTGTCCTTGTGCCCTTTGCCAACGTGTTTTTCCTGTCCCTCAGGATTCCTGAGCCAGAGTCTTTTGTTCATCATTCCCCACTTGCCACCTCAGCTCCGCCCTAGCCATACTTGACATTCATCAGCCCTGCCAGGCCCTTCTTTCATTATCATTTGTTCAGTAAAGACATTCTGCTTATCCGCTGTGTCCGCTTCACTCTCTGTTACTAACTAAACGGAACAGTGTGGACAGGAAGCAGACCTGATCCCAGACCATCTGGGTTACCTGTGGTATTTACCAATAACACACTGTAGCTTACCATATATTAGCCGGGTAAATACCTAGTTATTATGGGCCAGTAAAAGGAAGGGTTACCCTATTTAGAATAGAGTACACATGGCAGACGGAAAAAGTTATAGATGTCTGGCAGCAGGTGCCGCTACAATCAAGGTGAGTGCGTTTTGGCTGAAACTACCTCATAGTATGTCGCACATTGGAATACCTTATATGCTCGCATTTCCTGAATTGAGCTCCATCTTGTTATTTAGGCCACGCCCATTTCCACCAATAAGTTTTCTTGCAAAATCAGGAGATGTGCAAACCCTGCTTTTTCAAACTACTCTGAGGCGCTGAGTCCGATCTGCACGACTGTTGGTGCACAGACTCTCTGGACCCTCGTGATCAAAAGCTACTGAAAGAACTGACTTTAAACAATCATCCACATAAAAGTTTTTTTGGATGGTATCAAGAACCTTTACATGATACTTGGCCAGGTTATCCTCAGCTGTTTTCTTCAGGGCAAGAAGCTAGAAGAACCAAACAGGTGAACAGTCATCCTATATTCTGCCAGAGGTTTACCAACATCACCATCAGGCCACCAAAGGAAACAAAGGAAGTCAACATCTGTTAGGATTTGGGTTTTGTGCTGTTGTTTTCCCTGTACGAAAACCGCATTGTTCCTCTTCGATCTGAGGTTCGAAAATCGGCCGAACCCTCCGTTCCAGCACCCTGGCGTAGACTTTACCAGGGAGCCTGAGAAGTGTGATACCCCAGTAATTGGCACACACTCTCTGGTCCCCCTTTTTGAACAGGGGAACCGCCACTCCTTGGGCAGTGTACCTGACTTCCACGCAATGTTGAAGAGACGTGTCATCCAAGACAGCCCCTCCACACCCAAAGCTTTTAGCATCTCCGGGCGGATCTCATCAATCCCTGGGGCTTTGCCACTGTGGAGTTGTTTGACTACCTCAGTGACCTCTTCCAGGGAAATTGACGAGAAACCCCCATCAGCCTCCAGCTCTGCCTCTACAAGAGAGGGCATGTCAGTCGGATTTAGGAGTTCCTCAAAGTGTTCCTATACCTCCCCAGTTGAGGTCAACAGGGTCCCATCCTTACTGTACACTGCTTGGATGGTTCCCCGCTTCCCCCTCCTGAGATGGCGGACAGTTCTCCAGAAACACTTTGTTGCTGACCGAAAGTCCTTCTCCATGTCTTCTCCGAACAGACGTTTCCAGTTCACCCGCTCTACCCGTTTGGGCTTACCAGGTCTGTCCAGAGTCTTACCCCACCCCCTGACCCAACTAAAAACCAGATGGTGATCAGTTGACAGCTCCGCCCCTCTTTCACCCGAGTGTCCGAAACATGTGGCCTCAAATCAGATGAAACGATTACAAAATCGATCATAGGGTGTTCGGCCTAGGGTGCTCTGGTACCATGCTCGAACATGGTGTTTGTTATAGACAATCCATGACTAGCACAGAAGTCCAACAACAAATACCTACTCAGGTTCAGATCAGGGGGGCCGTTCCTCCCAATCACGCCTTTCCAGGTAACTCCGTCATTGCCCACATGTACGTTGAAGTCACTCAGCAGAACTATGGAGTCCCCTACTGGAGCCCCATACAGGACTCCATTCAGGGTCTCCAAGAAGGTCGATACTCGAACTGCTGTTTGGTGCATACGCGACAAACAACAGTCAGAGTTTTCCCCCCCGCTACCCGAAGGCGTAGGGAGGCGACCCTCTCGTTCACCGGAGCAAACACCAACGTAGCGGCACTCAGCCGGGGACTTGTGAGTATCCCCACACCTGCCTGGCGCCTCACACCTTGAGCAACTCCAGAGAAGAATAATGTCCATCCCCTATCGAGGAGCACGATTCCAGAGCCAAGACTGTGCGTGGAGGTCAGCCCCACCAGATCTAATTGGTAGCGCTCCATCTCCCGCACAAGTTCCGGCTCGTTCCCCCAGAGAGAGGTGACGTTCCACGTCCCCAGAGCCAGCCTCTGCCGCCCGGGTCTGGTCCGTCGAGGCCCCTGGCCTTCATCGCCACCCATGTGGCAGCACACCCGACCCCTGCGGATCTTCCGATGGATGGTGGGTCCAAGGGATGTAGAGAGGGGTGCCACGTAGCTTTTTCGGGCTGTGCCCGGCCGGGCTCCGTGGCAAACCCGGCCACCAGGCGCTCGCCGACGAGCCCTCCCTCTGGGCCTGGCTCCAGACGGGGGCCCGGGCTTCCTTCGGGCAGGGTTTGTCCTCCTCTTTTATGATTTTCCATCAAAGGTTTTTGTGAACCATTCTTGGTCTGGCCCCTCACCTGGAACCTCTCTGCCTTGGGAGATCCTACCAGGAGTACTTAGGCTCCAGAGAACACAGCCTCCAGGTTCACCGGGGCATGCAAACCTCTCCACCACGATAAGGTGATGGTTCACCTGAGAGGTGAACTAATATCAGATTATGAAATTGATTTATTCTGTCTTACTCAAACCTGGCTGGGTGATGGAGAATGTGTGAGCCTAAATGAATCCACCCTTCCCAGTCATATTAATACTCACATTCCTTGTGAAGCATAGGCCGAGGAGGTGGAGTTGCAGCTATCTTTCACTCTAGCCTAGTAATCAGCTCTAAACCTAAACTAAATTATAACTCATTTGAAAGCATTGTTCTGAGTCTTTCACACCCAAGCTGGAAATCACTGCAACCAATTATGTTTGTTATAGTGTAACGAGCACCTGGTCCGTACTCTGAATTCTTATCTGAATTTGCAGAGTTTTTGTCAACTTAAATCCTTAAAACGGACAAAGTTATTATTGTAGGGGATTTTAATATTCATGTGGAGCTTTAGTACTGCGTTTATCTCTCTATTAGATTCAATTGGCTTCTCTCAGAGTGTTCATGAACCGACTCACTGTTTTAACCACACCCTTGAGCTTGTTCAGGTATATGGTATTGAAATTGAACATTTAATAGTGTTCCCACAGAATCCCTCTTTATCTGACCACTGTTTGATAACTTTTGAGCTTGTATTGCTGAACTATCCTCCATTGGGCAAAAATTTCTATACAAGATGTCTGTCTGATAGCTCTATAGCTAAATTTAAGGATGCAATCCCATCGGCTCTAAATTCACTATCAGGTCACAAAGTAACAGAGGACTCTTACGCGAATATCAGTCCCTCCCAAGTTGATCATATTGTTGATAGTGCTGCAGGCTCGCTGCGAACAACACTCGACTCTGTAGCCCCTCTAAAAAAGAAAATACTAAAACAAAGACGGTTAGCTCCATGGAATAATACTGAAACTTGCAAATTAAAGCAAATATCGCAGAAACACGAGAGGAATTGGCGTTCCACCAAACTGGAAAATTCTCGCTTAATTTGGCAAGATAGTCTTAAAACTTATAGGAAGGCCCTCCGTAATGCCAAAGCAGCGTACTACTCGTCATTAATAAAGGAAAATAGGAACAACCCCAGGTTTCTTTTCAGCACTGTAGCCAGGCTGACAGAAAGTCACAGCTCTATTGAGCAAAGTATTCCCATAGCTCTCAGTAGTTACGACTTCATGAGCTTCTTTAATGATAAAATTCTAGCTATTAGAAACAAAATCCACCAAGACCTGCCCTCAACTGGCACATACTTAACTCTATACTCAGGAACTTTAGAAACAACTGTAAAACCAGTTATACAGTATGTTTAGACTGCTTTGCTTCCCTCAATCTTTATCAACTAACTTCAATAATTTCTTCATCTAAACCAGCAACTTGCCTCTTAGACCCCATCCCGACTAGGCTGCTTAAAGAAGTTTTAGGCAGCACTTCTCTACTGGATGTGATCAATTTGTCTTTATCAACAGGCCACAGTACTTTAAAATAGCTGTAATTAAACCTCTTCTGAAAAAGCCCAACCTGGATCCAGACGTTTTAGCCAACTATAGACCTATATCTAACCTTCCATTTCTCTCTAAGGTCCTGGAGAAAGCAGTCACCAAACAGCTGTGTGACTTTCTACATAGCAATAGTTTATCTGAGGATTTTCAGTCAGGATTTCGAGGTCATCATAGCACAGAGACAGCACTGGTGAAAATTACTAATGACCTCCTAACTGCATCAGACAAAGGACTTGTCTCTGTGTTGGTTTTACTGGATCTTAGTGCTGCATTTGATACCATTGACCATCAGATCCTATTACAGAGACTGGAACATTTCATTGGCAGTAAAGGAACCCGCTCTAAGCTGGTTTAAGTCCTATTTATTAGATTGATTTCAGTTTGTACAACGATGAGTTATTATTATTATTCCATGACTAACTTTGGCATGCATGCCAAAGTTAGTCATGGAATTCCACAAAGATCTGTGCTCAGACCAATTCTCTTCACTTTATATATGCTTCCTTTAGGCAATATTATCAGGAAACACTCCATAAACTTTCATTGTTATGCAGATGATACTCAGTTATATCTATCGATCAAGCCAGATGAAACTCATCAGTTAGGTAAGCTTCAAATGTGTCTTCAAGATGTTAAAACCTGGATGACCTGTAATTTTCTAATGTTAAACTCAGATAAAACTGAAGTTATTGTCTTGGGGCCTAAGCACCTTTGTGACACGCGGATGGCATCGCCCTGGCCTCCAGCACCACTGTGAAAAATCTTGGAGTTATCTTTGACCAGGACATGTCGTTTAACTCTCACATTAAGCAAATTTCAAGGACCGCCTTTTTCACCTACTGTAATATTGCAAAAATCAGGAACATCCTGTCTAAAAATGATGCAGAAAAACTAGGCCATGCATTTGTTACTTCTAGACTGGATTACTGCAATTCCTTACTATCAGGCTATTCGAAAAAGTCCATTAAGACTCTTCAGCTGATCCAGAATGCTGAAGCACGTGTTCTGCCAGGAATCAGTAAAAGAGATCAGATCTCTCCTGTCTTAGCTTCTCTGCAATCGCTTCCTGTAAAATCCAGATTAGAATTTAAAATCCTTCTTCTCACATACAAAGCTCTTATGGTCAGGCACCATCTTATCTTAAAGAGCTCATAGTACCTTACTACCCCATCAGAGCACTTCGCTCCCAGAATGCAGGGTTACTTGTGGTTCCTAGAGTCTCCAAAAGTAGAATGGGAGCCAGAGCGTTCAGCTACCAAGCTCCTCTCCAGTGGAACCAGGTTCCAGTTTGGGTTCGGGAGGCACCGTCTCTACATTTAAGAGTACGCTTAAGATTTTTTATTTGTATTTGTATTTATTGTTTATTTCATTCATTTAAAACAATGCAGCAACAACATGAATGAAAAGGAGCAGAAAGAAGTAAAAAAAACTTATGTCTTCCCCCTATCAACACAAAATCATTTACAGTTCCAATTTATTCGAGCTGTCTCATACAGCCGTCTTTTTTTGTAGAACTTCAAAACTCAAATTACATCAATAAAATCGATCTGCTATTTTGCAGTATTATATTTCTGCAGCATTGATATTTTAACATATTTCTTAAACACATAGATGGACTTAGAAGTTTTAATTTTACAATCAAGACTGTTCCAGAAACTGACTCCTTTGATCGTGATACATTTTTCCTTTACAACCGATTTGAACCTGGGTTTTGTAAAAACCTCAGTTCCTTTTAGTTCATATATACTTTTCCTCTTGGTGAACCTGTTTTGTAAATTGTTTGGTATGCTTTCCAGATGTGCTTTATACATGGTTTTTAAAAGACTATACTCTACTAATTCACTAAATTTTAGAGTTTTTAGTTGTATGAATAGCAGATTAGTCGGATCTCTGTATCCGCTTCCACTGATAATTCGGGGTCCAAGCCCGAAGTGGGCTGGGAACCGTGAATGCAAGGCAACGCGGTTCCCTGTACCAGCGCTGCAGGAACCCTATTGTTTTTGTTAGGATTTTTATTAGGGGTCCAAGCCCGAAGTGGCGATGCAAGGCATTGCGGTGCCCAGTACCACGAAGTGGCTGGGAACCCTATTGTAATCGTTCTCGTTTTTATTAGGGGTCCAAGCCCCTATTGTTTTCGCTCTGACTTTTATTATTCTTCCGCTGCTAATTCCACTACTGCAGCCTAGACGGTAAATGCTAGGGACGCGAAACTGACAGGGTAGGTCACATTCACTGCATGTAACTCAGGCGCAAAAATCCGCACACTTCTACTGCTAGGGGGCGCTATAAGCAAGGTCAACGCGTTTGGGCTTGGATCTCCCGCCTACGAGGGCGTATATCAAAAACCTTATATCCACGTGTTCGGGGGATCGAGCTTAATCTCCTGGTATAGGCCACGCCCATTTCCACCTAGACTTTTTTCGCGCAAAATCGCAAAAACTGACGAACCGGCTGAAATCATCTCCTCCGAGGCCGCAAGTCCGATCAACATGAAACTTCGCACAGATAATCTCTGGACCAAGCTCTACAAATTTGGTGTACAGAATTTTGATCCGACAAAAAATGTCACAATTATACGCTAACAAATGTTTGCGAAAAACGCTACTAACACGTAGTGAGGGCATAACTTCAGTTTAGAATGGTTGATCCACACCAAATTTGGACCATTCATTAGGGACGCCCACCTGAGGGCCTCTGCAAAATTTGGTGCAACTCGTCCCTAGGTGGCGCTCTTTAATCCAGAAAATTAGTTCCTCTATAACCACAACTCACATTGACATGAAACCACTGCCCAATTGTTCAGCATGGTCCCCTGATGCCAGGCACCAAAGGGGACCCTAATGTGCCCATAGGTGGCGCTGTTATTGCAAATTAAAAATGTTTTCAAAAATCCCATTGACTTACATTCATTTTATATCTCCATAACCACAAATCCGATTGACACCAAATTTGGGTAAATTGTTACCCATGGGCCCCTGATCACACCACAAAAATTTGGTGCAGTTCGGCCAAAAGGTGGCGCTGTAATCGAAGCTCAAATGCCCCATTCATTTCAATGGGGATTTTCAAACAAAGTACATTTTTCTTCATAACTAAGGCCAACTACATCGCTCATAAACCTTATATCCACGCCTTCGGGGGGGATTGAGCTGAATCACGTGATGTAGGCCACGCCCATTTCCGACTCAACTTTTTCGTGCAAAATCGCAAAAACTGACGAACCGGCTGAAATCATCTCCGACGAAGCCGCAAGTCCGATCGACACGAAACTTGGCACAGATAATCTCTGGACCGAGCTCTACAAATTTTGTGTACAGAATTTTGATCCAACTAAAAATATCGCAATTATAGGCTAACAAACATTTGTGAAAAACGTTAATAAAAGGAAGTGATGCCAGATCTTAGGTTAGGAGTGGCCGATCCACACCAAACTTGAGGACCTTATGTAGGAGACCCCTCTGAAGGGCTGTGCAAAATTTGGGACAGTTCGCCGCTAGTTGGCGCTACCCAAAAAAATTCCTATTGACTTACATTAATTTCATATCTCCATTACCACAAGTCTGAATAAAACCAAATTTGGGTCAATTCTTCCCCATGGGCCCCTGATGACACCACAAAAATTTGGTGCACTTCGGCCAAAAGGTGGCGCTATAATTGAAGCTCTAATACCCCATTCATTTCACTGGGATTTTGCTGTCAATGACATTTTGCCTCATAATTACGGCCTACTACATCGCACATTCATAAATCTTATGTTTACGTGTTTGGGGGATTTTGTCAATTCCTATGGTATATGACACGCCTATGTGCGATGACATTTTCATTTCGCGAAATCGCAAAAACTGGAAAACCTATTCTAATCAACTCCTCCAAAGCCGCAAGTCCGATCAACACGAAACTTTGCACAGACCATCTCTGGACCGAGCCGAAGAAAGTTTGTAGAGGGAATTTTGATCCGACAAAAAACAGCCGAATTACAAGCTAACAAATCTTTCCGAAAACACTACAAACAGGAAGTATAACATATCTCAGGCTTGGAAAGGCTGATTAACACCAAACGTGGGGACCTTATGCGGCTGGACTTCCCGAAGGCCTGTGTCAAATTTGGTGCCAATCGGCCAAACGGTGGCGCTGTTCATCATATATCAAAAAAACTCCCATTCACTTACATGCATTTTATATCTCCACTACCGCAGCTCCGATTGACACCAAATTAGGGTCAGTTCTTCCCCACAAGGGCCTGATGACACCTGAGCGATTTGGTGCAATCCGGGCCAAAAGGCGGCGCCGTAATCGAAGCTCAAACGCCGTCCCTAAGCCCATTCATTTCAATGGCATTTTCAAACACGCCGCATTTTGCCTTGGTTCGGAGTGGCCTGTCGGGACCTCACACGGGGACCTTAGGCGGGACGTCGGCCGGGCACCTGGGACGACTTGCGCGCCCTCCGCGGGGCGAGGGGGGCGACTGGCGCCGTGGGGCTTGGACCCCGTTTACAACTGCTCGCAGTTCTAGTTCTAATTGCTCTTTTCTGTAAGAGTAAAATTGCATTAATGTATATTTTGCAGGCACTTCCCCACACTTCAATGCAATAAGTCAGATATGGAACAATCAGTGAATTATACAACAAAAAACAATGCATTCTTATTTAGAGAATCTTTGACCTTATCCAGCACACCTATTATTTGGGATACCTTTACTTTGATATTATCAATGTGTGATTTCCATGTCAAATGTTCATCAATCATAACACCTAGAAACTTAATCTCATGTGCCCTTTCAATTTCCAATCCATTAATTAATAATGACGTTTCAACATATTTCTATTTACTACAAAATATCATAAATTTAGTTTTACTGATATTCAGGGATAATCTATTGGCATTGAACCACTTCATAATTTTCTGAAATTCATTCTCTACAATTTGTAGTACATCTTTTATGTTTTTTCCTGAGTAGAAGAAAGTGGTGTCATCCGCAAACAGAATGCACCTAAGTAACTGAGACTCAAACACAATATCATTTACATATAGAAGAAAGAGTATAGGTCCTAGGACCGATCCTTGTGGTACCCCACAAGTTATGTTACATTTTTAGACTTTGTGTTGTCAATTTCGACAAACTGACTTCTGTTTTTAAATAGCTGGTAACCCATTGGTGTGCCACACCTCTGATACCATATTTATATAATTTATGCAACAATATCTTGTGATCCAATGTATCAAATGCTTTTTGAAGATCCACAAAGATACTTACTAAATAGTGCCTTTTATCTATAGCATTTGTAATTTCTTCAGTTAATTCCATAATTGCTGTAGCAGTTGAATGATTAGAACGAAACCCATTTTGACTGTTACTTAAAATCTTAAAATCATTCAGAAATTTATTCAGTCTAATAGCAAATAACTTTTCCAGAATTTTAGAGAACTGTGGAAGTAATGATATTGGTCTATAATTAGAAAATTCAGACTGGTTTCCTTTTTTAAACAATGGAATTACTTTGGTTATTTTCATACCGTCTGGAAATATCCCTGAAGTAAATGACAAATTACAGATATAGGTAAAAGGCTCAATAATCACATTAAAAATTTCCTTTATCAATACCATATTCATATCATTATAATCATTTGATTTTTTATTGGCACACTTCTGGACAATTCTTGTACTTTCCTTTTTGATAAAGCTTATAGTTAGGGCTAGCTCAGGCGAGTCCTGAACCATCCCTTAATTATGCTGCTATAAGCCTAGACTGCCGGGGGATTTCCCATGATGCACTGAGCTCCTCTCTCCTCTTCTCTCTCTCCCTCTGAGTGCAACCTTATCCCATTAATGCATGTTACTAACTCGACTTCTTCCCTTTCCCGTGATCGTGTGCTTCCTCCTCCTGTCGCTTCCTGCGGGTGTTGCTGGCTCTGGAGCTGTGGAGTCTGGATCTGTGGTTGGGAGTCTCCTGCTGCCCCCGTGTTCCTACTTGACACCCTCTGCTACAGTTGCAACTGCTGTTATTAGTCCTATTGCTATTATTACTGTTATTATCATTAAAGGCAATATGTAGTTTCCTGCGGCCACTAGCGGTGCGGTTCTGAGATTGCAACCAGGTGTGTGCTCACACGCGTGCTCGCTTGAACTCATGAGCGAGCACAATCCGAGACACAACCACTTTCATACAGAAATCCTGCAATGAACGCAGGAACAGCAGCCTGTGGCTTTTCACTCAGGCATGTTCAGGCTCTGTTACTTCAACGTTCCCGTCTTAGAGGCGGATCAACACATAACGTGAGTTCATTCATATCTGCACAGTACTCCAGAAAAAACGGCAGAGTGAAAGCGGCTACAGACAGAGCTGGGAACTCAGGTAAACTCCCACTGCAACGTTACAGTAATAGTTTTATCAGCTGCAGGTTGAACTAATCCACGCTCATCACATTATCACGGTACATTTACTGCATTTAGCCGACGTGCTACATCGTTAGCTCGCTTGCTGCTTTCAGTAACTATCTTTACTATCTGTGAATCTGTCACCGGACGCTCAGCAATGTCAGCACAGCTACATGTACTGGATGATAATGAAACGGGTAGTGAGCCGGACTGAATATTATAAGACTGTGTCACACTTTAGTTACAGTAAAGTTACTTACTGTGGTCTGACTGTTATAGTGTTAGCGGATGGCTCTTCTTCCTCTGGGTTGTATATTATATAGTCACGTTAGTTACAGCAACTGAGAGGTGTAGAAGCTGTGTACCTGGTAAAACGACAATAAACCTAAATTTAATTCAATTTTATTTATATAGCGCCAAATCACAACAACAGTTATCTCACAGCGCTTTTCATAAAGAGCAGGTCTAGACCATACTCTGAAGTTATTTACAGAAGCCCAACAATTCCCACCAAGAGCAAGCACTAGGCGACACAGGCAAGGAAAAACTTCCTTTTAAGAGGCAGAAACCTGGAGCAGAACCATGGCTCAGGGTGGGCGGCCATCTGCCTCGACCGGTTGGGGTGAGGGGGAGAGAGAGAGAGCAAGAGAAAGAGAGAGAGAGAGCAAGAGAGAGAGAGCAGAGGGAGGCAACCTACACAGTATACACATAGAGGTACAGACAATAAAGGTGATGGTGCTATAGACTGAATGAAAAATGGTACAGATATTTATAGTAATGTTAATGATAATAATAATAACAGTAATGATAGCAATAGGACTAGTAATAGCAATTGCAACTGTAGCAGAGGGCGTCGAGCAGGAACACGGGGGCAGCGGGAGACTCCCAACCACAGATCCAGACTCCACAGCTCCAGAGCCAGCAACATCCGCAGGAAGCGACAGGAGGGGGAAGCACACGACCACGGGAGAGGGAGAAAAAATTGAGTTAGTATGCATTAATGGGATGAGGTTGCACTCAGAGAGAAAGAGAGAAGAGGAGAGAGGAGCTCAGTGCATCATGGGAAATCCCCCGGCAGTCTAGCCCAGCCTTTCTCAAACTTTTTTCAGTCAGGGCACCTTTCAAAAGTGCATAAAATCTCAAGGCACCCCAGTGTAAAATATAATTTAAAAACATTGCATAACCCAAATGTAAATGCAAATGTCCTGTTTATTTAGACAGAACAGTAATGAACAGAGCATAATACGAACTGTAAATAACAATAACAACTTTATAGCACCTTTAAAAACACAGGTTTGCAAAGTAATTCACAAAATAATTAATCAGAGACACAAATGCCATAAAACCGTAAGAGGTGGACCGCCCAATACAAGAACCCAACAACAAATCCAGACCAGGAGAACTAAAATGAAGTGCAGGATGCAGTTTAAATAAAATAAAAAGGGGCAGACATGAAAAAAATATATACAATACGATAAGAAAAAGATGCATGTTAAAAAATGCACCAGAGATAAGCAGGAATGTTTTTCCATATAGTGCTTGTTTTCATCCGTGCCATGCGCATGCACACACACCCACATACACATACACCCACACACACAAACAATAATCCACAACGAGGGAGGGAGAAAGATCTACATGCGCGCATGCAGTGCGCATACGCGCTCACACAAGCCGGGGGTGGGGGTGACCACAATCAATGAGAGACGTGAGCCTGGTGCGACGCACACAGCGGCCCTATCCTGGCAGGGATGGATGAGAGGCAGACACGGAGCTCCTGGTCCACAGTCCTCAGTCGCTCCCTGAACTTGTTCTTGATGTACATCAGGCTTGAAAAGCTCAGTTCGCACAGATAAGTTGTGGAGAAGGGTAGCAAAATAGCAACAGCGGTACTTGAAGCCACTGGATACTCTTTTTTTCACTGAAATCCAAAACCTGTCCAATTCCATGTCACCAAATCTCATTTTCAATGTGCGGTCTTCCCTGATCTCCATCAGTTGCTCCTGTGTTGGCAGTGGCCAGTCCTTTGCGCTCTCCAGCGCGCTTGAACTCCAAGGATCACAGACCCAGTCAAACTGTGCATAAGACTCCGATGGAAAATAATGATTAAATCGCTCATCGAGAGATTTCAGATGCTGGGTTATGAGATCAGAAAGTGTAGTGCTGTTTACATGCACATTGCACAGGGGAAACATATCCAGCCTGCCCTTTCCCACAAAGGAACGCCAGAGTGTGAGCTTAGATCTGAAGCCACGCAGTTTGTCAGACGAGGAGAGGAGGTTTTCTTCTTTGCCTTGCATTTTAATGTTCAGCTCATTGAGGTGCTTAAAGATGTCAGCCAAATACGCGAGTTTTAGGCACCATTGCTCATCTGCGAGCACCTCTGCATATGCAGATTTTTCTTCTGTCAAGAAGACTCTGAGTTCTTCTCTTAACTCGCAGAATCGGCCCAAAACCTTCCCCTGTGACAGCCAGCGGACTGCCGTGTGTAGCAACAAGCTCTGATGCTCTGCCCCCATTTCCTCGCACAGAATCGAAAACAGACGGCTCTTTAACGGGCATGCCTTTATGAAATTAACAATGTCCACTGCTCTGTCAAGCATGTCCGAAAGTTCTTTTGGGAGAGTCTTTGCAGCAAGTGCCTCTCTGTGAAGGAAGCAGTGGGTTGTTCGGATGTCAGGGTTTTGCTGCTTTGCCCTGCTAATGAAACCTTTGGCACAGCCCGTCAGGAGGAAAATATAACATACCTTCCATCAAATTTTTGACAGGTACTTCCGGTCCCCCGGCCCCCTCCCCCACACTTCCGGCCCCCAGGCGGTGTACATTCCATAAATTAATATTTCCGGTCCCCCCCTCCCCTTCCCCCACACTTCCGGCCCCCAGGCGGTGTACATTCCATCTAATTAGTATTTCCGGTCCCCCTTACCCCTACCCATTTCCTGCCCCCAGGGTTGTACATTCCATCAAATTTTGACAGGTACTTCCTACCCCCAATTTCCCACCCTTACCCCAATGGATGGTTGTGTGGAATTGATTTAAAGACTTTCTTAAGTAATATAAAGTTAAAATAATTACTTTGATTTGGAATCAAGGTAGTCTTTACTATTAACCGGGTAAAGAATAAATTGAACTAACTGCAGTAAAATAGGATGACTGTGAAAATAAACAGCGTTTTTAGGAAAAAAAAGTTCCAAAATTAAGCTTTGTGACACAAAGCTTTAGCAAAGATTTTTACAAACTTACCATCTTGTGAAACCTACTCTCAAACTTGTGAGTCTTAAAACTTTAAGTTGAGTCTGTGTCTCTTCTTATCTGTGCAGTGTCTTTTCTGCTGTAGCTGCTAGGATAATGTGTAGCAGGTTGAATAGAGGAATGCCCCTCCCTCGCTCCCTCCTAAGCCACCCACCCACCCCTCCCTTTGTTTTCTCAAGGAGGCAGATCAACTTTTTTTTTGTTTAACTGTCATTAGCATCTTCAGGTAATCTTGTAGACCATGGAATAGAGTTATCTATAACCCAGACTCTGGGTGTTAAAAAAAACACAATCTGGTTTTATCAGAGTTTGTTTTCGAAACCTATTTTTCATCAGACGGAGAGCAGACTTAGAGAGTGAAGACCTGAGACCCGGTTTCACTGTAGCAACCAGGCTTCCATGTTGACAAAAGCCAGTTCATGTCCCTCTAGGCTAATAGCAGGACAAAATATCAAGTCTTCTTGGGTAAATCAGAGTTTGCTGAGAAACATGGTGTCACTAAAGTCAGTTTCCTGTACCTCTAGGCTAATAAACAAAACATCAACTCTTCTTGTCTAAATCAGACTTACTGAGAAATGTGGTGTCACTAAGGTCAGTTCCTGTACCTTTAGGCTATACCTAGCCATGAGAGTCCCACATAGCTCAGCTCTCAGGGGTTCTTTTTGTTTGTTGAGACACTAAGACATCTGGCCTAACTCAACTCGACTCCTGCCCCTCTAGGCTATTTGCCAGACAAAAAGAGCATCTCTTTTAAATCAGAGTTGGTGAGAAACAAGGTGTCACTAAAGTCACTTCCTGTACCTCTAGGGTACTAATGGGGTGTCACTAAGGTCAGTTTCCTGTACCTCTAGGTTAATAAACAAAGCAAGTCTTCTTGGCCAAAATATAGGGTATACCTTTAGGCTATTACCTGCGTTTTTCTATAAAAACCAGAAATCCAACTGTCACTATTACACACTACTGACCTGATACCAGAGCGATGGCATCTCACAGACAACACGGTATGCATTCAGGCTTTCCTCCATAATTTAAGAAAAGGAAAATCAGCACTTTGTATTTTTATTGCATTCGAGATTGTTTTTCAATTAACTGTTTTTTAAATTAAACGGCATAGAGCATCAAACAACTGGAGATCCTCATGATGATCATCATGAAGGTAAGAGGGCATATACAGAGAAGCCTTACTATATTCCATGAAATAGAAGTATTCTATATTTTAAAGTATCCTTTTCTGATTTTGTTTTATGTTTTACAGATTTTTTCTCAGAGGTCCTTTTTGACTTAGCAAATGAGAATGTTAATCAGCCAGAGGAGGTGGTAGATCTCACAAGAGAAGTAGGTAAGTAACATAGCCTTAACTTTACCTAAACAGTATGTAGGTTTTATTTATTTACAAACTTTTATACAGATGTGTTATAACTCTTTTCTTCATGTCATCGTAGATGCAGCAAGTGACTGTGAGGAATACTTCAGGCCCGGGCTCTCCCCTATGTTTTGTGAGGAGATAGTTCCGGTTCAGGATTCTGTTCAGCTCTCGTCTTCAGTACCGCGAGCGTACACAACACCAGGCACCCCGGATCACAGAAATCAGCTGGATGTATCGCCGGAATCGCCCGTCAACGTTCCAGAGCCCTCCATTCAAGAGCCAGATGAGAGATCCCGTAACGGAACATCGGTAGAAGCACAGGCGCTGACAGCGGAGGATATCATACGGACCCCTGCAGAACCGTGTACGCCTAGGAATCAGGCCATACCGAACAACGGAACTCGGCAAAGGCCGCGAAGGAGGAGGAGACTTATATCAACCAGCAGCAGCAGCAGCAGCAGTAGCGAAAGTAGAACATCCACACGCTGTAAGTCAATTTGATTATTTTAATTCTCTGAGACAGTATGTTTTATTTTAGCTCCTGTAATATCACTATCAGATGTAACCTTAAAAATCATTTTTCCTAGCAAATATGTTGTTATAATAAATGGAAATATTCAGAGTTTTCTGTGAAGTAGTCATGTTGTCTATTATTATACATTTCATGAGATAAAAAGTGATCCACACTGATTCCTCAAATACCATGTAGCAAGTAGTCTTGTATGAGTTAATTTAAACTGAGTTTATAAGTTATTTTTGCTTCTCTTTCATAAAGTATTACTGAGGTGTTTTTAGGCACTTCTACAGTGTTTGGTACTGATTCATGCTATTTAGTTACAAGATAATGTAAGGTTGTTTGTTTTGTTTTTAAAAATGTTAATGAGACCATGCAAATATTTTTTTTTAAATAGTCTGCTATAAAGTATTAATGGGGTAGTTTTAAGGGGTGAAGCCTGACTTTAAGTATTGAAATACACATGAGGTTAAAGTTTTTTTTTTTGTTTGTTTTTGTCTACCTCCAGCAAACAGACCGAGACCGTCAAGGAGAGGGTGCCAAAATTGCTGTCGGACTGCCCACGAGCAACTTGTTTTGATGAGCAAGGCTTTCCGATTAATGGGTGACATGCTGGCTGTGTACAGTGATCATAATTAGTAAGGTGTTTTATCTGAAATTGTTTCGATTCATTTTTAAAATGTGTTTCATTCGGTAATTTTTTTTTATTGTTTTTCACTCTGCATTAGTTTGTTAAGCATGTTATTCATTTTATATTGCTACAATATTTTTTAGGTTTAAGTGTGTTTTGATTTTTTTATGGTAATGGATGAGAACAAACGACTAGGGCTTAGGGCAAGTTTATCAGATGGGTCAGATCAAAATTTTCAGAATGAGTCAAACTTTCAAAATGGTGCAACTGAAAATAATGTAATTGAAAATGTGAACTCCTCCAGTCAGATCTTAGACCCGTTACATGCTATAAATCAAGCTCTGATTGAACTGGAACGCTTAGAAAATGAAATACCAGTTGATTTATTAGATGAAATAAACCAAATGAATGGAGCCTCCAACCAAAACAACATTGTTTCTTTAACCGAGCCCGAGCATATTCCTGTCTTAAACTCATCTGTGTCTCCAGACCCCTTGATCCCAATACAAAATGCTCTCTCCGAGCTTGAAAATAATGCAAACTCTGCCTTAAACCCCTCTACATCCTCGGCCTACCAGATTCCCATAAACTATCCCCTCATTGACCAGGTAACCAACACTCCTCCCTTGCAACAGCAAGGGGGCAGCTCGACTCAAAATATTGACCATGTGGCCCCTCAACCAAGAGTCATATCGCGAGATAGATTCTGCAATTACGAAATATACCAGATGTTGAACTTTCCTTCTCCAACCAATGCAGAGGGGGTAGTTGATTATGCTCAGTTTTACAATGCTACATTAGAGCAGGTAGACACGCTTTTACAACAGGCCTTGTCACACAGGAGACCCCAGGATGTGGTGCAGTTGGAGCTAAGAGGGGAAAATCTCCGTAATAATGTGTCGGTTATCTTACAGGATGGTGAGGCTGATAATTTAGCAGGTTTTGAAAGACTTTTGGTAGAGAGATTCAAAATGGAGTGGGAATGGATGATCAGACCCCTGTAGCCTTAAGCGACATCCCACGATTTGAACAGGCTTTGGACTGCAAAATTGTAGTGTTTTATAGAGGAGACGATGATAGACCCCTCTGTAAATTCACGACCAAAAGCCCAAGACAGAGTAAAACCCTATTTTTGTTTCTCTTTCAGAACCACTTCTACGGTATAAAAAATCTAAAGGACTTTCTGGGTTCCCCATTTCTGTGTGAGTACTGTTACACAGGGTACAACTGTGTTCTGAGTCACAGATGCCCTGCTCATTGTTCCGTTTGCTTTGACCCTGCCTGTATTCAGAAAGGGTTTCAACCTGTTGTATGTACAGAGTGTAACAGGACGTGTCGTTCAGAATTCTGTCTGAAAAAACATAAAGAGCCTACAGAGAGGCCCAGAGTCCAAAAATTCGCCAGCCAGTGCTCATTGTACAAAAAATGTAACAAATGTGCAAAGCTTCACTACTCAGCAATGAGTGGCGAAGGTAAACCACACACATGTCCTGCTGTGAAGTGTAAAATCAGTGGTGAAAAATTGGCCCCTGACTTTACAGATAGGACTGAGATGCACCAGTGCTACATCCAAACACTACCGCCTGAAACAAAACACACAGAAAAATTGGTGTTTTATGATTTTGAAACATACGTCGATGAAAATGGCGTTCACATACCCTTTTTGGTCTGTACAAAAACGTTAGATGGCAAAACATGGAGCTCTCAGGGCAGAAATTGTGCCTCAGAGTTTCTCATGCATTTCAGACGCCCTCTGTACAAAAACGCAGTGTTTATTGCTCACAATGCGCGAGGATTTGACTCCTACCTGCTCCTCAATGCCATGCTTGAACAAGCATTAAAACCCTGCGCCGCGGTACATTTGATTTCACGAGAGAGGCTCGCCTCTATTGTGAAAATGATGTTGAGATTTTAGCAGAGGGGTGCAAGCTGTTCAGAAAACAGTATATCGATGAAACAGCGGTTGACCCGTTTAGCCGTGCGACTATAGCATCTGCATGCATGAAAGTGTTTGTGACCAACTTCCTTCCAGCTAAATCCTTAGCCATCCCAGACCCTGATAACTACAGATGGCAGTTCAAAATGTTCTCAAACGCAGGAATCCAGTGGTTGCAATGGGTAGCGAGCACCGAAAACATCTTCATTCAACATGCTTTAAATGTGGGAGAAAAACAACTGGGGAAATACTTTGTAGATGGGTATGCAGAAATCCAAGGTGTAAAATATGTATGGGAGTTTCTCGGATGTTTTTATCATGGCTGCCCGACTTGTTTCCAAGGTCATGAGAAAAACCCTCTGACAGGCTGCCCTTTTGAGGAGTTGCATGCGAGGTGTGAGGAGAAATTACACGAGTTACAGTCCACCCATCATGCAAGTTATCGTCATGAGAGAGCACACATGGACAGAGATGAAAAAATCAAATCAGGGGTTAAAAGATTTTCTTAAACAGTACAACGCTCCTCAGCCT
The DNA here is from genome assembly GCA_024633595.2 of Lepomis macrochirus. Classification (NCBI taxonomy): domain Eukaryota; kingdom Metazoa; phylum Chordata; class Actinopteri; order Centrarchiformes; family Centrarchidae; genus Lepomis; species Lepomis macrochirus. The sequence continues at coordinate 41,784,227 of JALXJV020000004.1, read as the reverse complement.
CTCTCACCTCGCGAAGCTTTGTATGGTGGTCGAACCTGTGCAGTAAAGTTGAGACACACAGCAGCTGCAAATGAAACGGTAGACTACTTTGATGTGACATCACTGTACCCCTATGTCAACTGTAGATTTCCCTATCCTTTAGGGCACCCTAAAATAATCTACAAAGATTTCAAAGAACCCCAAAGCTACTTTGGAATAATCAGAGCCACAATCTGGCCGCCGCATGGGTTATTTTTTCCCGTTTTGCCTTACAGAACTGTCGCTGGTAAACTTGTCTTCACACTCTGCCGAACGTGTGCTGAACTTAATTTTCAGGAGGGCCCATGTCAACACAGTGATGACGACAGAGCGCTGAAAGGGGTCTGGGTCACTCCTGAATTTAACAAGGCTTTGGAGATGGGTTATCGGGTGGCTGAGATCACATAAGTATGGCAATTTGACAGACAGAGTGACTCCATTTTTGTTCAGTACATGCACACTTTTCTGAAGGGTAAACAGGAAGCTTCAGGCTATCCTCCTGAAGCCAAAGATCAGGCAACCCGAGAAAAGTACATCAAGGACTATCAGACCAATCAGGGTATTTTGCTGGATGCAGATAAAATTCATCCGAATCCAGCAAAACGACAAGTCTCCAAATTATGTCTCAACACATTCTGGGGAAAATTTGCTCAACGTTCGAATCAGCCTCAGACTAAACTAGTCACTGACCCTGAAGAGTTTTTTAATTTTATGTTTTCTGGAAAATATAAAATTAAATACTTTTCCTTTGTCAACGATAAAACAGCATTGTTGCAGTGGACTTATGGCGACCAGTGTATTGCCCCTCCAAACAAGGTAGACAATGTCTTTATAGCTGCTTTCACCACAGCTTATGGAAGACTAAAGTTGTACAGTTATTTGGAGCAGCTGCAAGAGCGGGTGCTGTATTATGATACAGACAGTATTATCTATGTCACAAAAGAGGGGGAGAGACGGCTTGACCTGGGTCTTTACATGAGTGATTTGACTGATGAGTTAGGTGGTGATACCATAAAAGAAAGATCAAATTTGATGAAGGACTGCCTGATTCATTTGATGATGAAATCCTCTTTCCAGCTGGTCAAAATCATCTTATTATTTTGGATGATGTCATTTTTCAGGCCTCTGATCACCCTGAAGTGGTGAAAATTTTCACACAGTACAGGCATCACAAGAACATGAGTGTTATCATGTTGACTCAAAATGTATTTCACCGTGGAAAGCATAGTAGGACGATTAGCTTAAATAGTAACTATTTGGTGTTGTTTAAAAACCCTCGAGACAGATTACAGATGAGTATATTAGCTCAACAAATATTTCCCGGACGAAAAGCCTTTTTCTTAGAAAGTTTTGAAGATGCTACCAAAGATCCTCAATCTCACCCATACATGTCCAGAATCTTACAGACTAAGATCAGGAGTACTTCCCCACCAGTGGCCCGTCGTCTACCTTCCCAAGTCAAAGTCTTGATCCAATATGTCAGCACGGATAAAAAGGAATGCTCCTTTACTGAGGGCTTTATGTCACGCCACACCTCAAAGGCGTAAAGATATTCTCAACAATTGATCATCAGACTTTCTTCAGTCTTTGTGCGAACTTTCTTTGAATCTTTTAAAAGGAAACATTCCTGTGACCTCAGCTCAATATAACAAACTTAAAAAACAAAAGAAAATTATAAGGCTGCTGGCTAATAAAAAAAACAGTCTTAAAACCAAGCATAAGGCTCTGAGAAAACAGTCTGGAGGGTTTCTGTTACCTCTTCTTACAACAATCCTTCCTGTCATTTTAGGAGGTCTAATTAATAGATAAACCATGAGTCAGAAACTGTATTTGATGACCCCTCAGCAACTAAACCGCCTGAATCAGTCGGTGGCTTCTGCACCCAATGCTGACACAATGAGACATACGGTAGAAAATGATTTGGATGAAAAAATGAGGGCTATACTAAACGAACATGGTATGGACGCTTATGAAAAAATTAAGAAATACAATGCCCTGCTGCAAAGATACCTGGCTCTGGTCAAACAAGGAGAGAAAGAGGAACGGCACATTACTCTGACAGTAGCTAAGGACTCTGAGGTACAGGAACAGCGAGTAGAAGGAGAAGAAGAAAAAGAAGATGACAAGAAACTGGATGAAACAGCAAGGGAGGTTGTACAAAACTTGCCGGCTCGCTATCGTAACAATGCAGAGTACATCATGAAGAAATTAACCAACAGCCGAGTCGGGTGGACTACCAGGGGAGAGTTTGTGTATAATGTAGATGTTGTGAAAGGTTCACACCTGCTAGATTTGTTTAAAAGTCTGACCGTCTCCCTTAAAAAATCCCAGCCTCCCAAGGGTTGGACAAGTTTTTTGAATACTTTGTCAGAACTCAACATCCCTTTATCAATGATGAGTAACCCTCAAGCTCGAGAGCAATATAGACATCTTCAAACAGTAGGACCCCTGGAAGATCAGGAGGAGGAGGAGGAGGAGGAGGAGGAGGAGGAGATGTCCCTGCCAATAAAGAAGGGGAAGAGAAGGACGCCCTTAGCACCGCGTTGGGCCAATGAGGAACCTTTAAAGAAGGGAAAAGGAAAGAAAAAACGCACCCACCTGGCACCCCTGTGGAATGAGATGGAAGCGTCACCCACACCAGTAAGAAGAGGAAAACGTCGCAGACGAACACCTTTAGCCCCACGCTGGCTTAATTTTTAACCCATAATAAAAAACAAGTCAAACTAAAGTTATTTCTCTCGAGATCTTTATTTATAAGTTGTAGCAGTCTTTAAACATTTGTAAAGAACATACTGTGTGGTGAAAAGATCCGGCTCTTTGTAGCCTCATACAGCGTTGATATTTTTTCACGAAATTTGATACCATAGAATAATTTCTTGTAAAATCATCATGATACAAAGACAGTACATTTTCAAAAGATAAACCACAGGCTCGATGACACAAATAGAACACACAATGCTGACCACATGTAGTAGACAGGACATGCTGAAACTGTCGTGTGTGATATGAAATGGTTTCACAGCGATTTTTTAAAAATTCCAAGATACTTTGAGGGTAATGTGAAAACTCTGGCGAGAATCCAAAAGAATCAAAAAAGCTGGCTTTCTGGCCTTCCTCAAGAGTGAACGCTAGCCAGTGCTCCCCAGGCTCATGTGCAGGGTGGGTGTTAACTATCATGTAAGCAGGTAGTCTAAAGGACTGCTTCAGTAAAGGTAATTGATCCGAAGCCCACACTCCACAAAAGGAATCTCCAAGTAAATGTCGCATTATTCCTTCCAATTCATGGTTGTTCATTTTACCTTAGTAGTAGTCCACCAACACCTGTCGTTTTGAATTTATCTCCAGAATAGATTCGTAGCACGCGTAAACCACTAAAGTCGTTGTATTAGGTAAGTGAACTCGGAATCTCATTTCAAGTCTTAGACTTCCGTTGGAAACGGGTGACAAAGCGTCACAGTCCTCACCGGCATTGAGGTTAAAAACAAACAGAGAGTAGCCTTCTTGAAATTCTTCCCGGTTGATGCTCAGAGGTAAATCTTTTAGATGTCTCCCTGTAGCGGTAAACATATTATAAAATTCTCTGACAGACAACCCGTGGTTAAATTGAGGCTGGAAAGCTTTGGCTGGGACTTGTCTCCCATCCTGACACAGTGCCATGTATTCAACATCATTGTGAATAAAACTGAAGGGTGACAGGTCTCTCTTTCCTGTGAAGGCTTCGTGGTTTACCATGGCAATAACCAGATATTTAGGTAAGGTTCCTAGGAAGAGATTTTCTTGGTTGCATATTCGTGAATTTGCGGGTATAGAATAGGTTTTGACACTCACACGGGATAAGGTATAAAGGGCATTACCCTCATTAAGGCCGATCATGTGACCTAAACGCACGGCTGGAGATACACTGACTTTCTTAACAAACAGAGAAGCCCCCAGTATTTTTAATTTGAAAGTACTAGCAGCTGCACCCATGAGACAAAACGCGTCGCTAGCCCTAGTTAGCTTAATTCTCAAATCCACAGAGTTCAGGAGAAGCCTCTCGCTGAAAAAAATGTCACTATGAAGAGGTCCCAACAGGTGTAGCTCCTTAGATTCTTTAGTGAATTGAGCTCTCTGTACTAATCCTTTGTTTGGCCCATCATCATCTATCACAACTGAATCCATAGACCCCGCTGTGTCTTTGTAAAATAATCCGGCGCTGAACTGGCTTTTTAGGGTGTCTTCAGAATAGTTGAGCAGGGTTTCGATCATTGCTCTGTAGGGGTGCGTAGCGCTGGATTGCGAAATCAGCCTATCTCCCAAAATAACGTCGCATTGGCTGAATAATGAATTTACCGGGTAGTTAATGAGAGCCACTCCGGCATCCGCAGCCAGGTCTGTTCCATCTGCATTTGTAATTTTCAACCGCAGGTATAACAGGGTGTCGTTCAAATCCAAATATTTTTCCCCATCTCCGGGAATAAAAAATGGGCCCTCCATCAGTAATGGCTGACAGAGGCATGACTTCTGTATAAATCTTCTCATCGATGGACAATTGCGTCATGGGAGCTGAAAATAAATCCAGTTCCCCCATTGTGCACTCCGTTGCTTTGTGATGTAAAAGAGCCATCTTTTCTAAAATATATCAAGGGATCTCTTGCTAGCGTTGTTCCTCTTTGACTTACTTTTCCCTACTGATCTTTTTCTTTTGTTTGTCCCGCTTTTACACGCCGCCCTGGCGGTCTCTTCCTCGCTCTTCGAGCCAACACCATCATGTCGCCTGATCCTTCTTGATCCCCTTGGTCCGATTGGCCGCCTAATTTACCAACGGCGTGTTATCACCTCTGAGGCTATGTTTTTAGCCGCTGATTTAAGATGAGGCTTTGCAATGGCAAAACCTCTTTTCATTAACGGCGCAACAAAACAAAATAATTTTGAGAATATAGACCCTATGCCTCTCCCATACATGACAGGAGCCCCGTTAAAACCAGGGAGAGCGCCACCTACTTGATTTTCATAGTAGCTTACAAAACGCTTAGGATCGAGGGTATGCTGCATCATTTTGTCACAGAAGATGCAAAGTTTTTTGAAGGTCTAAAATGGAGTTTCACAATAGTTTTTCCAAAGGTAAACTTTACCGGTGTATTTTGATCTGTTTTAATCTCGATGTGAATGTTTTCAATGTGATTCTTGATCACTGGAAGGTAATAGGGAGGATTAAAATATTGGGTGATGACCTCCCCGTATGTTCCTTGTATATCAATCGTTCTTAAGAGCGGAGCGTATGTGTCACCAACCAGCTGATGCCTAACCAAATCGCTATAGACATATAGATGTGACATACCAGCCTTTATATCTGCTGGGTATTGCCATCCTTTCATCAAACTCTACCCATTTTACCGGTTCAACACCCAACATGTAAGCCGTTGGAGGATAAAATCGCAGATGGTACTGACCAGCAGCCTGAAATTCATATCTTTTTTGAATATAGCTAAACTGAATAGAAATATCTGAGCCAATTTTTCTAAAAAACCCATTCAACTCTGTCTTCAACTGATCCGGATTGTTATAATATCCCCCCTAAACCTTTGACGCCGGATCTCGCTTTCAGGCTCCGCATCTGTGGGTTTCTTTCTCCATTCAAAAAAGGCGTTCTCATTCGGTACGTTAAACCAGGTGTGCGGATATGACATCTCTGTCAAGGCCACTTGCCACCGACCCTCTAAATTAATGTGCTGTGCTAAATCTACATGGTAGCTAGAGCTCGTGTTATTTTTAAATACGTCGAGACTGGCGTTGGAAGGTAAAGTCACGTAAAACCCCTCACCGGAGATTTGATCCATCTTGTAATGAACCAGAGTCGCCGTACCGTTAGTTTTTAAACATTTTTTAGGTCACTTGCTTTAACCCAGCTGTTAAACTTCTCAGGCCAGTTTTTCCAACGCACCAACATTTCTTTTCTCCCCCTGACATTGCGTTCCTCCAGGATTTCTTCCACTTGAAATGCTTTGTCTTTAGCGACCTTTACTTTTTGCAACTCTGCTTCATAAAACGTACCCTGGAATAGGTTCTCCGTCATAATCATTCAGTTTATAAACCGGGGGTTGACGAGGTATGCGCTGTCACTGTAAAAAGTTCATCTGTATAACTCTGTTGATATTTTTTATCAAACACTCCTCTCACTTTTGATATTCTTACCAAATCCCCTTCCTTAAATTTCATTTTTAAGTCATTTTTGCGGCGAATAGGAAATGTACCGTACAGGTTTTCAAACACTTGAGAGGTATTTTCTGACGTCACCTGCATTGGTGTCATTTTAATGCTTTTGTGAAATGTGTTGTTGTAGCTTTCAAGCAACTCCTGTAAGACGTCCAAGTATCTACGGCTGTTTGTAGCTGTAAAAAACCTCCACATTCGCGTTTTTAGTGTACGGTTAAATCTTTCAACCACTGACGCTTTTAGGTCACTGGCCGTTGCAAAATGAATAATACCTTGTTTTGCCATCAGCGTCTCAAAAGTCTTGTTAAAGAATTCTTTACCCGCATCCGTTTGTAACTTTTCAGGGCTCCCGCTGTCTTTTAAAATTGACTCAAAAGCCTTAGAGACCTCAACCCCTGTTTTTTTCTTCAAGGACCTAGCATATGCCAGTTTGGAAAATACATCGATCACCGTCAATAAATAATTAAAGCCGTCGTTGTATTCCGCCAAAGCCTGCATATCGCAGAGATCCGCCTGAAACTGATTTAGGGGGTCGCGGTACAAAAACTCTATTTCTTACAAAATGTATCCTGGCAGGCTTATGCAGAGTATACGAATCCTGCTCAGGACGTGCTGACGTACTGCGGTAAGCGTGTTGACTCATTTCCGTTTCCGGTGCTTGTGTGTTGGTAGCCTGTTTGCTGCTCTCACTAAATACCAGATAAAATTGTTAGATTATCATTACAGCGGCCAATTGTCCGCTAAACACTTATTCTCTCGTAAGCATTCAAAGCCCTCAGGACATCACCATTCGCTTCCCGTTTCTAATAGATTTTCCCCACTCAGCGACACACCCGCTGAGAAACCAACTCTGATAATTGGCAGCTCCATTTTGCGAAACGTGAAGTTAGCGAAACCAGCGACCATAGTCAAATGCATCCCAGGGGCCAGAGCGGGCGACATCGAGTCCTATTTGAAACTGCTGGCTGTGTTCATACGCAAAAACAATGTCGGACACCGTAGTTTTCTCTGGACCCCTGCCCAATCTGACCAGTGATGACATGTATAGCCGCATGTCGTCATTCCGCCGCTGGTTATCGAGGTGGTGTCCAGCCAACGATGTGGGCTTTGTAGATCATTGGCAGACTTTCTGGGAAGACCTGGTCTGATTCGAGAGACGGCATCCATCCCTCTTGGGAAGGAGCAGCTCTCATTTCTAGAAATCTGGCCAACTTTATTAGCGGACCAAATCCATGACAACCCAGAGTTGAGACCAGGAGGCAGAGTCGCAGTCTAACACACTTCTCTGCCCTTCTAATTCAGCAGTTACCCACCCAAAACCCTACGCAGAGTCGCAGTTTAACACACTTCTCTGCTCCTCCGTTCCAGGAGTTAATTAGTGAAAACCCTATAGTAACGGTGTCTGTCCCCCGACCATTGAAATTATTTAAATCAAAGGTAAACAGAAGAGGAGCTGTGCATAAAAACCTCATAAAAATTAAAACCACAGAAGCAATAGTGCAAACGAATAGGAGAGTAAAATGTGGACTCTTAAACATCAGATCTATCTGTTCTAAAGGTGTACTAGTAAATGAACTAATATCAGATTATGAAATTGATTTATTCTGTCTTACTGAAACCTGGCTGGGTGATGGAGAATATGTAAGCCTAAATGAATCCACCCCTCCCAGTCATATGAATACTCACATTCCTCGAAGCACAGGCCGAGGAGGTGGAGTTGCAGCTATCTTTGACTCTAGCCTAGTAATCAGCTCTAAACCTAAACTAAATTATAACTCATTTGAAAGCCTTGTTCTGAGTCTTTCACACCCTAGCTGGAAATCACTGCAACCAATTCTATTTGTTATAGTTTACCGAGCACCTGGGCCGTACTCTGAATTCTTATCTGAATTTGCAGAGTTTTTGTCAACTTTAGTCCTTAAAACGGACAAAGTTATTATTGTAGGGGATTTTAATATTCATGTGGATGTAGAGAATGACAGCTTTAGTACTGCGTTTATCTCTCTATTAGATTCAATTGGCTTCTCTCAGAGTGTTCATGAACCGACTCACTGTTTTAATCACACCCTCGACCTTGTTCTGGTATATGTTATTGAAATTGAACATTTAATAGTGTTCCCACAGAATCCCTCTTTATCTGATCATTGTTTGATAACTTTTGAGCTTGTACTGCTGAACTACCCTCCATTGGGCAAAAATTTCTATACAAGATGTCTGTCTGATAGCTATAGCTAAATTTAAGAATCGCGATCCCATCGGCTCTAAATTCACTATCAGGTATCAAATTAACAGAGGACTCTTACGCAATTTAAGTCCCTCTCAAGTTCGATCATCTTGTTGATAGTACTGCAGGCTCGCGTAACAACACTTGACTCTGTAGCCCTCTACAAAGGAAAATACTAAAACAAATACGGTTAGCTCCATGGTATAATACTGAAACTCGCAAATTAAAGCAAATATCACAGAAACTCGAGAGGAATTGGCGTTCTACCAAACTGGAAAATTCTCGTTTAATTTGGCAAGATAGTCTTAAAATTTATAGGAAGGCCCTCCGTAATGCCAAAGCAGCGTACTACTCGTCATTAATAGAGGAAAATAGGAACAACCCCAGGTTTCTTTTCAGCACTGTAGCCAGGCTGACAGAAAGTCACAGCTCTATTGAGCAAAGTATTCCCATAGCTCTCAGTAGTTATGACTTCATGAGCTTCTTTAATGATAAAATCCTAGCTATTAGAAACAAAATCCACCAAGACCTGCCCTCAACTGGCACCGACTTAAGTCTATACTCAGGAACTTTAGAAACAGCTGTAAAACCAGTTATATGTTTAGACTGCTTTGCTTCCCTCAATCTTTATCAACTAACTTCAATAATTTCTTCATCTAAACCATCTACCTGCCTCTTAGACCCCATCCCGACTAGGCTGCTTAAAGAAGTTTTGCCCTTGGTTGGAACTTCTCTGCTGGATGTGATCAATCTGTCTTTATCAACAGGCTACGTGCCACAGTACTTTAAAGTAGCTGTAATTAAACCTCTTCTGAAAAAGCCCAACCTGGATCCAGATGTTTTAGCCAACTATAGACCTATATCTAACCTTCCATTTCTCTCTAAGGTCCTGGAGAAAGCAGTCGCCAAACAGCTGTGTGACTTTCTACATAGCAATAGTTTATTTGAGGATTTTCAGTCAGGATTTAGAGCTCACCATAGCACAGAGACAGCACTGGTGAAAATTACTAATGACCTCCTAACTGCATCAGACAAAGGACTTGTCTCTGTATTGGTTTTACTAGATCTTAGTGCTGCATTTGATACCATTGACCATCAGATCCTATTACAGAGACTGGAACATTTCATTGGCATTAAAGGAACCACTCTAAGCTGGTTTAAGTCCTATTTATCAGATCGATTTCAATTTGTACATGTTAACGATGAGTCCTCCATGCATACCAAAGTTAGTCATGGAGTTCCACAAGGATCTGTGCTCGGACCAATCCACTTCACTTTATATATGCTTCCTTTAGGCAATATTATCAGGAAACACTCCATAAACTTTCATTGTTATGCAGATGATACTCAGTTATATCTATCGATCAAGCCAGATGAAACTCATCAGTTAGCTAAGCTTCAAATGTGTCTTCAGGATGTTAAAACCTGGATGACCTGCAATTTTCTAATGTTAAACTCAGATAAAACTGAAGTTATTGTTCTGGGGCCTAAGCACCTCCGCGACGCATTATCTAAAGATATAGTTTCCCTGGATGGCATCGCCCTGGCCTCCAGCACCACTGTGAGAAATCTTGGAGTTATCTTTGACCAGGACATGTCGTTCAACTCTCACATTAAGCAAATTTCTAGGAATTTTTTTCACCTACGTAATATTGTGAAAATCAGGAACATCCTGTCTAAAAATGATGCAGAAAAACTAGTTCATGCATTTGTTACTTCTAGACTGGATTACTGCAATTCCTTATTATCAGGCTCTTCGAAAAAGTCCATTAAGACTCTTCAGCTGATCCAGACTGCTGCAGCACGTGTTCTGACAGGAACCAGTAAAAGAGATCATATCTCTCCTGTCTTAGCTTCTCTGCATTGGCTTCCTGTAAAATCCAGAACAGAATTTAAAATCCTTCTTCTCACATACAGTTTCAGCTGTATACATGGAGTTTCAGCTAGAAGAAGGAAACGTGTAATGAAAGAAGATGGCCGACGTGTAGTTGCACGGTACACATGGCGTCTCAATACCACAAGTAATTTATCAGTCAAACTTCTTCTAAGAACATGTAAGAGCATATAACTGGATTTGAAAAATACTATCTACGATACAAATCACCAGACCATTATACCACATGCTCAATCATGCCTAGATCTTCTAAGAGTAAACCAGACGCCGCTGACCCGGCATCCGCTGAAGATTGCGGGGCTCTGACTCTGGCGTCCATCGCCAAACTTCTCGAAGAAAACCGAGAAGTATTAACACAACATTTTAAAGAAACGCTTGCCAAGCTTGAGTACAAACTGGATCGAATTCATGATACTGTTGCAGCGCATTCAGTGACAATCTGCGAACTCGAGAAAAATGCAACACAACAAGATTCGCGCTTGGCAACACTGGAAGCAAATTGTGTTAAATTAAGTGACAGCAATACCAAGCTACTCGCAAAGTAAGTGACTTGGAATCCCGGTATCGTCGACTTCATATCAGGGTGGTTGGCCTACCTGAATCCATTGAAGCGCAGCAACAGCCGACAGTCTTCTACTCCAAAATGCTGGCCGAGGTGTTTGGACACATCCTCGATTCCCCACCTGAGTGTGAATGGGCTTATCGAACTCCATCTGCCAAACCGCAATCAGGTCAGAGACCGCGGTCGGTCATTATCCGCCTCCACAAGTACCTCGTAAAGGAGAAAATTATCCGCGAAGCCCGGGCCAAAAGAGGCCAGTTGAAGTTCCAATCCCATCTCATCTCCGTTTATGAGGATTAACCACCTGAAATTGTGGCGCAACGGAAGGAATATAGCGAGGTGATGTCGGAGCTGTACAAACGTGGACTTAGACCAACGCTTCTATTCCCTGCCAAACTTTTCATCAAACCCAAGGAGGGAGGTAGGATGTACTTTGCTACGGTTGTAGAAGCAAAGCAATTTGTTAAGACATTGCCTTAAACTGGCTGGCTGGTGAACTATGCGGTTATTTGAACAGGCTGCTTACCAGAGATTGACTATTTAACTATACTCATAAATGTGGGTGTGAGATTACCATCAAATGGTACAAATGTGTCTACTTGTGCCCTATATAAATCTACTTGTGGTTGTGAGTGGGTGTGGATGTGAGGGTGTGTGTGGATGTGGAAGTAAATGGAGCACGGTGCGAAAGAGAGTGCATCTAGGAAAATGTGTATGTAGTTCCTTTGATTTTTTGTTGTACTTAGGATTGAATGCTTCATGTGTATATGCTTTATCATGGCTGTTAGATGTAGGACTAGGTCAATTGCTTTTGGATGGGTTTGGATGAACTGGATGATCATGATGGGGAGATTCGGCACTGTAGTGAGATTGGTGCAAATATCACTTGTAAGGAATATGACCTAGAAACTCTTAAATGCCTAAGTATGAATAATAACTTTTCGGTGGTTCATATTAATATCAGAAGTCTAGCTAAACATTATGATCAATTAGTGTCAATGCTTTCTGCATCAGGTTGCTGTTTTGATGTAATTGCTTGCAGTGAAACCTGGTTAAATGATAGGTCATACTGTGACTCTTTTAACCTTAAGGGCTATAATTTTTTTTATAAGAACAGATTAGGTAGAATGGGTGGAGGTGTGTGTCTTTGTTAAATCTAGTTATCAGGCCAATGTATGTGACAACTTGGGTTTTGAAGATGACCAAACTGATTCATTGTTACTCGACATAAGTAGTAATGCAACAAATAATCTCATTGTTGGCATAGTGTATCGCCCCCCTGATGTGAATCCTACTACTTTTATTAGTAAATTCGAGGAAACTCTTTTTGATATTAATAGGAAAAATCACAATTGTATAATTCTTGGGGATTTTAATATTGACATCTCTAGGGATGGTCCCATTAAAAATGATTTCATGAACACCCTTCACTCCTCCTCTTTTATACCAACCATTAATAGATATACTAGAGAAACTCACTCTTCTAAGTCTATCATTGATAATATTATCACAAACATCCAAAATTCGAAGTTGGAATCAGGTGTTGTTCTGACTGATATAACTGATCACTACCCAATTGTGTTATCTTTAAACCTGGCGTCCAAACCTCCATCTTACTGTCGTAAAATAAAGATTAGTGTCCTGAATGAAAGAACGCTACTGCAGCTCCGTAATAACTTAGAGACTAAGGTTTGGACTAGTGTGTATTGTCAAGTAGGTTGAGATCCCAACGCTCTAAACAGCATGAACAATGGCTCAGTAACACCCCAGAGCCAGGGGACTGTAAGGTACTTTCCAACAGTATAACACAAATAAGTATAATCAGCTTGCTAAATGAAGGAAAATAAGAATATGATGCATTAAAAGTAACGATTGTAAAATGATCAACTGAGAAGTGCAATGAATGTGGTAGACTGTGAAAAGAAGTTAAGAAAATTGCAAACTTGATGGTACAAGAAGGAATATTAATGAAGTTAAAAATGATTCTGTGTGCTTAAAAAAGGGGAAGTGAAGAGGCATGTTGGGGCATGTTGAACTTGCTATGAACTATTAATATGAATTAAAAATGCTATGGCTAAAAATGAGGAACTTAAACTGTAAGTAAGTCTGTGCACTTAAAAAGATAAAGAGAAGTGAATGATCAATTTGAGACATGTTGAGCTGTAGTGAAACATTGAAATGAATGCGAAGTGCCATGACCATGTGTCGTCAGAGGAAGGAGTAGGAAGGGGGAGGAACGGAAGGACGAGACGAGCTGCATGACAACAGTCAAAAAAGAAAGGGGTGGTGGCCTACTCGACAGAGAAAACTCAGCTACGATGTAGGATATAAAAAGAAGAGACGGAGAGAGATCGGGGTTACTCCTCGGCAGATCTCAGAAGGCACTGGACTCGAGAGCAAGATCACCACCGCGTCGGATCAAGACCAAGTCAGAGCGTCGGATCAAGACCAAGATCAGAGCGTCGGCTCAAGAGCCCAAGACCAGAGCGTCGGATCAAGAGCCCAAGACCAGAGACGGGGATTTGAGAAGCCAACAACTAGAGATGACTTCAGAGATTCTTCGGGGGATTTCCAGAGATCACGCCACTGAGGGTAACCACACCGGCCAGACCAGTTGATGAATGATCGGACTCTGAAGATTTTCTCTCCCTCATCTGCAAGGAAGACTGAAGACTTTTGAAGACAATCTGAGGGCTTTGTACAAGGCATCAGTTTCCACCAAGGTCATCAGCCCAGCAGTAGAAGAAGGAATCCACCTGCAGTAACGACTCCTTCCATTCCCTTTCTCTCCAAAACGGAAGACATCAAAGCACTCAAGCTCAACTACTACAATCAGGTTTTTAATTTTTAAGATTTTATCAGTTTACTATATTTTTAATCATTTCAGTTGTATGCTTGCCCTTGCTTAATTTTCAATGCATTCAATGCATCAATGCATTTAAAGTACCAGTGGTAGACATTGAATTATTTCTTCACTAAGGAAGTAATTGATAATCACTGCATTTAAAGTACCAGTAGTAGACATTGAATTATTTCTTCACTAAGGTAGTAATTGTATTAGGTAAAGTGTGTTTAACATCTTTAAGGTTCTTTTAGGTTGCTCTAGCCAACGAAATTAACATATCCTTGGGGCCTATATTCCTGGTCACTAAACACAATCCTAGCAACCATACCAAGTGCACTGATCAATGAGAAGAGAGCTGTCGTGAACGGACGTGGCTGGAGTGGTATTCGGCTCTGGCTATTCAGTCGGGTGCCATTTCAGAGTAAGCAGGGTAGGCGTTAGGAAGAAGACAGTGAAAGCTAGGCTGAATCTCTTCGGCACCAGCTTAAACAGTCCTCAGTAATACCTAATAGGGTAATACCCATAGGCCACGAGGATCGGACCCTTTAAGACGGAGAGCTGGTCCAGTACCTCCTGAACAGGGGTAACTCGGGATCTAACAGTATGAAACCCGTGATCCAGAGACTGCTTATGACAGACTAATTCAAGAATTAACAGGGGCCATACAAAATACTATTCCAATGAAGACTGTCATGTGCAGGAATGATGATCATCACCCTTGGCTTACTAAAGGGATTCTTAACTCTATCAAACGTAAAAATAAACTTTATAAACTCTATAGGAAAAATCCCAATGATGACAACAAAAGCAAATATTTTAAGTTTAGAAATAGACTCACCCATATTATAAGGAAGAGTAAACAAATTTACTATATTGAACATATAAATGCAGCCCAAGGTGACTCTAAAAGGACCTGGGCTGTGTTGAATAAAGTTCTAAACAGGGGCCAGAAGTCATCTGTGTTACCCAAATGTTTGAATGACAACTCACTTTTAATAGCTGATAGCTTTAATGATTACTTTGTCTCATTGGGTGAAGATCTTGCCAAAAAAATCAGATCTCCTAACGAATCCTCTTTTAGACAGTATCTCCATGGAAATTATATGCAATCTTTCTTCATGAAACCTACTGACAAAATTGAAATTTATAACATTATTACAGACTTGAAGAGTTCTTGTACGGAAGGGGTTGATGGAATCTGTAGTAAAATTCTAATAGCTGTTGCAGACTTAATAGCACAGCCACTTACGCATTGCATTAACCTATCACTTCTGTATGGCATAGTGCCAAGTATGACAAAAATAGCCAGAATTACTCCAATTTATAAATTAGGTGACAAAAACAATATGGGGAACTACCGTCCAATTTCTATTTTACCATCTCTGTCTAAGGTATTAGAGAGAGTGGTACACATTAGATTAAGTCTATATCTGGATAAATTTCATATTCTTGTAAGATCTCAGTATGGTTTCAGGAAAGAGAATTCTACCTTTATGGCTGTTTTAGATCTTATTGAAAAAATCAATGATTCTTTAGACCAGGGTGATTGTGGAGTTGGTGTTTTCCTTGATCTATCTAAGGCATTCGACACTATTGATCTTAATATTCTTCTAGAAAAATTACATCATTATGGTGTTAGAGGAGTAGCATTTGATTGGTTTAAAAGTTATCTATATGCTCGGAAACAATATGTGATGATTAATAACCATATATCTCAAATGAAATAACCTAAAAACGGGGTTCCCCAAGGCTCAATATTGGGTCCATTACTCTTCAATATATACATAAATGACTTTGTGAATTCCTCTCAAGTATTTCAAAAGGTGATGTTCGCAGATGATACCAATTTGTTTTTGTCACATAAAGATCCAACTGATTTACAAATTACTTTAAATGAAGAACTACAAAAAATTGTTATCTGGTTCAAGTGTAATAAGTTATCCCTCAACACTAAAAAAAACTAACTATATAATGTTTCAACCAAACACAAGGGCATCGGCTATAAAACAGCCGTGCCTCAATGTAGATGATGAGGAGATACTGCCAACATCTACTACAAAGTTCTTGGTGGTTCACATCGATAAATGTTTAAATTTTAAATGCCACATTGATCACTTGATACAGAAGCTTTCAAAATATGTCGGTCTGTTTTTCAGAATACGGCACTATCTTACATTACCTGCTCTTCTTACCCTGTATAAAACTTTGTTTGAACCACACATTAGTTATTGTAACGTAATCTGGTGTAATACCTACCCGAGTCATTTAAATAAATTAATAAGTCTGCAAAAGAAGATTATACGAGCTATAACGTGGTCTCGGTATAACACCCCTACAAGACCCCTTTTCCACCGCTTAGGTCTCCTCCGGCTTACTGAGTTGAATATATACCATAATGCGTGCATTATGCACCAAGTAGTTAATGCTACAAACAGCCGGCTATCCCAGCTCATTCCAATTAGTAGTCCGCTTCATGCTCATGCCACCAGAAATAAACATCTAATCATTGGTAAAACCAGAAGACTCAAAAGAGCAAATTTCAGCATTACAAGTAGAGGCCCAATGATTTGGAATGAGCTAGATACCAAGCTGAAGGTGTTGAAATCTGTATCCATCTTTAAGAAAACACTGAAAAAGGAACTTTTACGTTTATATTTATAACCTTGTCAGCAGCCTTTCTAGTCTACAGTTGATTTTAAAGCACTGTCTTGATCCACTTTTGTTGTGTCTTATGTTGTATTGTGTATGTATGAAAATTTTGTATGTGACTGGTGTTTCATTTAATTATTTGTATGTAATGTATTACTTTAATATGTCTCAGGCTCCCTTATATAAGCTTTGGGTAGCTTCTTTGGGAGACCTGATTCACACATATCTATATGTGCTTGATTGATTTGTGTCATTTACTTGAATTTATGTGTGTGGGTAAAATAAATTGGTAAACATAAATAAATACAAAGCTCTTAATGGTCAGGCACCATCTTATCTTAAAGAGCTCATAGTACCTTACTACCACACCAGAGCACTGCGCTCCCAGAATGCAGGGTTACTTGTGGTTCCTAGAGTCTCCAAAAGTAGAATGGGAGCCAGAGCGTTCAGCTATCAGGCTCCTCTCCTGTGGAACCAGGTTCCAGTTTGGGTTCGGGAGGCAGACACCATCTCTACATTTAAGAGTAGGCTTAAGACTTTCCTTTTGATAAAGCTTATAGTTAGGGCTGGCTCGGGTGAGTCCTGAACCATCCCTTAATTATGCTGCTATAGGCTAGACTGCCGGGGGATTTCCCATGATGCACTGAGCTCCTCTCTCCTCTTCTCTCTTTCTCTCTGAGTGCAACCTCATCCCATTAATGCATGTTACTAACTCGATTTTTTCTCCCTCTCCCGTGGTCGTTGTGCTTCCCCTCCTGTCGCTTCCCTGCGAGTGTTGCTGGCTCTGGAGCTGTGGAGTCTGGATCTGTGGTTGGGAGTCTCCTGCTGCCCCCGTGTTCCTGCTCGACGCCCTCTGCTACAGTTGCAATTGCTATTACTAGTCCTATTGCTATTATTACTGTTATTATTATCATTAACATTACTATAAATATCTATCATTTTTCATTCAGTCTATAGCACCATCACCTTTATTGTCTGTACCTCTATGTGTATACTGTGTAGGTTGCCTCCCTCTGCTCTCTCTCTCTCTTTCTCTTGCTCTCTCTCTCTCTCTCCCCCTCACCCCAACCGGTCGAGGCAGATGGTCACCGCCCTGAGCCATGGTTCTGCTCCAAGTTTCTGCCTCTTAAAAGGAAGTTTTCCTTGCCTGTGTCAGCCTAGTGCTTGCTCTTGGTGGGAATTGTTGGGCTTCTGTAAATAACTTTAGAGTATGGTCTAGACCTGCTCTTTATGAAAAGCGCTGTGAGATAACTGTTGTTGTGATTTGGCGCTATATAAATAAAATTGAATTGAATATAAAATCGAAGGCTAAATGTAGCTGAGTTAGATGGTGATTAACACTAAACATTAGACATTTCCACCATTAGTTGGTGCAGTAAATGTCTCCAGAATGCAGGAAATTAAATGTTTAATGCTCAAAATCGTCTGGGGAAGGACCCCCGGACCCCCCAATTGTGTACTCATCAATAAATATTTTTTGAATACTATTAAAATATCTTCTAGTCTTGGTGTCGTGACCCCAATACTCTGGACTGTCACGTCTCGTATGCTAAGTGTTTTGTCACAACTCTAATCTGAGCCCTAAAATGTCCCCACTTTGATCTGAAGCAACTGGTTACCTGAGCGATCTAGGACAGTGCCCAAATATATGTTATATAATACAACATATAATATTGTTTATCAAGAGCTCCTCTTGATAAACAGCTTTGCTCTTAATAAGACATAAACTCCCTTGAAAAAATGATTTGTGTTATTTTGAGGGGTCTCTAAAATCTTGACAATGTACTATTTTTGCCATTCATTCCTGTTTTTCTGTATCGTCATGGATCATGTCTAAATCAGGAGTGTTGTTCTTCATCCAGCCAGAGTGAATTATCACTGACCATCCACAGCATGCCAGGTCGCTCCCGCGACAATTCTCACTTGCTCTGCTCCCTGTCCTGTAGACCTACTATGGGTTGTGTTGCCAGTGAAACCAGCGCCCTGCAAACGGTTGGTGGTAGTTCACTTTGGCTAGATGAAGTCATGATCCATGTGCTGATGCAGCTGGAGGGTCTCCACTGTGCCAACTTTCTAAATTCTTCCATCTCATGGAAAAAAATAATGGCCAGATTGAGTCTAGAGAGGGTTTTGCAGCTGTTGTGTTTTCTACAGGAATTGTAGCAAAATGTCTACATATAGCCTGCATACTAATAATAGGAATAAACACTGGCTTTCACATTCAACACTACTCGGCAACACTAGGCCTACAAGCTTGCAACTATGAATGTTTCTTTGTAGCAAGACTAGCAGTCAGTACTCTTTGAGGCATGGGCAAACAACACCCCCCCACACACCCACAATACAAGTGACCTAATGGTTTGCCCACAACACATAGGCTATCAAAGTTTTGTGTATATTGTAGGGTATAGTGCAACACAAGGGGCCAGCTCACATCTATATTTGCCATTAAGTGCTCGTCAGTACCGTGTTTTAATATCGAGGTTTACTCCAAATGAGCCCAGCATGGTGTGCTTTTTAAATAATGAACAAAAATTATGTAGTTTGCGTGTTGTCCATGTGGGTTCTCTCCAGGTGTTCCAGCTTCCTCCCACCGTTCAAAGACATGCAGGCTAGGTTAATTGGTGTCTCCAAAATTGTCCTTTGGATGTGAGTGTGAGAGGTTATTTGTCTATGTGTGGCCCTGCGATGGACTGGCGACCTGTCCAGGGTGTACCCCACCTTTCGCCCAATGTTAGCTGGGATTGACTCCAGCCCCCCCCGACCCTGTACGCAGGATAAGCAGTTGACGATAGCTGGATGGATGGACAAAAATTATCCAAACATTTTAATCTGTGTATGATTTGTTAATATAAGCTACTTCTCGCAGCACTAACTAACAACTCATGTTTGCTGTGTACAATTGGATGTACTGACAACTATCACTGGATTAATTTGATACTGAAGAAATATTAAAAACTGGAGGATTCTAAGGCAACTTCTGAGGCGTTCCTGTACCAGTTTCTAGTGAGTTACAAACTGAACATTGAGCCTCCTGTTTTTCTAACTAAAAACCATATATGTTGGTTTTCAAGTTCATCTTAATTACATTTAATCAGGCACTGCCGTCGCCAAGTGTATCTGCTGCAGTTTCATTAGTTGTAACACACAAAGCTACACAATTTAGACTCGTTAAATATCAAAATCAATGTTTTTCCATTTTGGTTTTAAAACCAAAAAAACAATCAATTTTGTCAATTTCAGAGTCCAAGGTGATCAGGGAGTGGAAAATGTACAGATTGCGAGATATGTTTTCTGTTCGTGGCACCAACCGAGGAAGCTTCACAATCAGAGGTAAGTGCAACATTTTCATTAATCTACTTTGTTCCATGGCATTCTCAGCAGTCTGCATCTTACAGTGCCAATGCAACGCTAAACATGACAGAGTAAAGTGTCAGGTTATTGGGAGATGCACACACACGACAGAACTTTTCTTTTCACCAGGCTTACGCTTGGTGGGGATGAACTACAGGCTGTAATATCCCTCAACACTATATTGACATCCATAGGATTGAGCGCCTGTGGCGAGATGACCGAGTCATAGTTACCAACAAGTACTATGAGTTGCTACACTCCCTGGAGATGGATGGACTACTGGACATCTTGTCTACGGAGGACCTCTGAGTGCACTACATTATTCTTCCCAGACTTCAGACAGACTTGGGGAGATTTACAGAAGGCTGGAATCATCATCCACTCAGAACTGAAGGAAACCGGAGTCCAGAGCAGATGTGGCAGATTGGACTGATGAACACAAATGTTTATCAGCCTGACATTCCTGAGGTATTGATTGTATGTTTGGAAGAAAGTAAAAGTGTTTTCTATGCAGTGATTTGATATTAAAATTATTCAAACATGATAAAGAAAAATTATATTACTGTTCAACTGTGACTTCATAATTGCGAGTAACAAAACATGAATTAATTTCATTTAAGTGCATGTAGTAGCCAGTGTCTCCTCCAGCATGGAGGAAAAGTGGACATTCAAAACAGCACTCTGAGCAGCCAGCCCTTTCAGCAATGACCTTACGTGGCTTCTGTGTCAATGAGTGTCTTCTGGACAACTGTCAAGTTAGAAGTCTTCCCCATGATTGTGGTTTTGTGTACTGAACCAGAGATTAAAGGCTCTTCTTCGGTCGGTATTTCTGTATAGTACATTCTTTAATCTCAGACAGTTTTGATTTTCATGAGCTGTAATCATTGGCAGAACCATTCAGATAATTTACTTAAGAGTACTATCACACCATTACATTTTAAAAAAAGTATTGAGTATAAAGTAAAAACTCATTGTAAAGTAAAATGTTCCCTGTCAGTGTGAAACCATTATCTGATTCTGGTTTAAGAAGACTGCTGCATTGATGTGTATGTTGCATTTTACTATTGTAGATGTTTGAGCTCATACTGTTTAATCTACAGCAATGCATCATATTCAAAAGGATGTTAGTATCACTGTGTTTTGAGATCCATGTATCTCTACAAAGCAAACTTTTTCATGAGCTTGGGGAACATGTTTATGTAAGAGTGCTTAATTTAAGTAGGAGTAAGAATTTTCTCAAACCATAAGGGAACACTTCATCCTTCCATGACAAACATTCAAAAATCAACATCAGGATTTTTGTGTAAGATGCAGTGGAGTATATGGATATAATTACATAAAAAGGAAATACTCAAGCATAAGTACCTCAAGTTTGTCAGAAAGTAGCTTTTCTTTTACGGTTTACTATTCAACATATCAGAATAAGAAACTGACATTGTAGAGACTTCATTTCTTTTTATTTCTATTTCTCACTTTGAGCACCTTGAGTATTCTAACCTTGAAAACAGAAATTATGCACATGTGATGTTGCTAACATAGTGCACTCCACAATGGTCAAATTCAATCTGAAGCCTAAATCTATCTCCCCGTTGAGGTGATGGGCCTGTCCAGTAGGCAAACAACATTCCTCTTGTGTTTCTCCATCTCTCTCAAACTTGTCTGCTGTTTGCATCTGTCTCCCAGGTCCATCCTGAAGTCTTTTCCACATTTGAATAGGCCTGACGGAGAAGTTAACGGAAATGTGTAAGAAAAACAGGGTATTTAAGAAGTGCTCATAACATTTTAAAACATCTTAGGTTCCGATTCAAGAAGACCCTGAAGTTAATTGAAGAGTTTACAATGACTATCCAGCTCAGGATGAAAATGACGCTCCATCACACTGATCATGGGAACAGTTTCAAACCTAGACATATTGTGCATTAATTACTGTAGGAGCAGGACCAAAACAAGCCTGTTAAGTATGAAAGTGTTTCAAAATGGAAAAAAAAAAAACTTTTACAAACTTCTTGCAGTTAGTGTTTTATTTGACTTACTGTATTGATAGACTGATGTGCGATAACATTGTTCAGTATTGAGATAATGGCATGCCTTAAGATAAACAAATAATGAAGTGTGCATATAAGCTGCCTGGTTTTAAAATAATTTTAAATACAACTCGTGTTTCAAAGTCTCTGTATAAGCTAAATATGTGACATCACTATAGTGAGTAACGTTTAGAAAGAATGTCTGTTAACGATAGCAGTATAAGCTCGCACCTTTGTCGTGTTTTGAGAAATTTGGAATTGAGTCCTTATGTTTCTTTATCCCCATCCCGAATAGTATAAATATAATAGGAAAAATCCATAACTCATGTCAACTAACTAACTTACTAAATGGTAGACAACAGGTCCATGAAAGAAAAGACCTGAATGATACAGTCATATGACCTGAAAATAAGGTTTGTCAAGGTTTCAGTGAAACATCAGTGGTCACGTTGACATTATGTTTTGTTTTTTGTTACTTACTGTGCAGCCATTATAATTAAATAATAAAACTGTATCGTAAGAAATGACACACTGCTAAATAATCTTACACAATGTTTACAGCACACTTACGGTTTTGTGATGGCTCAGCTTCATTAGCCAGGGCACTCCTTAACAAGGCAACCACCCGCCTGGCAGTGTGTTGTAACAGTGCCTCTTATACAGACATAAACAACAAAAAAGCTATGCTAGTCAGCTAACGTTAGCTTACGTAAAGTCTACAACAAGCTTCACCGGCAGATAGCGGAGGCATTGTAAGGTAAGTTAGTAAAATATTTAACTGAATGTCAAGCTAAGGAAATGATAAGCTGTGTTAAGTTTTACACAGATTTACACAGAATTTACACAGAATATTATGCACGGTAAGACGTAACGTTACATAACTTACCTCCTGATGGTCTGGTCTGCCATGCAGCTGTCCTGGCGTTGGAACGTTACTACTACTGTCGATTCTTCTTCTTCTTATGACGGCCAATCACAGAGGACAGGAACCTTAACCAATCATGTGTAGTGAAATGATGCCGACTGGATCTGCCCACCTACTGTCAAAAAAGATTAACCGCGAGCGAGCGGGTTACAATTCTGCTTGGACGAGGAGTTTTTCTGCTTGCGCGAGCAGAGAAATTCCTCGCGCAGAAGTAATACGCGCGCGCGCGGATCTCTTTCACGCTCGCGAGAATCTCGTATCTGCTCGCGATTTTTGATAGGATTATGCCACCATACGCAAGATGGAAGATGCAGCATGCATGTACAATATATCTCCATGATCAATTACAGACAGAAAAGTAGCTTCCACAAGTTTCTTCTTAGCACTAAAAGTAAAACAAGATTTGTTTCTGAAATAAAAGCCAAGCTTAATTTAAGTTTCTTGAATAAAGCAATATGTTCATTGAAGGAGAGCTTATCATCTATCCATATCCCCAAGTACTTGTATGAAGACACTCTCTCAATTGATTTCCCATCTAAGGACAAGAGGCCACAATTGTCAAGTAGCTGTGCTTGAGCTTTTGAGAAGACCATAAACTTTGTTTTCTGTGTATTTAAAACCAGTTTTAGACTCAATAATGTATTTTGCAATGTCTGAAATGAAGTCTGAAGTTCCTGCACTGCTGCTGAAATGGTGGAAGCCTGGGTGTAAACCACTGTATCATCAGCGTATAAATGTAATTTGGCTTGAATATCTCTATCCAAATCATTTATAAAAATTAAAAACAGAATGGGTCCTAAGATTGATCCTTGAGGGACACCTTTGGTTATCTTAAGAAAATCAAATTTATAACCTTAAGCATAAACACATTGAGTACGATCTACAAGATAATTTTTGAACCATGCAACAGCCTTTTTACTACTACTATTACTAGTACTACTTTTTTTAATTTTTTTATTTATATAGCGCCAAATCACAACAACAGTTATCTCACAGCGCTTTTCATAAAGAGCAGGTCTAGACCATACTCTGAAGTTATTTACAGAAGCCCAACAATTCCCACCAAGAGCAAGCACTAGGCGACACAGGCTCAGGGTGATCGGCCATCTGCCTCGACCGGTTGGGGTGAGGGGGAGAGAGAGAGAGAGAGAGAGAAAGAGAGAGAGAGCAGAGGGAGGCAACCTACACAGTATACACATAGAGGTACAGACAATAAAGGTGATGGTGCTATAGACTAAATGAAAAATGGTACAGATATTTATAGTAATGTTAATGATAATAATAATAACAGTAATGATAGCAATAGGACTAATAATAGCAATTGCAACTGTAGCAGAGGGCCGAAGCAGGAACACGGGGCAGCAGGAGACTCCCAACCACAGATCCAGACTCCACAGCTCCAGAGCCAGCAACAACCGCAGGAAGTGACAGGAGGGGGGACAGGAGGGGGAAGCACACGACCACGGGAGAGGGAGAAAAAATCGAGTTAGTAACATGCATTAATGGGATGAGGTTGCACTCAGAGAGAAAAAGAGAAGAGAGGAGCTCAGTGCATCATGGGAAATCCCCCAGCAGTCTAGCCTATAGCAGCATAATTAAGGGATGGTTCAGGACTCACCCGAGCCAGCCCTAACTATAAGCTTTATCAAAAAGGAAAGTCTTAAGCCTACTCTTAAATGTAGAGACGGTGTCTGCATCCCGAACCCAAACTGGAACCTGGTTCCACAGGAGAGGAGCCTGATAGCTGAACGCTCTGGCTCCCATTCTACTTTTGGAGACTCTAGGAACTACAAGTAATCCTGCATTCTGGGGCGCAGTGCTCTGGTGGGGTAGTAAGGTACTATGAGCTCTTTAAGATAAGATGGTGCCTGACCATTAAGAGCTTTGAATGTGAGAAGAAGGATTTTAAAATCAATTCTGGATTTTACAGGAAGCCAATGCAGAGAAGCTAAGACAGGAGAGATATGATCTCTTTTACTGGTTCCTGTCAAAAGACGTGCTGCAGCATTCTGGATCAGCTGAAGAGTCTTAATGGACTTTTTCGAAGAGCCTGATAATAAGGAATTGCAGTAATCCAGTCTAGAAGTAACAAATGCATGGACTAGTTTTTCTGCATCATTTTTAGACAGGATGTTCCTGATTTTTGCAATATTACGTAGGTGTACTACTCATCATAATCCTCTAAAGTTGTTAGTGACATAATAAATAACTATAAATTGGTACAAAAAATAATATTTATTTTGCTTGATTCAAACAAAAAGATTTATAAACAAAACTGAAAAGTTATCTGTTTGGGCACCTTCTTACCTTGATGATAAATTATTTAATTTCAATTCATTTATAAACTCCTGGAGTAAGTTTTCTGCTCATGTTCAAAACTTTCTGCACATTCAGAATCTCTCCCTCATATCTTTGTTCTCTTATATATCCAGAAGAAAATTGTAACATCATTTAATGAGAATTCATAATTTTTAAAAGTCTACCTGACCTACACTCTGCTGTGCTCCCCTTCAGACTTAACTGCACTGCGGTCAGGCACAAATCTTCATGTTAACTTCTGCAGATCCGATAAACTCACAGTCCCAAACAGAGCCAGACTGTACTTCAGGTTTTAAATGTTTACAATGCAAAACTCTACCAGCGGGTCTGCTCAGGCGCGAGGGTTACTTTACGATCACGCTGTATGCCGAGTTGCATGTTGTGTGAGTCCGGCATGACTGGACCGGCGTGACTGTAACAGCGTGAGAAGACGGTCATTAATAAAACGTAGTTAAACGCGGGTGTGGAAAGACCGCAATTCAGAAGCGGGATGCTGTCAATTCGCTGGTCACAAATTCGACATGCATTGTGGGAGATGTAGTTTATTCACCATGTATGCTTTAAAGCAACATAAACTTTTATTTTAGGACAACCATAAATTTTTTAAGCTTTCGCGGGCCACATAAAATGTGGATAGACGTGGCGGGCCTTGAGTTTGATACATGTGCTTTTAGACATTCCAGAAATGCTATTCGTTCTTTTCCCAGTGGCAAAGCCTGTGGTCCAGATGGTTTTGGGATAGAATTTACAAGACACACATTGACGTCATTGCCCCCCTCTTGCTTCTGATGATCAGTTGCTCAGTGAAAAATGGTGCCTTCCCTCATACCCTCTACGACGCCCATATCTGTGTCCTCTTAAAAAGGGTCAGAGACGAAACAAATGTTTCTTCGTACCGTCCCTTAAGCCTGCTTAACTCTGACCAAAAAGTTATTGCAAAGGCTCTAACTAACAGGTTAAACAAATATATTTGCACATTAATTCATCCCAATCAGGTTTCATTCCTGACCGATTTTCCTTCTCAAATACAAGATGTCTGCTAAACTTAATGTATTCAACTAAATTGTCATGATCCTGTCTGTTTATCCTGTCTGTGTGTTATGTTGGGGGGTTTAGTTTTATGTCATTAGTCTTAGTTCTTGTGTTCATTATTTTGGTCTGTTTGGAGTTCTGTATTATCTAGTGTTTTGTATTGTCTTGTGTTTCCCCAGTGATCCCTCTGCATGTCTGTCTCTGTTTTCCTCTGCTCCCTGCCTGTGCCTCATTATCCCTGATTCCCATCACCTGTGTTGCTCCCGCCCTGCTCGTTACCCCTGTGTATATATACCTGGTGTTTCTGTCTTGTCTTTGTTGGATCATTGTCCCGTTGCTCTGGTGTTCATGTTCTGCTGTTCTGGTGTTTGTGCTAGTGCTTCATGCCTCGTGTTACCCTCTGTCCGGATACCCTGTGTTCCTGTGTCTCTCCTGAACTATTGTGTCTTTTGGATTTTGGATTTGGATTTCGCTTTGCACTTTTGTTTTGGACTCTGTTTCACCAGCCACTCACCTGTAAGTGTGCTCGCCTTTTGTTGCCTTTTGTTTTTGTTAAAATAAATCATTCAACTGAACCTGCCAGCCTTCCGTGTCCTGCGTTTGGGTCCTCAACCTGTTCTGCACTGCCCTGCACCACACGCCAACCGTGACATAAACTCCCCCACTCCGCTGTGATCTCACTAGATGCCCAGCAGGTAGAGTGGGGATACATGTTTGCTGCACTTTTTTTGCTTTGGGCCAAGATTTATGATTAAAAATGCTTTATGCTCGACCCCGATCTTCTGTTCTAACCAACCATGAAAGATACCCCCTGTTCTCATTGCACCATAGCACCAGGCAGGGCTGTCGCCTCTCTGGCATAAGGTGCGGCATGTCCAATACACCATCGGCCTGTATGCACATGATGTAACATCTTACGGATGTAAAATCATCCCTTTCTCCTCTTCTTAATTTGTTGGATGGCTTTGGGTTTACTGTAAAGTAGGAGAAATCTGTTTTTATGTCTCTGTATAATACTCTAGACTCGAGTTTTCTTCTCAATTTGCCCTTCAGAGTTACCGTCTTACCTGGGGATTAATATTCCCAGAAATCCGAAGCTTCTTTTTAAATATAACTATATGGATCTGATTGACAGGCTCAACTGTATGATAGATAAATGGAAACTTCTCCCACTTTCATTGATTGGATGTGTCAATATTGTCAAAATGGTTGTACTCCCTAAATTTATTTATCTATTTCAGAATGTGCCCATCTTCCTCACTTCCTCCTTTTTTAAGATGTTAGACTCTATTGTCATGCCTTTTGTCTGGGCCTCCAATACCTCCCGTATTTCAAAGGCCCACTTACAGAAGCCCACTGAGCAGGGTGGTTTAGGCCTGCCTGTCTTTCAACATTATTACTGGGCCTGTAACGTCAGGGCTTGGGTCTTCTGGAATGAGTTTAAGGCTGGGGGTGCAGAGGTGGGTGGGCCCGGCCCTAGATAACCTGAGGTTGAGCTAGGCAATGCTGCATCACTTACTGGGGCCTCCTTGTCAGCCATACTGTTCTAAAAACCTGATATTAAAATCAAATCACTACACAATAATTTTGTTTTCTGCAACTCAATTAAAATCTTAAACCAAATCAAGGGGGTCCTGAACCTCTCAAAAATGTCAATTCATACCCCCATATGTCAAAACCCCTGTTTTAAGCCTGGTTTGATGGACGCTGTCTTTAAGCACTAGTCAGATAAGGTCTTAAACACAATTAGGGAGCTCTACGTTGATATTCACTTTGCATCTTTCGCCCAGCTCCAGGTGAAGTTCAAACTCCCTACCAATCATTTCTTTCGTTATTTACAAATCAGAAACATTGTTAAGCAATCTTCCCCTCGCCTAGATGTGACCCCCATGCAACATGATTTCTATGATATTATGACCAGACCTCCCACCTCCAAACATTTGATCTCTTGGTTTGTCAAGCTCTTCACTATGGCAACCCCCTCTCTCCATATTAAGGCGGCGTGGATCAGGGACACTGGTGAAACAATCTCTGATGAGCTATAAGGCAAAAGGGTTGAATAAGTTAAAAGCTTGTTCTATTAATTCTAGTCTTCAGCTCATTCAATTTAAAATAGTCCATAGGCTGCACTAGTCCACGACTAGACTGAATAGAATTTTTCCTGCTCTCTCCCCCACTTGTGATGAATGCAAATCAGCTGATGGAACTCTTGGGCATCTTTTCTGGTCCTGTTCTAAGCTCACAAAGTTCTGGGATGACATTTTTCTGTACGGCGCTATTTATGATAGACAACTGGTCCCTGACTGCCTCTTAGTGATACTGGGCTGCTCCCATGATTCCTTAGCTCTATACCATCCATCCATCCATCTTCATCCGCTTATCCGGGGTCGGGTTGTGGGGCATGACTATACCTTCTTTACATAATCAGTAAGTGCTGACTGTTTTATGTTTTTTTTGTTATTGTTTTTTTTGTGAGGGTATCT
The DNA here is from genome assembly GCA_024633595.2 of Lepomis macrochirus. NCBI lineage: Eukaryota > Metazoa > Chordata > Actinopteri > Centrarchiformes > Centrarchidae > Lepomis > Lepomis macrochirus. Next base: position 41,755,703 of record JALXJV020000004.1, on the reverse strand, counting down.
TTGTTTTTTAAAGTTTATTTTTTTTGTTTGCCTGTGTGATTTTGTGTCTTTTGAGTTTGTATTGTGTGCCTGTGTGTTTCAAAATCTGCATAAATAAAATTTTTAAAAAAAGAAAAGAAAAGAGAGGCTGTTGAAGGCATTAAGCCAGTATTTGCTTCTCTCCTGAAAGTAGGAGTGATTGTGCTTTGTGAAAAATCCCCTGTGAGAACTCCAATCTTCCCAGTGAAGAAAATCCGGGACTCCAGACAGCCAGATAACTTTAAGATAAGGCGTTTTGTTCAAGACTTGAAACAAGCCAGCTCAGCCATGTACGCACATGCGCCAAATGTCCCAAACCCTCACACGATTCTCTCAAAGGTACCACCTGACAGTAAATGGTTTTCTGTTGTAGATTTGGCAAATGCGTTTTTTCAGCATCCAGGGAAGGATCCGGAACTTGTGCGGGAGATGGAGCGCTACCAGTTAGATCTGGTGGGGCTGACCTCCATGCACAGTCTCGGTTCTGGAACTGTACTCCTTGGGTATGGATACTATTCTTCTCTGGAGTTGGTCAAGGTGTGAGGCGCTAGGTGGGTGTGGGGATACTCACAATTCACCAGCTGAGCACCGCTAAGTTGGAGTGAATGAGAGGGTCGCCTCCCTCTCAGGGGGGGGGACTCTGACTGTTGTTTGTGCATATGCACCAAACAGCAGTTTAGAGTACTCGGCCTTCTTGGAGACCCTGAATGGAGTTATGTATGGGGCTCCAGTAGGGGACTCCATAGTTCTGCTCGGACACTTCAACGCACATGTGGGCAATGATGGAGATACCTGGAAAGGCATGATCAGGAGGAACAGCCCCCCTGATCTGAACCCGAGTGGGTGTTTGTTGTTAGACTTCTGTGCTAGTCATGGATTGTCTATAACAAACACCATGTTCGAGCATAAGGATGCTCATAAGTGTACATGGTACCAGAGCACCCTAGGCCGAAGAACGGTGATCGTTTCATCTGATTTGAGGCCGCATTTTTCAGACACTCAGGTGAAGAGAGGGGCGGAGCTGTCAACTGATCACCATCTGGTTGTGAGTTGGGTCAGGGGGTGAGGGAAGACTCTGGATAGACCTGGTAAGCCCAAACGGGTAGTGCGGGTGAACTGGGAACGTCTGGTGGAAGCCCCTGTCCGTGAGATCTTCAACTCAAACCTCTGGTGGAGCTTTTCTGGCATCCCTGTGGAGGTTGGGGACATTGAACATGAGTGGGCAATATTCAAAGCCTCTATTGCTGAAGCTGCAGCGGAAAGCTGTGGTCTCAAGGTCTTAGGTGCCTCAAGGGACGGTAACCCTTGAACACCGTGGTGGACACCGGTGGTCAGGGAAGCCGTCCGACTGAAGAAGGAGGCCTTCCGGGATTTGTTGTCTTGGAGGACTCCGGAGGCAGTTGCAGGGAACCGACGGGCCCAAAAGGCTGTAGCCTCTGCTGCGGCTGAAGCAAAGAAGCGGGTGTGGAAGAAGTTCGGAGAAGACATGGAGAAGGACTTTCGGTTGGCACCAAACTGTTTCTGGAGAACTGTCCGCAATCTCAGAAGGGGGAAGTGGGGCACCGTCCAAGCTGTGTACAGTAAGGATGGGACCCTGTTGACCTCAACTGGGGAGGTAATTGGGCGGTGGAAGGAACACTTTGAGGTACTCCTAAATCTGACTGAAACGCCCTCTCTAGTAGAGGCAGAGCTGGAGGCTGATGGGGGTTTCTCGTCAATTAGGTAGGTTCCTGTGGACTGTTTTTTCTCTGCCGGTGATGGTGTCCTTCAATTCAATTCAATTTTACTTATATAGCGCCAAATCACAACAACAGTTATCTCACAGCGCTTTTCATAAAGAGCAGGTCTAGACCATACTCTATAGACAGTAATCTATAGACCATACAAAGTTATTTACAGAAACCCAACAATTCCCACCAAGAGCAAGCACTAGGCGACACAGGCAAGGAAAAACTTCCTTTTAAGAGGCAGAAACCTCGAGCAGAACCATGGCTCAGGGTGATCGGCCATCTGCCTCGACCGGTTGGGGTGAGGGGGGGAGAGAGAGAGAGAGAGCAAGAGAAAGACAGAGAGCAGAGGGAGGCAACCTACACAGTATACACATAGAGGTACAGACAATAAAGGTGATGGTGCTATAGACTGAATGAAAAATGGTACAGATATTTATAGTAATGTTAATGATAATAATAACAATAATAATAGCAATAGGACTAGAAATAGCAATTGCAACTGTAGCAATCGAGGTGTAGCAGTCTAGCCTATAGCAGCATAATTAAGGGATGGTTCAGGACTCACCCAAGCCAGCCCTAACTATAAGCTTTATCAAAAAGGAAAGTCTTAAGCCTACTCTTAAATGTAGAGACGGTGTCTGCCTCCCGAACCCAAACTGGAACCTGGTTCCACAGGAGAGGAGCCTGATAGCTGAACGCTCTGGCTCCCATTCTACTTTTGGAGACTCTAGGAACTACAAGTAATCCTGCATTCTGGGAGCGCAGTGCTCTGGTGGGGTAGTAAGGTACTATGAGCTCTTTAAGATAAGATGGTGCCTGACCATTAAGAGCTTTGTATGTGAGAAGAAGGATTTTAAAATCAATTCTGGATTTTACAGGAAGCCAATGCAGAGAAGCTAAGACAGGAGAGATATGATCTCTTTTACTGGTTCCTGTCAGAACACGTGCTGCAGCATTCTGGATCAGCTGAAGAGTCTTAATGGACTTTTTCGAAAGAGCCTGATAATAAGGAATTGCAGTAATCCAGTCTCGAAGTAACAAATGCATGGCCTAGTTTTTCTGCATCATTTTTAGACAGGATGTTCCTGATTTTTGCAATATTATGTAGGTGAAAAAAGGCGGTCCTTGAAATTTACTTAATGTGAGAGTTAAACGACATGTCCTGGTCAAAGATAACTCCAAGATTTCTCACAGTGGTGCTGGAGGCCAGGGCGATGCCATCCAGGGAAACTATATCTTTAGATAATGTGTCACGGAGGTGCTTAGGGCCTAGAACAATAACTTCAGTTTTATCTGAGTTTAACATTAGAAAATTGCAGGTCATCCAGGTTTTAACATCCTGAAGACACATTTGAAGCTTAGCTAACTGATGAGTTTCATCTGGCCTGATCGATAGATATAACGGAGTATCATCTGCATAACAATGAAAGTTTATGGTGTTTCCTCATAATATTGCCTAAAGGAAGCATATATAAAGTGAAGTGGATTGGTCCGAGCACAGATCCTTGTGGAACTCCATGACTAACTTTGGTATGCATGGAGGACTCATCGTTAACATGTACAAACTGAAATCGATCTAATAAATAGGACTTAAACCAGCTTATGCAGTTAGGAGGTCATTAGTAATTTTCACCAGTGCTGTCTCTGTGCTATGATGAGCTCAAAATCCTGACTGAAAATCCTCAAATAAACTATTGCTATGTAGAAAGTCACACAGCTGTTTGGCGACTGCTTTCTCCGGGACCTTATAAACATATAACTGGTTTTACAGCTGTTTCTAAAGTTGCTGAGTTTAGAGTTAAGTCGGTGCCAGTTGAGGGAAGGTCTTGGTGGATTTTGCTTCTAATAGCTAGAATTTTATCATTAAAGAAGCTCATGAAGTCGTAATTACTGAGAGCTATGGGAATACTTGGCTCAGTAGAGCTGTGACTCGGTCAGCCTGGCTACAGTGCCGAAAAGAAACCTGGGGCTGTTCCTATTTTCCTCTATTACTGACGAGTGGTACGCTGCTTTGGCATTACGGAGGGCCTTCCTATAAGTTTTAAGACTATCTTGCCAAATTAAACGAGAATTTTCCAGTTTGGTGGAACGCCAATTCCTCTCGAGTTTCTGTGATATTTGCTTTAATTTGCGAGTTTCAGTATTATACCATGGAGCTAACCATCTTTGTTTTAGTATTTTCTTTTTTAGAGGGGCTACAGAGTCGAGTTTTGTTCACAGTGAGCCTGCAGCACTATCAACAAGATGATCGACTTGGGAGGGACTGAAATTCGCGTAAGAGTCCTCTGTTACTTTGTGACCTGATAGTGAATTTAGAGCAGATGGGATTGCATCCTTAAATTTAGCTATAGCACTATCAGACAGACATCTTGTATAGAATTTTTTTCCCAAAGGAGGATAGTTCAGCAATACAAGCTCAAAAGTTATCAGTGGTCAGATAAAGAGGGATTCTGTGGGAACACTATTAAATGTTCAATTTCAATACCGTAGACCAGTACCATAGGCCAGTCATCATATATGGTACATCAGATCAGGTGACCGGATGCGAGTGAACGCTGGCGCAACTTGCTGCCGCTGCTCGCCGGTAAACCTCGCGTCTTCAAACTTGTATCTTTTATCTTTCGGACTCACCTTATGGCTTTATAACTCAAATCGCACATTGTAATTCCTTCATACGGAATACTCTTATGATCTGCCGGCACTACTGTTGTCTAAGCCTTCACAGTTAACCCACCTTCTCCGCTCTGGTCTGAGCCACATCTTGTGTCTACAATGTGGGCCGCTAGGACATACATCCTGTTTGTCTGTGTCTCGCTCTTTCTACTGCCTGCTCACCTGCTAGTGACGGGTTTACTTCAGTTTTCGGCCGCTGACCTGCTCCGGCTGCGCCCTCACCTGCCTGGACCTGCGCCTGAGGCTCTCCATCTTCATCCGGACATCGCGTTCCAGCCTCGTCCGAGATACATCCACCGAGGGTCCCGCCGGAATTTTCATCATAACAGCTCTACAGTAATAAAGTCTATATGGTCGCCCACCACGCGCCACCAACCGGGCTGTCAACCACAGTGTGTTAGCCCGCCTAGCTCAGTCGGCTAGCACCACCACCAGCTGTAACAACACCGCACTCAACTTCGTTCTGCTCAACATCCGCTCACTGACAGGCTAGGGACATCTCATCCAGGACCTCATCTCCGACCGTAAACTAGACTTTCTCTGTTTAACCGAAACATGGCAACAGCCCAACGACTTTTCCCAGCTCAATGAATCCACTCCCGGTGGGTTTGTTTACATCTGTAAACCCCGCGGCTCCGGCCGAGGGGGGGGTATCGCGATAATGTATCACGAGAAGTGGAAAGTCTCACGTGTACCTGTACCTGTCTTCAGCACATTTGAATCTGTTGTCTGCAAGTTATCTGGTCCCACCCCAACCATCATTGCAACTGTTTATGGCCCCCCTAAACTAAAGAGCAAATTTTTAAATGATTTTACTGCTTTTCTCACTCACTTATCTTCCCTCTCACCAAATATATTACTGCTGGGCAATTTTAATATCCACATGGACAATGTCAATCTGCCTCTTACTAAAGACTTCACCTCCTGCTTAGAGAGTTTTGGATGCCAACAGTATACTACTTTCCCAACACACAACAAAGGACATATTCTGGATTTAATCTGTTGTTCTGGTGTCACCCCTTCTGACCTTACAGCAGTTGAACTCCCCATATCTGACCATTTTCTCCTCTCATTTACATTGAAACTCACTCTCTCCATTTCTAAAATATCACGTCTTATTTCATTTCGGAATATAAAGAATTCCGAAATGAATTCTTGCCAGAGTGTATGTTAATCTTGCCACTCTCACTTCAAGTATCCACTCCTGTTTTCCTGATACTCACAATCGATCCACTCCCAATGCTCTGGTCTCTCACTACAATACTGGACTCCATAGCATTCTTAATTCCCTTGCTCCATTAAAAAATAGATTTGTTTCCTTTTCCGTCTCCGCCCCTTGGTTCACCCCCAACCTTCGTCTCATGAAAGCCAAAGGTCGGCAACTTGAACGTCTCTACAGGAAAACTGGTCTCACTATTAACAAAGAAATGTACAATAACCACATCTTATGTTACAAGGACTCTATTTCTAACACCAAAGCCCACTACTACTCCAGTATAATTACTGAAAATAAAGGAAACCCCAAGTCACTGTTCTCCCTACTTAACAATATCACCCAACCCAAGCACTTTCTCCCTAATCACCTGTACGCATCATCTTTCTGCAACTCTCTCATTTCATTTTTCACTGAAAAAATTAAAAATATCCACCAGCACCTTGGATCTACTCCTCACCTCAGTATCTCTGCAGACTCTCACCCATTCACACATCCATTCTCCTCCTTCCAGCTTCCCACTACCTCAGAAATTACAGAACTCATCAGGAAATCCAAGCCTTCCACCTGTCAACTTGATCCCATTCCCACACAACTTGTTAAAGCCTTCCTTCCCTCCCTGGTTCCCCTCATCTCTGCTATCATCCATTCCTCTCTCACCACTGGAACTGTCCCTACATCATTCAAAACTGCTGCCATTACCCCAATTTTGAAAAAAACTGGCGCAGACCCCTCTAACTTAAATAACTTCCGTCCTATATCCAATTTACCATTCATTTCCAAAATTCTTGAAAAAACAGTTGCCTCTCAACTCCATCTCCATCTCTCCGACAATAACCTGTATGAACAGTTCCAGTCTGGCTTCCGTCCCCTTCATAGCACTGAAACAGCATTTATCTAAATCACCAATGACCTCCTTGTGGCAGCTGATTCTGGACTACTTACCATTCTCATCCTCCTCGACCTGAGTGCAGCCTTTGATACCATCTGTCACTCTGTTCTCGTCAACCGGTTATCTTCTATTGGCATCACTCACACTCCGTTAGACTGGTTCACATCCTATCTCTCTGGCCGCACTCAGTTCATTCAACTTAACTCTTTTAAATCCTCTCCCTCCCCCGTCACTTCAGGTGTGCCCCAGGGCTCTGTCCTGGGTCCCTTACTTTTCATCATTTATCTCCTTCCCCTGGGCAATATCTTCCGCAATTTTAATATTCAATTCCACTGTTATGCCGATGACACCCAGCTCTACCTCTCGACCAAGCCATCGTCCACTCTCCCCCCCACTGACTGTATCTCAGAAATAAAAATCTGGTTTACCAATAATTTCCTCAAATTAAACAGTGATAAAACTGAGGTCCTTCTCATTGGAAGTAAATCCACCTTATCCAAAACTGACAGTTTTTCTCTTATTATTGACAATTCCTCCGTCTCACCCTCCCCCCAGGTTAAGAGTCTGGGAGTCATCCTTGACAGCACTTTATCCTTTCAGTCCCATATCAATAACATTACCCGGTCTGCCTATTTCCATCTACGTAACATCAATCGCCTTCGCCCCTCCCTTACTCCCCACACTGCCGCCATTCTTGTTCACAGTCTTGTCACCTCCCGTTTGGACTACTGCAACTCTCTGCTTTTTGGCCTCCCTCACAAATACCTCCATAAACTTCAACTGGACCAGAATTCAGCTGCCCGCATCATAACTCGAACACCCTCCATCCACCACATCACTCCTGTTCTCCAACAGCTTCACTGGCTCCGGTCCTGTCCCGTATCCAATTCAAAGTCCTTCTGCTAACATTCAAGGCCATCCACAACCTTGCCCCTCCATATCTGTCTGATCTCCTGCAGGGTCCAACTTCCACCCGCTCCCTTAGATCCTCTTCCTCCTTACACCTGTCTGTCCCCCCTGCTCGTCTCACCACAATGGGGAGCAGAGCATTCAGCCGCTCTGCCCCTCGTCTCTGGAACTCTTTACCACCTCACCTCAGAAACATCGATTCATTCTCCCATTTTAAATCACAACTCAAAACGCATCTGTTTAAAACTGCCTACCACATTTGATTTAAATTTGCTTTTATCTTGTTTTAATGTTCTATTTTTTGGCTTTGCTGCTTTTAAATGTTTTGCATTTCTGTACGGTGTCCTTGAGTGCCAAGAAAGGTGCCTTAAATAAAATGTATTATTATTATTATTATTATTATTATTATTACAAGGTCAAGGGTGTGATTAAAACAGTGAGTCGGTTCATGAACACTCTGAGAGAAGCCAATTGAATCTAAGAGAGAGATAAATGCAGTACTAAAGCTGTCATTCTCAACATCCACATGAATATTAAAATCCCCTACAATAACAACTTTGTCTGTTTTAAGGACTAAAGTTGACAAAAACTCTGCAAATTCAGATACGAATTCAGAGTAAGGACCATTTGCTCGGTACACTATAGCAAATAGAATTGGTTGCAGTGATTTCCGGCTTGGGTGTGAAAGACTCAGAACAAGGCTTTCAAATGAGTTATAATTTAGTTTAGGTTTAGAGCTGATTACTAGGCTAGAGTCAAAGATAGCTGCAACTCCACCTCCTCGGCCTGTGCTTCGAGGAATGTGAGTATTCATATGACTGGGAGGGGTGGATTCATTTAGGCTTACATATTCTCCATCACCCAGCCAGGTTTGAGTAAGACAGAATAAATCAATTTCATAATCTGATATTAGTTCATTTACTAGTACACCTTTAGAAGAGAAAGATCTGACGTTTAGGAGTCCACATTTTACTCTCCTGTTCGTCTGCACTATTGCTCTTGTGGTTTTGATTTTTATGAGGTTTTTATGCACAGCTCCTCTTCTGTTTACCTTTGATTGAAATAATTTCAATGGTCGGGGGACAGACACCGTCACTATAGAGTTTTCAGTTTACCGTCGCTATAGAGTTTTAGAAGGGCAGAGAAGTGTGTTAGATTGCAACTCTGCATCCTGGTCTCAACTCTGGGTTGTCATGGATTTGGTTCGCTAATAAAGTTGGCCAGATTTCTAGAAATGAGAGCTGCTCCTTCCCAAGTGGGATGGATGCCGTCTCTCCCAATCAGACCAGGTCTTCCCCAAAAAGTCTGCCAATGATCTACAAAGCCCACATTGTTTGCTGGACATATAATCAGCGGCGGAATTACGACATGCAGCTATACATGTCATCACTGGTCAGATTGGGCAGGGGTCCAGAGAAAACTAGGTGTCCGAAATTGTTTTTGCTTATGTACACACCGACTCAACATTAATCTTAGTGACCTCCGATTGGCGTAACCATGAGTCATTCCCGCCACCGTGAATAACAATCTTACTGTATTTACGTTTATCCTTAGCCAGCAGTTTCAAATAGGACTCGATGTCGCCCGCTCTGGCCCCAGGAATGCACTTAACTATGGTCGCTGGTTTCACTAGCTTCACGTTTCTCAAAATGGAGCTGCCAATTATCAGAGTTGGTTTCTCAGCGGGTGTGTCACTGAGTGGGGAAAATCTGTTAGAAACGGGAAGCGAATGGTCGGCTTTGAATGCTTACTACTATTCCTCCTTCGGACAGTCACCCAGCCACCCTTTCCTGGCTGCTCAGGAAATGCCGGGGAACGGCTACCAGAGGCTAACTCAGGCTGGTCCGCACCGACTACCGGGGATTGGCTAGCTACAGTAGCTAAAGGCTGATCTACCAAGGTGTGGAGCCGGATTTCTAACTCACTGAGCCTCGCCTCCATGTCTACAAAAAAACTACACTTGTTACATGTACCATTACCGCTAAAGGAGGCAGAGGAGTAACTGAACATCTGACACACCGAGCAGGAGAAAGCAAGAGAGAGAGAGGGAGAAGGAGAAGCCATCGTTAGCTGTAAGCTAATGGCTCTAACGGCTAAGCTAAAGTACGGTAGCGTTGGCTACCAAAACTTTTGAAAACAACTATGAGATTGAACAGCAGTCACTAAAGATGGAAAGAACTGTGGGTGCTTAGGCAAACTTACTGTAAGAATATGTGTTTAGCGGACAATTGGCTGCTGTAATGGCAAATCTAACAGTTTTATCTGGTATTTAGCGAGAGCAGCAAACACGCTACCAACACACAAGCACCGGAAACGGAAATGAGTCAACACGCTTACCGCAGTACGTCAGCACGTCCACCTCCTACCTAAGTGTCACACCTTTAGCCCATTATTGACCACACTGGTATATTTAATGACCACCCAGGTATATTTATTGACACCAAGGTATATTAACAACCGTCCAGGTATATTAATGACCGACCAGGTAGCTGAAGGAACAGTGAACACATCCGTTGGTGCCGAAGTATTTCAGTACCACTCTGGATTCAACCGGGAGAGTTGGGTTTTTGGGGCAACTTTATAAAACATACTGCTGATGAAGAAAGTAACCAGATAAAACAGATACATGGGAACAATAAGAGACAGAGTTGCATGCAGGCACGGATTAAGAAGTCAGAGGCCCCTGGGCACAATGTCTTATAGGGCCCCAGCCCACAAGCCCACACACATTTGTGCGCACAATCAAGATTTTCAATTATAGGCTTTATTCGTTGTATTATTGCAGGACTAAATTATTTGGATTGCAGGATAAGCGGTTGACGATGAATGGATGTTTAAATTGGTATCTGCGTTTATAGTAGCCGATTAATGACCATTAAAAAAAGAAAAGTGAGATGTTTCAAGATGAGTTGGTCATTTGTCAGTAAAATGCATTAATGAAATAATAAATTGCACCTTTTAGCCCAAATAAGTCTGACAACATTTATGACCTTTCCAACCCACCCAATCTTCCTGGAAGACTCAGATTTTTCATTGCCCTCAGACTTGATTGTAGATTTATTTCTGAAACTGTGGCAGTTCCAGCAAAGGATCCTTCATTTCTCCTTGTTCATCCTTTACTTACTGACTTGCCGAAATATTCTCTAATATCGCTTACAGCAGCTAACGGTGCCCATTGCTAATTAGATTAAACACAAAGCTAGTTAATGCCATGGTTATGCTTTGAAGAGCGTTAAAATGGTTAAATTATAGTGTTTAACTTATTCTAAATATACCTATGAGCTGCGTGTCTGTAGTTACAGTCCAACATATAAATGAACATGAGCTGAACCTACGCAGCTTCTAGCCAAACAGAATTATCTAGCTCCACTTTCAAATGTTCCATCCAAACATCTTCAAAATTAAAATATCAGCTTAAAAATGTTCTCTTTTTTTGGCCCCAAAACCATATCAGTTCTCTGCAGGATTTAACACCAGCCTCCTCTGGTCTCTGGTTAGCTTGCTCATCATCCTCCACAACTTCTTGGCACATGCCTCAATAAAGATGCCTCCCTCTCGTCTTCTTCTCTGTTTTGTTTGTGTTTAAAACACTTACAACTACGGCTGGGCAATGTTATCACCTTAAAAACATTTCATATCATTTGACTATTTATTACAATAAATGTCAAATCATTAAATTCTTTCGAGTTTAAAGGTTGATTTTTGTTCCTGAGTGAAAATTGAAGAAACCTGATGATTAATTGTGTGGTTAAACTTTTCTTTATGGTCAGAATGTGACAGACACTTGATGCCAAACAGTGGATCACTTTACAAATCTGAGGCAGAACATTCAGAACTATTATGATAAAATCTTTTTAACAAATATGATTAGTAAACCTTTTTTTCTGTCCCTTTTCATTAACAAAATAAATCCAATTTTTTCATCTTATTCAACTGTGCATGGGCCCATGGGCCTAGGAAATAGGTCATATACTTTCAAATATTTTTATTTATTTAATGCTGATGCTGATGCTGATATGCCCCTAATACTGAAAGAGTTTTCCATTAAAGAAAAGTTACAGAAATGTCTGTGTAAGCTGTCAATTATGGTCTATTCAGTTATAGAGAATCAGCTATAGTCAGAGGGCCAGGCTTTTAAAAGATCAGAACTCGCTAATAAAATTGCAGTTTGTGCATCTCTAAAATAAACTGATCATAAAAGCAATGGTTACACGGTGTGTGGAGCAGGCAGCCAGACGCAATGAAAATGTAGTTATTTAATTTTCAATTTTCAAGAGACAAAAAATATGGCCACAAAAATGATGTAACATTATTGAATATGAAAAGGGAAAATAATAATAACAGCAGTAAATTTACTTACTCTTTGGCCAACAGATGTTTGACAGTGGAATGTAGTCCAGCTTTCTGAGTTTGGGCTGAACAGCCACAGTGGTTTGGTGTTTATTGATTTGTATGAGCAGGGTACCTAGCTCCAATCTTCTGTCAATTATTTGGCAACACAAGAGGATACACATAGTGAAAAGGTAGAATCCATTTTAATAGAAGGGTTTCACACCCTCTATTAAAATGTTACATAATTAACCTGCTATTTTTACTCGATATAACTTAATAGATGTCCAGAGGTAATGTATATGTGCACATATATGTACATATATAGATTTATACATATATGTACATATATACAAACACACACATACACTAAATAGAAAAATCAGAAAAAAGAAAAAAAACAAGTTGTTTATTAACAAAAATTGAAAAACAGATAAACAGAAAACAAATAAAACAGACATCAGTTTTTGTTTTTCTGTTTTAAAACCAAAACGGAAAAATATAGATTTTGATATTAATGAATCCGTTTTGAGTAGCTTTGTGTGTTACACTTTATAAACCTGCAGCAGACACACTTGAGGGATGGTGGTGCTGCCTGATTAAATGTAATAAAGATGAGCTTGAACATCAACATGTGATGTGGGTTTTTAGTTTGAAAAACAGGATAATATTATATGGCTGCAGTACTGGAGGCTGCAGCTCTATAATATCGGCCCAATGTTCAGTTTGTAACTCACTAAGAACTGGAACAGGAACACTTTCCTGACAATCCTCCGGTTTTTAAGATTTCTTCAATTTAAAATGAATTTACTGATTGTTGTCAGTACATCCAATGGTACACAGCAAACAGGAACTGTTATGAGTTAATTTGGCGAGTTGTATATTAACGAATCATAGACAAATTATAAGGTTTGGGTAATTTTTGTTCAGCCTCTCTAGGATACACTGTTTCCACCTGACCTTTATTTTCTGAGATGGAAGAATGTAGAAAGTGGCGCAGTGCTGCGGAGACCCTCCAGCTGGAGGAACAAATGGATTAGGAGTGTCATCCAGCCAGAGGGAACGACCACGGACCGTCCAGTGCAGCGGTCCACTGGCAACACAACTCATAGTATGTCTACCGCCGGAGAGGGAGCGGGTGCTGGAGCAGACAGGGCGAGAGAGAGGAGGCCGAGTGAGGGACCTGGTGCGCTGCGGACAGTTGGTGATCCCTGCGGCTGGATGAAGTCAGGGTTTGAGTTTTGTTGGAGCCAGTGGGAGCTCAGCTTCCATAAGGAGGTCTGAGCTCCCATGGAAGCAGTACAATCCTGCATCTGTGGGGGTCTCTAATTAATTTTATCAACAACCATTATTTCGAATCACAAATAATATATTTTTCATTGTAATTAGTACCTAATATTATTTAAATTAAAAATATAAACAGACTTAAATGAACATGTTTTCCTAATGAAGTCCCCTGCGCACCACATGACTGACAGGATGGCTGCACTCCTTCACCACCGGCCACTATGGTGCACACAGTTCTGACCAAATAGGCTGAAGCCACGATCCGCGAACATGAACTCGATTGCATTGTACTATATTAGACTCTTTATTGACTGCTGCTTGTTTGTTCAGTTATCATTATAAAGCCAATAATTTGGCTTTATAATGCATCCTCCAATTAGTACAGCGCTACATATTATAATATGTTTAACTGTGTGCCGGCGGCCAGTAGTGCGTAAAATATATCGCAGACATCTGGGGCAAGATGGGCCCAAAATATTACAAATCATGTTTTCAGGGGAGCTCATGTCTTATTAAGAGGAGTAAAGCTCCTCCTGGCTCCTCTGGCCATAGCCTTAAGAAAAAACCCTTGATAAAAATATCTGAGTATTTTCTTAGATCGCTCAGGAAACCAGCTGCTTCACATCAAGCCCAAAACAAAATGCTTCCTGAATGCTGACGCACTTAATCTAGAAATTGGATAATTTTGAGTGTTTGCGTGGCAGCTTGACACGATCTTGCAAAACATATTACATATACAACATATTTCTCGTATTTATTTTCATGTGTGGTTATAGCCTAGAGGCCTATAGTGCTCACTTCTACAATCATATTCGCCATAGTTGATATGAGATGCGACTTGAAAAGAAATAGCCTCAAGACTATAGGCTATAAAATAAAATAAAATAAAATAAATAGCTTAAATATATAATATTGACTTTTTGTTTCACACTGTACACGAACACCGTTCTCCTGGTTCTGGCCCTCCCTTCACCCCAACAACATTGTCGGTCTTTTCTGTTAAATATACTACTATACTTCCTGCCTTTACCATCACAAACTGATGCTGCAGGGCTTCCACCACTGCGATGACCTATGACACTAGAGATCCCTAGTGCGTTACAAACACTGATAGACCTGACCATTCCATATGTGACAGGTCCTGGAGTGAGAACGGGTTGTAGGGAAACAATACTGGTCAAAGACAGAACAAAACGAAGCTCCTTTGTTTTCAGTTATGGGTTAAAAACATAACAGATGTCTGTTTTTTGGTTTTCTGTTTTTCTACTTTGGTTTAAAACAGAAAAAAACAAATCTTTTTGTTTTTCCATTTTGGTTTTGAAACGAAATAATGAAACAATAAACCATACACAGATTCCCCAGTCTTCATCAAATACAGACATTAACCACCAAAGCAAACTATCAATAGGTAAAACCACCTGATATATTGATTAATTTTATTGGTATTTCATTTTGTCAATGAAGTCGTCTCCAAAGTTGATCATTGTTCTCAGTGCGCTCAGGATCAGATCGTTCATATCAGAATCCAGGTCGATCTCTTCACTGTAGTTCTTCACAGGAAAGATGCAGTTCATTGGGATTCCCACTGCTGCACTGAAGTCTGACATCTGAGTGTTACAGAAACATTTCAGCTGGTCAGGAAAAGTGAAGTTTTGACTTTTTGTGCTCAAACTCTGAACAGAAAGAATCTCACCTTCTTCTTCAGATACTTGCTCTTGTAGACGTTCTTCACACCCTTCTCAGTTTCAGCGCAGGCTTTGTCAATGTGGGTGACCATCATCATTTGGGGAATACCTGCAGACAGAAACTAACTCAGTATTTTCAGCTGATCTTTGTCAGACTGCTTCATTTCATAAGGTCCAACAAACACAAACAGCAACGTAAACACCTGTTCCAGAAGCCTGACTCAAAGCTAACGTGATCAGACTAACTGAACTATAATACAGTCCAACAAGTCCTCCACCCCAAACCACTAAACAGGTTGTTTGTTGCTTTCCAAAAGGACACATGAGAGTTTCCAGTAACATCCCATAGACAGACAACCAGAGCATAACTACGTTGTGTAAGTCACGTGATGTTAAACACATTGTAACATTGTGAAAAAAAGTTTGGTTTGGGTCAGGAAACAAAAATACTTGATTTAGGAAAACATGGTGAATCTAAAAGTTTTAGGACCCCCTATCATTAAATTCAGGTGTTCCAATCACTTCCATGGCCACAGGTGTATAAAATCCAGCACCTGGCCTGCAGACTGCTTCTACAAACATTAAAGAATGGGTCGCTCTCAGGAGCTTAGTGAACTCAAGCGTGGTACCGTGATAGGTTGTGCAATAAGACTATTTGAGAAATTTCCTCACAACTAAATATTCCACAGTCAGCTATTAGTGGTATTATAACAAAGTGGAAGAGATTGGGAACAACAGAAACTCAGCCACGAGTGGGGTCAGCGCATGCTGAGGTGCAGAAGTGCCAACCTTTGGCAGAGTCAACAGCTACAGACCTCCAAACGTTGCGTGGCCTTCAGATCAGCTCATGAACAGGGTGTAGAGAGTTTCATGGAACGGGTTTCCACGACCGAGCAGCTGCATCCAAGCCTTACATCAACATGTGCAATGCAAAGTGTGCAGGGGTGTAAAGCACGCTGCCAATGGACACTAGAGCAGTGGAGTTCCAGTGAAAGGAACTGTTAATGCTTCAGCAGACCAAGACATTTTGGACAGTTTCATGCTCCCAACTTTGTGGAAACACTTTGGGGATGGACACTTTCTGTTCTAACATGAATGAGCACCAGAGCACAGAGCAAAACCATGAAGACATGGATGAGCCGGATTGGTGTAGAGAACCTGACTGGCCTGCACAGACCAAGGATGAATTCCCACTGTGATGGGGTGGTGATGGCGCATAGATAAGACTGCTGGTCAACCTTATAGTTGTTTTTAAAAGTTTTGGTAGCCAACGCTACCGTACTTAAGCTTAGCCATTAGCGACTTTAGCTTAGCAGCTAACGATGGCTTCTCCTTCTCCCTCTCTCTCTCCTGCTTTCTCCTGCTCGGCAGATGTTCAGTTACACCTCTGCCTCCTTTAGCGGTAATGGTACGTGTAACAAGTGTAGTTTATTTGTAGACATGGAGGCTCAGCGAGGCTCAGCGAGTTAGAAATCCGGCTCCGCACCTTGGTAGATCAGCCTTTAGCTACTGTAGCTAGCCAGTCCCCAGTAGTTGGTGCGGACCGGCCTGAGTTAGCCTCTGGTAGCCGTTCCCCGGCATCTCCTGAGCAGCCAGGAAAGGGTGGCTGGGTGACCTTCTGAAGGGGGAATAGTCGTAAGCATTCAAAGCTCACAGGGCACAATCAATCCGTTCACGTTTCTAACAGATTTTCCCCACTCAGCGACACACCCACTGAGAAACAAACTCTCATTGGCAGCTCCATTTTGAGAAACGTGAAGCTAGCGAAACCAGCGGCGATAGTTAAGTGCATCCCTGGGGCCAGAGCGGGCGACATTGAGCCTTATTTGAAACTGCTGGCTAAGGATAAACATAAACACAGTAAGATTGTTATTCACGTCGGCGGTAATGACTCCCGGTTACGACCAATCGGAGGTCACTAAGATTAATGTTGAGTCAGTGTGTATATACGCAAAAACAATGTCAGACACCGTAGTTTTCTCTGGACCCCTGTCATCTGACCAGTGATGACATGTATAGCCGCATGTCGTCATTCCGCCGCTGGTTATCGAGGTGGTGTCCAGCAAACAATGTGGGCTTTGTAGATCATTGGCAGACTTTCTGGGAAAGACCTGGTCTGATTGGGAGAGACTGCATCCATCCCACTTGGGAAGGAGCAGCTCTCATTTCTAGAAATCTGGCCAACTTTATTAGCGAACCAAATCCATGACAACCCAGAGTTGAGACCAGGACGCAAAGTCACAGTCTAACACACTTCTCTGCCCTTCTAATTCAGCAGTTACCCACCCAAAACCCAACACAGAGTTGCAGTTTAACACACTTCTCTGCTCCTCCGTTCCAGGAGGTACTTAGTGAAAACTCTATAGTGACGGTGTCTGTCCCCCGACCATTGAAATTATTTAAATCAAAGGTAAACAGAAGAGGAGCTGTGCATAAAAACCTCATAAAAATTAAAACCACAGGAGCAATAGTGCAAACGAATAGGAGAGTAAAATGTGGACTCTTAAACATCAGATCTCTCTCTTCTAAAGGTGTACTAGTAAATGAACTAATATCAGATTATGAAATTGATTTATTCTGTCCTACTCAAACCTGGCTGGGTGATGGAGAATATGTAAGCCTAAATGAATCCACCCCTCCCAGTCATATGAATACTCACATTCCTCGAAGCACAGGCCGAGGAGGTGGAGTTGCAGGTATCTTTGACTCTAGCCTAGTAATCAGCTCTAAACCTAAACTAAATTATAACTCATTTAAAAGCCTTGTTCTGAGTCTTTCATACCCAAGCTGGAAATCACTGCAACCAGTTCTATTTGTTATAGTGTACCGAGCACCCGGTCCGTAGTCTGAATTCTTATCTGAATTTGCAGAGTTTTTGTCAACTTTAATCCTTAAAACGGACAAAGTTATTATTGTAGGGGATTTTAATATTCATGTGGATGTTGAGAATGACAGCTTTAGTACTGCGTTTATCTCTCTATTAGATTCAATTGGCTTCTCTCAGAGTGTTCATGAACCGCCTCACTGTTTTAACCACACCCTCGACCTTGTTCTGGTATATGTTATTGAAATTGAACATTTAATAGTGTTCCCGCAGAATCCCTCTTTATCTGACCACTGTTTGATAACTTTTGAGCTTGTATTGCTGAACTATCCTCCATTGGGCAAAAATTTCTATACAAGATGTCTGTCTGATAGTGCTATAGCTAAATTTACGGATGCGATCCCATCGGCTCTAAATTCACTATCAGGTCACAAAGTAACAGAGGACTCTTATGCTAATTTCAGTCCCTCCCAAGTTGATCATCTTGTTGATAGTGCTGCAGGCTTGCTGTGAACAAAACTCGACTCTGTAGCCCCTCTACAAAAGAAAATACTAAAACAAAGACGTTTAGCTCCATGGTATAATACTGAAACTTCGCAAATTAAAGCAAATATCGCAGAAACTTGAGGAGGAATTGGCTGCTCCACCAAACTGGAAAATTCTCGCTTAATTTGGCAAGATAGTCTTAAAACTTATAGGAAGGCCCTCCGTAATGCCAAAGCAGCGTACTACTCGTCATTAATAGAGGAAAAAAGGAACAACCCCAGGTTTCTTTTCAGCACTGTAGCCAGGCTGACAGAGAGTCACAGCTCTACTGAGCCAAGTATTCCCATAGCTCTCAGTAGTTACGACTTCAAGAGCTTCTTTAATGTAAAACCTTAATTATGCTGCTATAGGCCTAGACTGCCTAGGGATTTCCCATGATGCACTGAGCTCCTCTCTCCTCTTCTCTCTCTCCCTGTGAGTGCAACCTCATTCCAATAATGCATGTTACTAACTCGACTTCTTCCCTTTCCCGTGGTCGTGTGCTTCCTCCTCCTGTCGCTTCCTCCTGCCGGGTGTTGCTGCCTCTGGAGCTGTGGAGTCTGGATCTGTGGTTGGGAGTCTCCTGCTGCCCCCGTGTTCCTGCTTGACGTCCTCTGCTACAGTTGCAACTGCTGTTACTAGTCCTATTGCTACTGTTATTATTATCATTAACATTACTATAAATATCTGTACCATTTTTCATTCAGTCTATAGCAACATTACCTTTACTGTCTGTACCTCTGTGTGTATACTGTGTAGGCTGCCTCCCTCTGCTCTCTCTCTGTCCTTCTCTTTCTCTCTTTCTTTCTCTTGCCCTCTCTCTCCCTCTCTTTCTCTTGCTCTCTCTCTCTCTCTCCCCCTCACCCCCAACCGGTCGGGGCAGATGGCCGCCCACCCTGAGCCATGGTTCTGCTCAAGGTTTCTGCCTCTTAAAGTTTTTCCTTGCCTGTGTCGCCTAGTGCTGCTCTTGGTGGGAATTGCTGGGCTTCTGTAAATAACTTCAGAGTACGGTCTAGACCTGCTCTTTATGAAAAGCCCTGTGAGATAACTGTTGTTGTGATTTGGCGCTATATAAATAAAATTGAATTGAATTTAATTGAAATCCGAATATTATCTTCAGATATATTTAGCACAGACCTCTGTATTCTGGCTGTAGCAAACTGTGACAATTCTTGATGAAATGACCAATGAATGAAACAAAAATGATCCCTTTTAATACAACAGACACAGACAGCTTCAGTAACTTTACAGCAGAAACACTTAACAGATGTGACTACATCACAGATCCTCCTCTGAAAACATTATACTTCTATATCTCAGGTCTTACCCAGGTCACTGGCTGCCTCTCTGACGGCCTTCATCTTCTGCAGAACTGAGTATTTAATTTCTGCTGTGTTAGTAGAAAGCACACAAACCAGAAGATGGACTCTGTCATCTGGAGCCGGGTTTGGGTTGTAGCCTGGATCATCATCTGACAGTGGAGATACAGGATTGAACTGGAAAACAATGTCAAACACAACGTATAACCAGTGTAACCAGTGTCCTCCGATTCTTTAGAACAGTACTTTGTATTTTCTACGCAAGACATAAGGCTTAAAATGTTGCTAACTTCCCTCCTCCTCCTCCTCCTCCTCACAGCAGCTTCAATGAGCTTTTCTACCCATGACAGGACTGACACATAAACCTGGTTTCAACTCAGGCACGTTCACACAGAGACAACAAAAGCGGCTAAAGCACCTGTACTTTTTCTACCTGGAGAAAAAAGGCCCGTTTTATAAGGTGCCTTTTATAACAGTTAACAATGCCCCTTAACTGTGATATAATAAGCGCATGCCTGATACATAGGCAGAAATCACGGGGGGACGGGTCCCCCCTATCTGAGAGTTGTCCCCCCCCTTTAAAACCATTAAATAATATAATGACATATACTTAGAATAATTTAGTAAATAGTACAAAAATAAAAAAGCAAACAGGGCATTTAAAGAGTCTTTTAAGTTTAGTTTAGAAACATTTTGAGTCCCCCCTCTCTTGCCTCACAGTGGTTTGGTCCACTGCCTGCTTTCCCTCTGACAGAAGTCGGGTGGGAGAAAACCAGTTCCAATCTGTCAGTAGTTGTGGAGCTCCAGTAATATTCAGCAGGCTGCAGGGCTGATTCATGCACTTTAAACATTGGGTGAACTGATTATTTTGTCTTTAATACAGATGATGTTGAGTCATTAATAAATGAATCATGACAAAAGTTATGATAACCGATTTCCATGAGTCCACTCTGTGATAACATTACAGAGCTTATTTGGCAGCTTGTTTAACAGCTTATTTCACTCATCTTCTACAGCTAGAGATAAGCTGGGGACCGAAAGAGACTGTTTGTTTTGCTTACTCGCCTCTGACCAGTGACCGGGGCCGAGCAGTGTCAAATATCCAGTTTTCTGCAGGTGACACTGAACGTTACAAACATTTCAACGTAACCTCATTTCAAAGCCACACGCACTCAGGCTAAAACATGTCTTGGGTGTGTGGAAGTTATTCACGAGAGTGAAGACGCTCACTACATCTGCAGAGAAACACAGAAATAGACGGTGTGGATGTTGTAAAGCAGGGAGCAGGTAAAGACACAGTGAACAGTGTTAGTGACAACGGTGTCTCTATCGGTATTTAACAACAAGCCTTGTCCACACGCAGCTCATCTGCGGCTGTGGAAACCAAAGCTGAGTTCTTTTAAAGAAAACTGCTGATAAAGTCAGAGCAGACAGAAAGAGAGAGACAGGTGGAGGTGTGTGCTTCTGTGTCTGAGTGGAACAGCAAGGTGAGCAGATTACTGTAGTTTGTGATTAAACACAAAAATAAATTGGAGAATTAAGTAGAATTGAAATGGTGAGCAATTTATTTTTAAGCTCCTTCCAGTGAAAATGCAATGCATATAATCAATGTTTCATTATGGAGTTATGTAAACTGAAGTTCAGGAACAGGACCACGCCACCCTCACTCATGCTACCACCTGCGCTTCATTTAATTCCTCCAATACACCACCTGTACTTCACTCATTCCATCCACCTTTGCTTATCAAATCCAGCCACAAACACTTATATAAGCTTTCTAACCCGTTTTCTCTCCCATTTCTCTGTTCTCACGACCGTCAGTTCAGACTCGGATGCACACCGAAGTTCTCAAAAGTGCTTGCTTACCTTAAACACAGATCACGAGCCAATCTCAGCCCCTCCAACCGCGATCCGTTACAACGATCTGCCCGGTCTCTAATCTCCTCCGTCCATAGTTAATTTCACTCCCATGCGGCCAGCCACTTGTCCACCACGGCAACGCTCCATCATCCAAGTTCTGGACACCGCATCATCCAACATCTTCAACCAGCAGCTCCTGTCTGACCCCACCAAACCAACGACCACCAGCCCTCACACAGGGCCAGGTAGTATTTGTGTTGCGTTTCTTTTGTGTTGTCTTCATATAGCTACCACATTAAACATGTTTGCTTGATTCAGCATATCGAAGGGTGCAATGCAAACTACAAACATGAATATAAAAAAGGTCAAATTCAGATATCACACTTTGACCTGACCACACCGGCACGATTGCAGACTCCAGGGGGTTAATCGGGGCACCTTGGGGCACCCAGGGCCGTAGTGCCATCTCCGGACCCCATGTATAGGCATTCTCCATGCGTCTTCCACCGCTGTCATGCCAGAACCTCCGCTGCCCCCTCTCACAGGAGGGCTCTGCATAGTCAACACCAGAACCTGCCACCCCCACAACCCCACCAGGCATGGTCATGGCCGCGCAGATACCTCAGACCACGTCTATCGACACCTTAAATATGCTGAAGACAAGTTCAGCCGCTAGTTCGTTCACCTCCACTCCTGGTTCCAGCCAGACATTGAGGCTATCCAGATCAGAATTAGAAGGAGCTTTTTTGCTTAGAAGTGTTTATATGTACGAGGATCTCTTGCCAATAAGGTGCTACGCGCAGGCAACCGTACAGCTGACATAAATATCTGTAGAGATATACATGCAGAACTTTTCCAATCCACAGCACAAGCCATCAGCATGAGCACCAGGACTCACCACAGCACAGACTCATCTCTCTTCACACCCGGGCACCACTATGCCAAGCACCAATAGCCCCATCCCCAGTCCCATATTACAAGAACAATGCAGCCCAACCCATGTGACACCAACCTCAGCCTTCTTGCTGGCCAATACTTGTTTAGCCAGTCCGTCATTACCAGCACTCCCTGGTGTTGCCAATACACCCGGATTTCCTTCTTGATAATTCCCAGAACGGTCTACTTTACTCAGTCTTCAAAACATTTCTCTCCATACAACCACATTCCAATAACAGAAAGCTTTCAAAACCTTGGAATATTGGGGAAAGAAAATGTCTGCGAAGCTTACAGGTCACCAGCAGAGGCAGATAAAGCTGCCTTTGCGAAAGCAAATTCTTCTTCTCTCTACTTCAATCTAACGACAGAAACACACCTATCAGCTAAGCTGACCTCACTAAGATGGAGGCCTGCCAGATGGTCCCCATTGACACAAAGGTCCACTGTTTTGGATGGAAAAAAGCCAGAACAGCGAAATTGGGTAGGTCCAGTACCAAGAGGCTAATCCACTCCTTTTCAAGCCTTCTTTCTCAAGCTCACGTTTCTCCATACATCCCAAGCTATTCTTTCCCACTTACCGCTACTATCCGCCGCAGCGCAGTCCGTCAATGACCACACGATACCCACCGCCGCTGTGGCGATGCTCGCATCCAAGCAGCCACCAGAACAGTCATCACTCTCCTCCTTCCACCACCCTTTCGAACTGCTGCCTTTTTGGGGGCACGAGGTCCAGCCACCCTGGCACACACAGACAACCACACACTACATTACCAGACCGCCCTGAAACGCCCACTTTCACCACTGAATCAGGCACAGCCATCTCACACTCCTGGTTGCCATCTCTGGCTATCCCATAATTCAAGATTCTTCAGACCTGTACCCCTGATTCATTCCGTATCAGGCCTGAGACCACACTGCCGAATTCTCATCTGGCTCTCTTCCCACACCGACCATAGCTACGTCCGCAACAACCATACAGACGTTCTTCGAACCAATTTCCGTTCAATCCGTCATTCCTTTGGGGGTTCATAAGACCTAGCTTCTTATCAAGACGAGCCCCCACTCTGAGTCTCGACCCCTTGGGTTCCTAGCTGCTCTGGCCACCGAACCAACGATGTGGGCTTTGTAGATCATTGGCAGACTTTCTGGGGAAGACCTGGTCTGATTCGGAGAGACGGCATCCATCCCTCTTGGGAAGGAGCAGCTCTCATTTCTAGAAATCTGGCCAACTTTATTAGCGGACCAAATCCATGACAACCCAGAGTTGAGACCAGGAGGCAGAGTCGCAGTCTAACACACTTCTCTGCCCTTCTAATTCAGCAGTTACCCACCCAAAACCCTACGCAGAGTCGCAGTTTAACACACTTCTCTGCTCCTCCGTTCCAGGAGTTACTTAGTGAAAACCCTATAGTGACGGTGTCTGTCCCCCGACCATTGAAATTATTTAAATCAAAGGTAAACAGAAGAGGAGCTGTGCATAAAAACCTCATACAAATTAAAACCACAAGAGCAATAGTGCAAACGAATAAGAGAGTAAAATGTGGACTCTCTGTGGACTAGTAACAGCAGTTGCAACTGTAGCAGAGGGCGTCGAATAGGAACACGAGGGCAGCAGGAGACTCCCAACCACAGATCCAGACTCCACAGCTCCAGAGCCAGCAACACCCGCAGGAAGCGACAGGAGGAGGAAGCACACGACCACGGGAAAGGGAAGAAGTCGAGTTAGTAACATGCATTAATGGGATGAGGTTGCACACAGAGGGAGAGAGAGAAGAGGAGAGAGGAGCTCAGTGCATCATGGGAAATCCCCCGGCAGTCTAGGCTTATAGCAGCATAATTAAGGGATGGTTCAGGACTCACCTGAGTCAGCCCTAACTATAAGCTTTATCAAAAAGGAAAGTCTTAAGCCTACTCTTAAATGTAGAGAAGGTCTCTGCCTCCCGAACCCCAACTGGAACCTGGTTCCACAGGAGAGGAACCTGATAGCTGAATGCTCTGGCTCCCATTCTACTTTTGGAGACTCTAGGAACCACAAGTAACCCTGCATTCTGGGAGCGCAGTGCTCTGGTTGGGTAGTAAGGTATTATGAGCTCTTTAAGATAAGATGGTGCCTGACCAGGGGCGTTGTTAGGATCATGAAACATTGGGGGCTTAGCCCAGCCCACAAAACTTCATATCTTTACATAATTATTGACCCTCCACCAAGCATTAAAGCAACAATAAACGTACATTACTTATATGGCACAACAAAGCAACACTATTAACTGTGTCATGTCTGCTAAGTTGTAATGTTGGATCTAAATCAAGTAGCCTGATTTAACAATAAAAGTGCGACAGTATGAACCGGGGGGTCTGAGGGTACTCCCCCAGAAAATTTTGAATGTTAAACACTTAGTTTCCTGCATTCCTGTGTTTTTTTGCACAATTTTCTGCATCCATTTATTGTGAAATTATTTATGTAAATATTCAGGTAGCCTGCAGGGGGCTGTATCTTTGTTTCACTGTTGCTTTTAAATGACTTGAAGGCTGGCAATTATGTCTTCAGATGTTACGACTAATTGCTCCTTTGATCGTCCTTGTTGCTGATTTTTGTTTTTAAATTAATTTGAAAAATAAAAGGGACAATACATATTAATGAACATTTTCA
The DNA here is from genome assembly GCA_024633595.2 of Lepomis macrochirus. Lineage (NCBI taxonomy): Eukaryota > Metazoa > Chordata > Actinopteri > Centrarchiformes > Centrarchidae > Lepomis > Lepomis macrochirus. Next base: position 41,730,856 of record JALXJV020000004.1, on the reverse strand, counting down.
CAAATGTAAATATGTGGACGGGATCCATACCACGGATTCTGCAACCCGTTGCACCTCTACTATCCATGGTAGTGTAGGGATGTTTTTTTGTGCAGGATCACAGTCCCTGTGTGTCCACATGAGGAAAGGTCAAGATAGGCTACCAGAGTAATGGACTGTCTATTACATCAAACTAGGCAACTTGATGAGTTTATTTTTTAAGTAGCCCATTAAAATATTCCTGCAAATACAGTGAAGAAGCTGATTATCTGTAATTTAGCTATTTCTACAATAGTTTTCCTTTTTAATTCTCCATAAAGGTGATTATAAGATCATTTTAAAATATCACTTTTGCTGCCCAGCCAACTTTTGGTACCTGTGCCTTTTATTATGGAGATGTAGCCAACCTAACCACTTGCTTTGCAGCAGCACAGGCTGCCAATACAATCTGATTATTCCTGAAGTATCTAAATAATCTTCACAACGCAAAGAATTATTGTGGCAGAAACACGAGAGCAGCTCGTTGTTGAAGCAGGTAAACCTGCATACAGAGGAAGCTGTGCGTCATGTGTAAAACCCAACAGGACTATTTTATCCATCTATATGCTCTCTCTCTCTCTCTCTCTCTCTGCTGAGTGAAAGATTAGTTTCACCTGCGACATTCTGTTTATGGACTCACCGTCGGACATTGCTATAAAACAAATAGTAACCGATATGTATTAAAGAAAAGAAACAGGCTAATGTCCAAAGCGATGCTCTGTTCAGCAAAAGGACACTTAATTTATCTCAGTCAATGCAGTGATCATCTGACATAGATCTTACAGTGTGTAGTTTTCATTTGCTGCGCAGAGACTAAAGACTCTTTTAATGACGCTTTTAATGCTCCTAACGGAGCATTAAAAGCGTAAGTGAAAAGCGTAAGTGAAAGTGTTTCACTTGCCGACTTGTGAAAGAGCGACACAGGCTGCTTTCCATAAGGTCACCAGGTCCATGGTGTGGCTCACTGGGTTTCAGTTGTATTAGTAGAACATAAATCCTTCAACTGAAGAGACACTCGCCTGATTTTCTAAATGTTTGCATCTCCCCAGCTCTGTGACTGTGACAAGCACCCAATCCGCGCTTTACTGCGTAACTGCGCGTGCACAGCCTGGATGAGCACATTTCAGTTAATGAAGCAAAATGCAGATTACAGTCTGGTTCAGTTATAAAAGGTATGAATGGAAAATGTAGCAAAATTAAAAGTACATTAGATGTACCCACCCTTCAGCTAGAAGTAACAGCAGCACAAAAGAGTTAAGTTCAGCTCACAGCTTCAGGTGGAGCAGAGAGGACAGGCACAGAGCTACAGCTGGATCATCTTATTCTCTGCTAATTTACAGGAGAATAAATAACAATAATCTCTCTCACATTCGCTCTCACTCGCTCCCGCGCACATAACGGTAGTTAAGCAAATGAAATTCAATTTTCGGACTTTTGTTGTTTGTTTTTTCAAAATCCTTCAGAGATCCGGGGCTTTTCAAAAAACATCCGGGGCTAACGATGCCGCTGTGCCTGACCATTAAGAGCTTTGTATGTGAGAAGAAGGATTTTAAATTCTATTCTGGATTTTACATGAATCCAATGCAGAGAAGCTAAGACAGGAGAGATATGATCTCTTTTACTGGTTCCTGTCAGAACACGTGCTGCAGCATTCTGGATGGACTTTTTCGAGGGGCCTGATAATAAGGAATTGCAGTAATCCAGCCTAGAAGTAACAAATGCATGGACTAGTTTTTCTGCATCATTTTTAGACAGGATGTTCCTGATTTTTGCAATATTACGTAGGTGAAAAAAGGCAGTCCTTGAAATTCGCTTAATGTGAGAGTTAAACAACATGTCCTGATCAGCAAGATTTCTCACAGTGTGCTGGAGGCCAGGGTGATGCCATCAAGGGAAACTATATCTTTAGATAATGAGTCACAGAGGTGCTTAGGCCGTAGAACAATAACTTCAGTTTTATCTGAGATTGACATTAGAAGATTACAGGTCATCCAGATTTTAACATCCTGAAGACACATTTGAAGCTTAGCTAACTGATGAGTTTCATCTGGCTTGATTGATAGATCTATATAATATATAGATCGACAGACAGAGCTGGCTACCACAGGAGGACAGACTCTGCTCCCAGTGTGACACAGGACAGGTAGAGACAGAGATTCACTTTCTAACCTCATGCCCCAAATATGAACCACTAAGACAAAAAAACTTTGCAAACATTGCCCATATATACCCCTAATTCGAATCCCTATCAGACACACAGAAACTCCCCTATTTACTGGGAGAAATGCCCAAATATCAAATAATTGCTGCAAAATATGGCTCCACATGCCATGAAGTGAGGACAACCAGTGGAACCTCAGACTGATAAATAATTGTACAGATTTAAAAATTATTATTACTTTAATTGTTTGGTATTTTATTAATTCTTTTGTTTTACATTTTATACTTGATTTTTTTTATCTATTAATATAACTATACACACACACACACTCTACTGTTTCATTTATTTATTTTATTTAATTCTTTTTTTAGATATTTTTATTTTTAACACACACACACACGCTTACTGTTTATTTATTTATGTTTTTAGTTTTTTTGTTTCTGTTTTGTTTGTTTTTAACACACACACGCACACTTACTGTTTTGTTTATTCTATTTTTAGTATTTATAACACACACACTGTTTTATTTATTTATTTAATTTTTTAATATATATATTTCTTTTTTTAACACAAACACAGATACTTGATTAGTTTATGCTTGAATTCTTTAATGAAATGTATGGGGGTGATTGTTATGTTATACATATGATGCTTTGGCAATATTGTTCAACAGTCATGCCAATAAAAGCAAAATTGAATTGAATTATAACTGAGTATCATCTGCATAACAATGAAAGTTTCTGGAGTGTTTCCTGATAATATTGCGTAAAGGAAGCATATATAAAGTGAAGAGGATTGGTCCGAGCACAGATCCTTGTGGAACTCCATGACTAACTTTGGTATGCATGGAGGACTCATCATTAACATGTACAAACTGAAATCGATCTGATAAATAGGACTTAAACCAGCTTAGAGCGATTCCTTTAATGGCAATGAAATGTTCCAGTCTCTGTAATAGGATCTGATGGTCAATGATATCAAATGCAGCACTAAGATGTAGTAAAACCAACACAGAGACAAGTCCTTTGTCTGATGCAGTTAGGAGGTCATCTGTGATTTTCACCAGTGCTGTCTCTGTGCTATAATGAGCTCTAAATCCTGACAATCCTGAAAATCCTTAAATAAACTATTGCTATGTAGACAGTCACACAGCTGTTTGGTGACTGCTTTCTCCAGGACCTTAGAGAGAAATGGAAGGTTAGATATAGGTCTATAGTACATCTGGATCCAGGTTGGGCTTTTTCAAAAGAGGTTTAATTACAGCTACTTTAAAGTACTGTGGCACGTAGCCTGTTGATAAAGACAGATTGATCACGTCCAGTAGAGAAGTGCTGTCTAAGGATAAAACTTCTTTAAGCAGCCTAGTTGGGATGGGGTCTAAGAGGCAGGTAGATGGTTTAGATGAAGAAATTATTGAAGTTAGTTGGCAACGATTGAGGGAAGCAAAGCAGTCTAAACATATAACTGGTTTTAAAGCTGTTTCTAAAGTTCCTCAGTTTAGAGTTAAGTCGGTCAAAGCTGAGGGAAGGTCTTGGTGGATTTTGTTTCTAATAGCTAGAATTTTATCATTAAAGAAGCTCATGAAGTCGTACCTACTGAGAGCTATGGGAATACTTGGCTCAGTAGAGCTGTGACTCTCTGTCAGCCTGGCTACAGTGCTGAAAAGAAACCTGGGGTTGTTCCTATTTTCCTCTATTAATGACGAGTAGTACGCTGCTTTGGCATTACGGAGGGCCTTCCTATAAGTTTTAAGACTATCTTGCCAAATTAAACGAGAATTTTCCAGTTTGGTGGAACGCCAATTCCTCTCGAGATATTTGCTTTAATATGTGAGTTTCAGTATTATACCATGGAGCTAACCATCTTTGTTTTAGTATTTTATTTTGTAGAGCGGCTACAGAGTTGAATGTTGTTCGCAGCGAGCCTGCAGCACTATCAGCAAGATGATCGACTTGGGAGGGACTGAAATTAGCATAAGAGTCCTCTGTTACCTTGTGACCTGATAGTGAATTTAGAGCTGATGGAATCACATCCTTAAATTTAGCTATAGCTCTATCAGACAGACATCTTGTAAATTTTTGCCCAATGGAGGGTAGTTCAGCAATACAAGCTCAAAAGTTATCAAACAGTGGTCAGATAAAGAGGGATTCTGTGAAATATTCAATTTCACAGAAACTTTGAGAGAAGCCAATTGAGTCTAATAGAGAGATAAACACAGTACTAAAGCTGTCATTCTCAACATCCACATGAATATTAAAATCCCCTACAATAATAACTTTGTCTGTTTTAAGGACTAAAGTTTACAAAAACTCTGCAAATTCAGATAAGAATTCAGAGTAAGGACCATTTGTTCGGTATACTATAACAAATAGAACTGGTTGCAGAATTGGTTGCAGTGATTTCTGAACTAGTGTGATAGTTTACTCTGGTATGTTAGTCCAGATGAGCCAACCCTCCCAAGATGTAAATTACTGTATTACAGGAGTATGAGACCTCATGTAGCTCTTCATTTCTTCATGATATCGGGGGGCATTGAGTGAGGAGTTTTTTTAAAGGGTTAGGGTTAGGGTTAGCTCAGCTAACTGATGGAATTATTATCATCGTAAAAATCTGAGATAACGTTAAATTACATTACAGAAATGCAGAAGAGCGTGTCAGTAGCTTTAAGTTATATCCTCTGTACGTGTTCAGTCTTCAGTTTAGTTATGTGAACAGACTGTGGTGCCACTGAGACACAAAGTATCTGCTTTCACAAAGGGGACACAGAAAGTGACATAACACCTTTGTGCAGCGTTCAAAGTGCGTAGCAAATTCACAGCCGCACAGGCAGAGCTCCAGAATATGCAACGCGGCCGCCTCACGCCCCGACGTGCTACACGTGCAAGGGCCCGCCAAACGCAGCTTGCAGCTTTAATTCTTTCTTTTTTCCAGCAAAGTAAGCTCAATTTTGGCGGCCTAAACATGCTTGAAATGTCACCAAATTTTGAACAAAATACAGAAGTGGTGAAAACTTTTTATATTTTATGGGTTTTGCGCATGGGCGTGGCAAAATGTGTCATATATTTATTAATTTTTCCTCATAATGTTCACAGGAAACAGCGTCATGTTTCCTTCACAGTGTAATAATTAAAACTGGAATGTGCATTTCCTTAGGAAAATGTGTGGGAGAGCTGTGAGCTTTTTTTTGCGATTGCTACCGCTGTCGGTGCGATGGATGAATGGTCACCATATTTAGTTTATCATTGAAAGTTGAAGACAGATTAGGAGGAGTTGAAAATTTTTCCATTCATTTTCAATGGACAAAAATTGCACAAAAAGCTTAATAGTATTAGAAGTATAAAAGGTAGAAAAAAGTTATATGATAGCATAAATGTCCTTAAAGAGCTGAACGTTATGATAGTTGAATGGTTTTTGTAGCACAAAGTAGAGAGGAGTTGAAACGTGCCGAAAAATGTACGGAAGAAGAATAATAAAGATTTGTATAACAATAACTAGAATGTGCATTTCCTTGTGCATTTGCAGGAAAATGCGTGGGAGAGCTGTGAGCTATTTTTCGCGATTGCTACCACTATCGGTGCGATGGATGAATGATCACCATATTTAGTTTATAATTAAATTCAAACACTATAGGCTGCAGGTGTTGAAAGCTGAAACCAGTTAACACTGGTGCCAGCTGCAGGATTCGAACCCATGATTGGAGTGGAGGTTCAGCTCCACAGACTGATCACTAACTGCACCACCAGAGGGCTGTTTCAAAAAAGCAGAATTTAGAAATCCAGGATAAGAGATAAAGCTAGGCTTGACCTAGTGTGATCAGAGCATCCTGGCTTTATCAGTTTCACAAAGGCCAAACCAGGCTCAGAAGGTGCAACTAAGTCAAGCCAGGTGTAAGTAATTCAGATAAATGGGCGTCAACAACTTTTTTCAAGAGACCACGCTGTCGATCACAGATTCATTGATGCTGAAATGGAAAAGATGTGTGCAGCATACTTTATTTGCTGTTACTCAATGAGTGTAAAAAAGGTTTTTGATGAAAAAAATTCACATAATATAAAAAAGAAAGAAAGAAAAGTATTAAAACAGCGAGAAAAGGGTGGCAGACAATACTTATATACAATACTCACTATACAAGAATCACTGCTCCCAACTTAAACTATTAATTATAACGTTACCATGAATAGTAACGTTATGTCAGACCTTACAAGTGAGCACCGGACCTTAATATGTCACTCAGCAAATGTATTAATTACAACCACTTATCAACATCCTGTCTATTCAATTCAATTTTATTTATATAGTGACAGTTCACAACAAAAGTAATTCTTTTTTCTGGCAGCATTACTACTAGTACTAGTATTACCCATTTAACCCTATTTTGAAATAATATGTAATGCTGAGATATCTGAGTGGGGAGTCTGGGGGTCCTCCCCCAGATGTTTTTGAGCATTAAACACTTAATTTTCTGACGTCTGAAGAAATATTCTACACCAATTTATGGTGGAAATTATTTTATATAAATTTTATTTATATAAAAGGAAACAAAATTCAGCTGGCAGGTGACAATTCAAAATATAAAAAATAAAATGCAGTATCAGCAGCTTGTTCAATTAGCTTAAGTTTCATTTTGGACAATGCACATATCTTTCTTCTATGTTTGCACAGCATGTTTTCTTATTAACCTTTCTTAAAGCCTTTTCAGTTATTTACCATTTTTTAGTGCAAGCAACATTTTTGACAAATACTTTTAAAAAGTGTGTGTATATATATATATATATAGTAGGCTTGGCAGAGGCTGGAGGTCTGTCAATTTTGTGTGAAAATGGTGTACTTTTTTAGTCAATATGGATAATAGATAAAAAGTCAGTGTTGTGGTGCTCATAGAAAATACTGTATGATATCTGTAAGTTGACCCTGAGGCTGTAGTCCTACAGCACATCCACAGGTGAAGACTTCCTGCTGTGCTGACTGTTATGTGTTTTACTGTCAGATGTCTGAACTGCACACACTTGAAAAAATTAACAAAATAAAAAACAGACTTAGATATGGAGATAAAAAGAAGCACTGAAGATATTAGAAAACCAGCAACTGCAAAGAGAAGAGATTTAGTGATTTAGTGTACTAGAAGTAGACTGTAAGCCAAACTGTAACACAGTGTATTGCGGTAATCATTGTTTTCTCTCACAAACACGCAGTTGTTTCATGAATAAACAGTGCACAATATATCCTCCTTATTGATGTAGGACTATAATTTGAGAGTATTATAAAAAGACATAGGAATCCTACATAGTGTGTGTGAGTTTCTTGAGTGACATATAATGTCCAGTGCTCACTTTTAAGGCACAATATAACATTATAATCATGACAGTTTCAGTTAAGAGCTGTACACAGCTCTCCCACTAATAACTGTGACAGCTGTACCTTGTATCCCTCTTTCACGTGTCCTTTCATGGCCAGTCTGATGTCTTCAGGAAGGGCTCCAGACTCAGTCCCCTCCTCCAGACCCATGATGTCATTGAAGACAAGAGGATAATATGTCTGTGGGTCTCCTGTTCTGATCTTATGAGTTTGATACTGTAACAGAAAAAAAGCTTGGTTTAATGACAGTGAATCTGTTAGGGTTAGTCCTGTGAGTCTCCCTCTCCTGTGTGTGTGTGTGTGTGTGTGTGTGTGTGTCTGATTACAGGAGTGGAGCCAGGTGCACAGGAGTCAAACCCAGCTGCTCATCATCATCATCTCATCTAGCTTGCTGATATATACCCTGTCATCCCTGCAACTCATCGCCAGATTGTAGTCTAAAACTGCTCTGTCAGTCTTCTTTCTAGACGTCTACCTTTGGCTCTTGTGCTACTGAACTTTGCTTAAAGCTGTTGTTTTTTTGTGTACAGACTCCCCACTGGACCTTGACTCCCGTCTCTGCTCCACCCTGCTTTGTCCGGATTCTGGATTCCCCTCTTCACTGGACCTGCCCTTGGATAATCCCTCGGATCCCTTGCCCCCATCCCTGCACCTTTAAAGTTTGTGTCATTAAATCCAGTTACCTGCTTTTTCTGAGTCCTACAACAAACCTTAACAGAATCATCTGCAGACATCAGAATGAGTCCTGGTTGTTTATCTGTTGTTCTGTTTGCTGGTTGTATGGTTAGGAATGCTTCTTGTTCTTGGTCCAGTGAGTTATGTGAGACAATATTGTTGATTCAATATGTTGACACAAATCTAAAGTTGTCTTACTCTTTTGGTGTGACTTTTGTCAGAGGTGGTAGCACTGGCCTCCGCATCAATACATATTCTGCCTCGTAGGACGCTGCTGACAGAGCTGATGAAGCTGGACTTTCCAACTCCGATGGGCCCGTACAGGAGAATCCGGAGATGTTTGACATCTTTTTCAGGCTTGTACTCCCTCACATACTGAATCTGAAGCTCTTTGTCTCTGTGTAAAGAGATTAAACTGGACTTTAGATCAAATATAAACCTGGTTGAGATAAATTTTATTGGTCTTAACATCAATAAACCACACACAAAGCAACAAAGACTCATTCTGACAAAAAACACGGACAAACACAAACTATCAAACCATAGGTGTCATCTACAGTGAGGATGCAGGGGACATGTCCCCACCACTTTTTGAAATGGCTGATTTCGTCTCCAACACATTTTGAAAGCACTTGCTAAAAGTTTTCTGAAAATTAGCTCGCAACAAGGAATGTAAAATAACAAATAAAAATTCTATGAAAAAAGATTCCTTGCACAGTAAGAAAACATGAAATGCAATTTAAATATAGAAGAAACAGATCTGCATTGTCCAAATAAAGTAACTAAAAAAACAATCTGCTGATTACTGCATTATATGCGATATTTTTTTATTCTGATTTGTCATCGGCCACTTGAATTTTGTTTCACTTCATATACCAAACTGTTCCTGCATGCTGTTATCAGCAGGGTCCAAGCCTCCCCTCCCAGCACAATCCATGTCTGTAGAACCTGCTGACTGTGCGGGGCGGTCCATATTCTTTAGGGCCAACGGATATTTGTTTTGAAATGAAAAAAAACAAAAACGAAAAACGACTTGTTTCCCAATTACCATTAATAAATTTTGGTTTTGATATTAAAAAATGGAAAACGAAATCTTATTATACAATTTTCTTTGTGTTTATAGATGGAAATTCAAATACGAGTTTGTAAATCTTATTCCTCAATTTTTGCATTGGGATTTTTGGTGACCCAGAAGCTATGGTAAGCAGCTAAGTAAGAGGTTGTGGGCCAATAGGTACATTCCAGATGACAGCGGCTGACTTTTGCCGACTTGATAGTCTAAAGTGAGCTGCAGGTGACTGCAGGGGCAGGATATAAAAACGGCGCTGTCAAGTCAGACAGTTTCTACCTGCAGCAGCTTTCTGTGAGCTGAGATCAATGACTGATCTCGTGGAATTTGCAAAGAAAATACCGCAAGACCGGAAAATAAGTGTGGTTCCAACTTGGTGCAGTCGGGGAAAAGCAACTGCAGCGCCTGCAGCCGCCTTGCTCCCACAAAGTTTTAATCAAGCATGTTGAGGGTGTTGCAGCAACCTGTTATGGCAGGGAGGAACACTGAATGACGCGTAGGCTACAGACTGCATAATGGGCATTATTTTTACTAAATACAGCAGGTTAGTGCTGAATGCTCTGGTTGATATTGCAGACTATTAATTTGACATCAGCAGCTGTTTGTACTGTTTTGTTACGATTATAGGAGCTACATTGGCGTGATGCGCGGGTCAGCTCTGACAATAGCCTATCTGAATAATCATGTAGGCATAAATCATTCACCCGCACTCAACCCAACTAATCATTTTCTCAGATTTATCCCACCTCTACCTGCCCTTAGAACTTTCCCGGTGATTTTATTATTGTGTTGATGTTTTGTCTAAGGTTTACTTTAAACTCAGGAACTTTAGAAACAGCTGTAAAACCAGCAATATGTTTAGACTGCTTTGCATCCATAAATCTTTACCAACTAACTTCCATAATTTCTTCATCCAAACCATCAACCTGCCTCTTAGACCCCATCCCGACTAGGCTGCTTAAAGAAGTTTTACCCTTAGTCAGCACTTGTCTACTCGATATGATCAATCTGTCTTTATCAACAGGTTACATGACACAGTACTTTAAAGTAGCTGTTAAAGTAGCTCCAGATGTTTTAGCCAACTATAGACCTATATCTAACCTTCCATTTCTCTCTAAGGTCCTGGAGAAAGCAATCGCCAAACAGCTGTGTGACTTTCTACATAGCAATAGTTTATTTGAGGATTTTCAGTCAGGATTTAGGAGACAGCACTGGTGAAAATTACTAATGACCTCCTAACTGCATCAGACAAAGGACTTGTCTCTGTATTAGTTTTACTAGATCTTAGTGCTGCATTTGATACCATTGACCATCAGATCCTATGACAGTTTTGTCAGTTTGTACATGTTAACGATGAGTCCTCCATGCATACCAAAGTTAGCCATGGAGTTCCACAAGGATCTGTGCTCGGACCAATCCTCTTCACTTGATATTTACTCTCTCTCTCTCTCTCTCTCTCTCTTTCTCTGTCTCTCTCTCTCTCTCGCTCCCCTCACCCTTAACCGGTTGAGGCAGATGGCCGCCCACCCTGAGCCATGGTTCTGCTCGAGGTTTCTGCCTCTTAAAAGGAAGTTTTTCCTTGCCTGTGTTGTCTAGTGCTGCTCTTGGTGGGAATTGTGCTTCTACACCTGCTCTTTATGAAAAGCACTGTGAGATAACTGTTGTTGTGATTTGGTTGTTGTGAAATTGAATTTAATTGAATTGAACTTTTATGATTAGAGAAGCTGCTGTCAGCAGTGTTTCCTATTCATTTAATTTGTGGCGGCTAACCAAAATATATTTTTACTAGGTCTATTTAAAATCATGTTTTATTGCAGAGCGCTGTCGCGCATTCATGCAGCACTGACCCAGGGCCCTGATGATCTTCAGACCCAAAACGAAGACTCTCAGATTACCCAAACAGACTCATGCATTATAACTGATGCCAAGAGCGACTGAATAAGAGGCTTTGATGTCTGGGCAGAGACTAGTTCTTTATCTGTGTTTCTGTATCTGTTCAAGCTTCAGTCTGTGGAAGTATGTGAAATATTCTGAGGGATGTTTAGACCGCCATGTCCTGGTTTTTGCTCAGGGTTATTTGTACCTTGATGTTTGGTCAAAAAAACATGGGAAATGGGAAACGGGAAATGAGCGATCCTGCACAGAAAACAGCTGTTTGTTATTATAAAGACAAAGAATCTGGGTGAAAGCACACAAGTGAATGTCGTGTTGGCCAACTCCTCCAGATATTTGGCGTGCTAGATATCTATCTTTCTCGGGGAGCCGTGTTGATGTGTTGTTGAATAGCCTAGTTCACACATAACAACTGGCGACTGCCGATCAACCGCTGATTTACTCCCGATCACAGCATAAAATCATTTAATCTCTGTGAAGCCACATGTTGTTTTAAAGTAGCAGAAGGCACCAAGCAGGAGGGCATGAGATGGTAGGCTCCAGGCTGCAGCCATACAGTCTTGGTTCTCTGATGGGGAGCTTCACGTTTGGTTTCAATTACAAATGGGTGTGGCCTATATCAGGGCTGGGGCAGGAATTATATGTGCGTGTGAATTTCACTTAGATAACGACATTTACTAAATGAAAAATCTAAATCTGGAAGATTTTAATAGAGCTACCACCCCCGCTGTCCCTCTGCCTATAAATGTTTGTGAAAGCTACTCTTTCTAACTCCTCTTTCTTAGTTTAGGCTTTGCCCTCTGAGGCTAATGCTATTGGGTTTACCTCTATGCGCGTATGTGCAGCACTGAGATAAGCTTGTCTTTGCCCACTCACAGTGTAGGCCTCTCTTACATTCTCACCTTGCTCATACAAAGCTGAGACCTGGTCTTCTTCACCCATTATTCTTCAGCATTGAGAGCAGATGGGCTGGAGCGATGTCTAAGAGCTGCTAAGCTTATTTTACTCTTGCTCATTTGATCTTGTCATTGTTGTGCGAACAGGAGTCAACAGGAGGAGGAGCTTCCATGCGGCTCGCCTATCCTCCAAGCTGCAGCCACGAGCAACGTTCCCAGGCGACTGTGGGTCTCCCCCCTCCGGCCCCATTCTCCTTACTCGGAGCCTGATCTGGCATCTGGTGCAGAGGTTTGCAGCTGTGGCTTTGTTGCTCCGGTGAAGCAAAGCTAATGTTGAGCTAACCGCTGCCGATGCAGGCAGACCCCGTGTGCCCACACTGCTCCACATTAGCTGCTGTTAATGACATCTAGCAACCGGATTTCTTGCTGCTGCTCCGACCCTCGTTGCTCAGAGGAGACGACTGGAAAGCTATGGGTCTGGACTGCGTGTGATAATGTTAATTATATGCAAGCTAGTTTTGGAAGAAATGCTCTGTGTCTGTCTCAGTCGACAAGGACACACCCCTCGGGGGAGGTCAGGTTCACAACATCAGTTTCTCTCTGACTCCTCCCCTCCTGTCTGACTCACTGTTTCATTTCCTCATTCCTGCTGTCGAGGTCAAAGCTCATATCTGAACACATTTAAAGACAGGCTGTTAGTTTTTTTTTACCCAAACATGATCTTTAACATGAATTTATGATGCATCTGTCACCTCTGAAGCGAGAGAATCAAGAGAAATTCAGGACATTGTGGATTTATCCTCAGCACAGAATAAAATCTCTGCGCTACACTGTCCTTCTTTAGGGCCACCAAAGTGTTTTCTCCTGAGGCCAGCGTCTTTTTTCAACTCATTGCAATGGGAGCGCCATGTTTTTGTAACATGATTTTAGGAATTCTTTTGTCTTAACTGGCTTGAGAAAAAACTGCATTAGCTGCCATAAAAGTAGCTGCTGGACCCCTCTGTGTTCAGACCTGAGCCCTGAGTGTTTAGAGCGTCTGTCTCTGCCCTGCTGTAATGGTTTGATGGAAGCTTCTCAGAACTGAGCGCACCCTTACTGATCTCTGATGACAAAAGATAATATTTAATTCACTGTAGTCATGTTCAGACCTCTCTCCTTATGTTTCACCTTTCTGCTGTGTTTAAAGTCCCTAAGGGGATGAGATGAGCTCGGTGATTGGTCGTTACTGAAGCTGGAATCTGTCCTAAACTGTCTCTACAGTGAGACGCTGAGAGCCTGCTATGTTTGTCTAGTAAAGGAAAGGGTTAAACAGCACAGTGACAGCACACATGTTCAAGTTAACTCACCCCCAACGTATTTCCCTCCAGGGTTTCTTGAAAGCTGCAGAGAAGATCGTGTCATTATTTAAGAAACAATCAAATATTTAAAACTGATTAACATCATGTATCATTCTCTATGAGAGAGAATAGAGTGTAAATAAACTTCATATCTTACTGGGAGAAGGCAGTGGCTCGGGCTGGGGCTGCTGGGGCTCAGGCTGGGGCTGGGGCTGGTGCTGGAACTGGGGCTGGAACTGGGGCTGGAACTGGGGCTGGGGCTGGGGCTGGGGCTGGAACTGGGGCTGGAACTGAGGCTGGAACTGAGGCTGGAACTGGGGTTGGAACTGAGGCTGTGGCTGGAAATTGGGCTGGGGCCGAGAAGCTGATTGTAGAAAGAAGGAAACAAGTAAAGAAAAGGCTGTCACATACTTTTCACAAGACTCCTAAAACCGGATGTTAGCAAAGCTAAAATACAAGTTAAAGCTGCAAGCAGGGTTGGGCGGGCCCTCGCATGTGTAGCGTGTCGGGGCGTGAGGCGACCGCTATGGCTTTTCTGGACCTGTGCCGGTGCGGCTGTGCATTTGCTACGCACTTCGGACGTTGCATGAAGGTTTTGTACCTCACTTCCTGTTGGCAGCAGGTGGCGCTATGACTGGGGGTGAATGTCGACATGTAGATTTGTTCAGGGCGGGACTCTTATTAAGCATGTAAAATTTCATGCAGATCTGTGCATGTACACTGAAGTTACAAGAACTTCCTCTGTCATGGAGAAGACGAAAACGCGCAGATAGCACAACTTTACATCGTCAATGCCTTTAGAAGGCACAGCAGAAATTTGAAGAGGCTTTTTTGTGCGTCTGGACAAGATAGATGTACCCCAGAATTTTCGTACATGTAGGTCAAACGTGTGGCGGGGGCTGCTTCGTTTAAGGTCACTTCCTGTTGCCAGCAGGTGGCGCTATGACTATGGTTGAATGTTGGAATGTACATTTGTTCAGGGCGGGACTCTTGTCAAATGTACAAAATTTGGTGCAGATCTGAGCATTTATAGCGAAGTTACTCCAACTTCCTGTTTCATGGCGAATCGGCGACGGCACGGACACGCCCATCGACGAAAACGCGAAGATAGCACAACTTTACATCTTCAATGCCTTGAGAAGGCACAGCAGAAATTTGAAGGCGATCCGACTAAATCCCTAGGAGGAGTTCGTTAAAGTATGAATTGTGCAAATCGTCTCAAAATGGCCACCAAATTCAAAATGGCGGACTTCCTGTTGAGTTTAGGGCATCGCTCCAAGAGGCTTTTTTGTGCGTCTGGACATGATAGATGTACCACAGAATTTTCGTACATGTAGGTCAAACGTGTGGCGGGGGCTGCTTCGTTTAAGGTCACTTCCTGTTGCCAGCAGGTGGCGCTATGACTATGGTTGAATGTTGGCATGGACATTTGTTCAGGGCGGGACTCTTGTCAAATGTACAAAATTTGGTGCAGATCTGAACATTTATAGCGAAGTTACTCCAACTTCCTGTTTCATGGCGAATCGGCGACGGCACAGACACGCCCATCGACGAAAACGCGCAGATAGCACAACTTTACATCTTCAATGCCTTGAGAAGGTACAGCAGAAATTTGAAGTCGATCCGACTAAATCCCTAGGAGGAGTTCGTTAAAATACAAAGTGTGCAAATCGTCCCAAAATGGCCACCAAATTCAAAATGGCGGACTTCCTGTCGAGTTTAGGGTATGGGTTCTTGAGGCTTTTTTGTGCGTCTGGATATGATACACGTCCCCACTGAATTTCGTGTATGTTGGTTGAACGTGGACGAGGGGGTAATTTTTTCTAATTTTGTAGGTGGCGCTAGTGAGCCATTTTGCCATGCCTGTCCGCGAAACCCACAAAATACGAAATTACCAGTCCTGACATGCGTGCCAAATTTGGTGAGTTTTTGAGCATGTTGCGGCCGCGAAAATGGAGCTTACTTTGCAGAAAAATAATAATTAAAGCTGCAAGCAGCGATGGGCGGGCCCTCGCACCTGTAGCGTGTCGGGGTGTGATGTGGCCGCGTTGCATATTCTGGAGCTCTGCCGGTGCGGCTGTGCATTTGCTACGCGCTTTGGACGTTGCATGACAGTTTTGTACCTCACTTCCTGTTGCCAGCAGGTGGCGCTATGACTGTGGGTGAATGTCGGCATGTACATGTGTTCAGGGCTCGACTCTCATCCCACATATAAATTTTGTTCAGAAGTGAGCATGTCCACTGAAGTTACAACCACTTCCTGTGTCATGGCGATGAGTTGATCTTTGACGTCACGCCACGGACACGCCGATTGACGAAAATGCGCACAGAGCACAACTTTTCATCGTCAATGCCTTTAGAAGGCACAGCAGAAATTTTAAATCAATCCGACAAAACCCCTAGGAGGAGTTCGTCAAAGTACGGAGTGTGTAAATCATACAAAAATGGACGCACAATTCAAAATGGCCGACTTCCTGTTGAGATTAGAGGAGTGGTCCAAGAGGCTTTTTGGTGCGTCTGAACATTATCCATGTGCCACAGAAATTTCGTACATGTAGGTCAAACGTGCGGCGGGGGCTGCTTCGTTAAAGATCACTTACTGTTGCCACCAGGTGGCGCTATGACTGTGGGCAAATGTCGGCATGTAGATTATTTCAGGGCGGGACTCTTGTCAAACGTGTCAAATTTCGTACGGATCTGAGTATGTATAGCCAAGTTACTACAACTTCCTGTTTCATGGCGAATCGTCGACGCCACGGACACGGCCATTGACGAAAACGTGCAGATAGCACAACTTTTCATCGTCAATGCCTTTAGAAGGCACAGCAGAAATTTGACTTCGATTCGACTAAATCCCTAGGAGGAGTTCGTTAAAGTACGGAGTGTTTAAATCGTCCCAAAATGGCCGCCAAATTTAAATTGGTGGACTTCCTGTCGAGTTTAGGGTATGGGTTCTTGAGGCTTTTTTGTGCGTCTTGATATGATACACGTCCCCACCGAGTTTCGTGTATGTAGGTCGAACGTGGACGAGGGGCTAATTTTTTTCTAATTTTCCAGGTGGCTCTAGCGAGCCATTTTGCCACGGCCATCCTCGAAACCCACAAAATACGAAATTTTTCACCAGACCTGACATGCATGCCAAATATGGTGAGTTTTCGAGCATGTTGAGGCTGCGAAAATGGGGCTTACTTTGCAGAAAAATAAATAAAGAAAGAAAATTAAAGCTGCAAGCAGCGATGGTCGGGCCCTCGCACCTGTAGCGCGTCGGGGTGTGATGCGGCCGCCTTGCATGTTCTGGAGCTTCGGCCGGTGCATATGTGCATTTGCTCACGCCGATTTGGACGTTGCATGAAGGTTTTGTACCTCACTTCCTGTTGTCAGCAGGTGGCTATGACTGTGGGTGATTGTCGGCATGTACATGAGTTCAGGGCGGGACTCCTATCCTACTTGTAAAGTTTGGTGCAGATGTGAGCATCTACAGTCAAGTTACAACCACTTCCTGTGTCATGGCGACGACTTGATCTTTGACGCCACGCCACGGACACGCCCATTGACGAAAACGCGCAAATAGCACAACTTTACATCATCAATGCCTTTAGAAGGCACAGCAGAAATTTCAAGTCTGTCGGACTAAATCCCTAGGAGGAGTTAGTTAAAATACGGAGTGTGTAAATCACCAAAACTTTGCCATAAAATTCAAAATGGCCGACTTCCTGTTGAGTTTAGGGCAACGCTCCAAGAGGCTTTTTTGTGCGTCTGGACATGATAGATGTACCACAGAAATTTCGTACATGTAGGTCAAACCTGTGTCGGGGGCTGCTTCGTTGAAGGTCACTTCCTGTTGCCAGCAGGTGGCGCTATGACTATGGTTGAATGTTGGCATGTACATTTGTTCAGGGCGGGACTGTTGTCAAATGTACAAAATTTGGTGCAGATCTGAGCATGTATAGCGAAGTTACTACAACTTCCTGTTTCATGGCGAATCATCGACGCCATACGGACACGCCCATTGACTAACAGCGCAGATAGCACAACTTTTAATCGTCAATGCCTTTAGAAGGCACAGCCGAAATTTGAAGTCGATCTGATTACATCCCTAGGAGGAGTTAGTTAAAGTACAGAGTGTGTAAATCGTCCAAAATGGCGGCACAATTCAAAATGGCGGACTTCCTGTCGAGTTTAGGGTATGGATTCTTGAGGCTTTTTTGTGCATCTTGATAGGATACACCTCCCCCCAAAATTTTGTGCGTGTAGATCAAACGTGCGGCGGGGGCTGCTTCGTTAAAGGTCACTTCCTGTTACCAGCAGGTGGCGCTATGACTGGGGGTGAATGTCGGCATGTAGATTTGTTCAGGGCGTGACTCTTGTCAAGCGTGCAAAATTTGGTGCAGATCTGAGCATGTACAGCTAAATTACAACAACTTCCTGTTTCATGGCTGAATCGATGAACGCCACGGACACGCCTATCGGCAAAAGCGCGCAGATAGCACAACTTTACATCTTCAATGCCTTGAGAAGTTACAGCAGAAATTTGAAGTTGATCCAACTAAACCCCTAGGAGGAGTTCAGTCAAAATACGAAGTGTGCAAATCGTCCCAAAATGGCCACCAAATTCAAAATGGCGGACGTCCTGTTGGGTTTAGGGCATTGCTCCAAGAGGCTTTTGTACGTCTTGACATGATACATGTCCCCAAAAATTTCGTGCCTGTAGATAAAGCGTCGCGGCGGGGGCTGCTTCGTTAAAGGTCACTTCCTGTCACCAGCAGGTGGCGCTATGACTCGCGGGTAAATGTCGGCATGGAGATTTGTTCAGGGCGAGACTCTTGTCAATAGTGCCAAATTTCCTGCAGATCTGAGCATGTACAGCCAAGTTACAACAACTTCCTGTTTCATGGCGAATCATCGACGCCACGGACACGCCCATTGACTGAAACGCACAGATAGCACAACTTTACATCGTCAATGCCTTTAGAAGGCACAGCAGGAATTTGAAGTCGATCCGACTTAATCCCTAGGAGGAGTTCGTTAAAGTACGGAGTGTGCTGAATTGTCCCAAAATGGCGGCCAAATTCAAAATGGCGGACTTCCTGTCGAGTTTAGGGTATGGGTTCTTGAGGCTTTTTTGTGCGTCTTGATATGACACACGTCCCCACCAAATTTCGTCCATGTAGGTCGAACGTGGATGAGGGGCTAATTTTTTCTAATTTTCTAGGTGGCGCTAGCGAGCCATTTTGCCCCGCCCATCCGCGAAACCCACAAAATACGAAATTTTTCACCAGTCCTGACATCGTGTGCCAAATTTGGTGAGTTTTCGAGCATGTTAGCGCCACGAAAATGGGGCTTACTTTGCAGAAAAATAATAAAGAAAAAAAAAATTAAAGCTGCAAGCAGCGATGGCTGGACCCTCGCACCTGCAGCGTCGAGGCGATGGCGGCGCGTTGCATATTCTGGAGGTCTGCCGGCGCTGGCTGAGCATTTTCACGCTGATTCGGAAGTTGCATGAAGGTTTTGTACCTCACTTCCTGTTGCCAGCAGGTGGCGCTATGACTGTGGGTGAATGTTGGCATGTACATGAGTTCAGGGCGGGACTGTTATCCTACATGTAAAGTTTGGTGCCAATGTGAGCATGTACACTGAAGTTACAACTACTTCCTGTGTCATGGCGAAGACTTGATCTTTGACGCCACGCCACGGACACGCCGATTGACAAAAACTCACAGATAGCACAACTTTTCATCGTCAATGCCTTTAGAAGGCACAGTAGAAATTTGAAGTCGATCCGATTGAATCCCTAGGAGGAGTTCGTTAAAGTATGGAGTGTGTAAATCGTCCCAAAATGGTCGCACATTTCAAAATGGCCGACTTCCTGTTGGGTATAGGGCATTGCTCCAAGAGGCTTTTTTGTGCGTCTGGACATGGTAGATGTGCCACAGAAATTGCGTACATGTATGTCAAACGTGGGGCGGGGTCTGCTTCGTTAAATGTCACTTCCTGTTGCCAGCAGGTGGCGCTATGACTGGGGGTGAATGTCAGCATGTAGATTTGTTCAGGGCGGGACTCTTGTCAAGCGTGTTAAATTTCGTGCAGATCTGAGCATGTACAGCCAAGTTATTACAACTTCCTGTTTCATGGCGAATCATCAACGCATACGGACACGCCATCGACCAAAACGCGCAGAGAGCACAACTTTACATCGTCAATGCCTTTAGAAGACACAGCAGAAATTTGACATCGATCCGACTAAATCCCCAGGAGGAGTTAGTTAAAGTACGGAGTGTGTAAATCGTCCCAAAATGGTCACACATTTCAAAATGGCCGACTTCCTGTTGGGTTTAGGGAATTGCTCCAAGAGGCTTTTTGTGCGTCTGGACATGATCCATGTGCCACAGAAATTTCGTACATGTAGGTAAAACGCTGCGGCGGGGCTGCTTCGTTAAAGGTCACTTCCTTTACCAGCAGGTGGCGCTATGACTATGGTTGAATGTTGGCATGTACATGTGTTCAGGGCGGGACTCTTGTCAAACATGCGAAATTTCGTGCAGATCTGAGCATGTACAGCCAAGTTACAACAACTTCCTGTTTCATGGCTGAATCATCGACACCATCGGACACGTCCATTGACGAAAAGCGCGCAGATAGCACAACTTTACATCGTCAATGCCTTTAGAAGGTACAACAGAAATTTGAAGTCGATCCGACTAAATCCCTAGGAGGAGTTCGTTAAAGTACGGAGTGTGCAAATCGTCCTGAAATGTCCGCCAAATTCAAAATGGCGGACTTCCTGTCGAGTTTAGGGTATGGGTTCTTGAGGCTTTTTTGTGCGTCTCGATATGATACACGTCCCCACCGAATTTCGTGCATGTAGGTCGAACGTGGACGAGGGGCTAATTTTTTCTAATTTTCTAGGTGGCTTAGCGAGCCATTTTGCCACGCCGTCCGCTGAAACCCACAAAATACGAAATTTTTCACCAGTCCTGACATGCGTGCCAAATTTGGTGAGTTTTCGAGCATGTTGCGGCCGCGAAAAGTGAGCTTACTTTGCAGAAAAAAGAAAGAAAGAAAGAAAAATTAAAGCTGCAAGCAGCGATGGGCGGGCCCTCGCACACGTAGCGCGTCGGGGTGTGAGCCGGTCGCGTTGCCTATTGTGGACCCCTGCCTGTGCGGCTGTGAATTTTCTACGCGTTTCGGACTCTGCATGAAGGTTTTGTAACTCACTTCCTGTTGCCAGCAGGTGGCACTATGACTGTGGGTTAATGTCGGCATGTACATGTGTTCCGGGCGGGCCTGTTATTAAACATATAAAATTTAGTACAGATCTGAGCATGTACAGTGAAGTTACAACCACTTCCTGTGTCATGGCGATGAGTTGATCTTTGATGTCACGCCATCGGACACGTCCATCGACCAAAACTTGCAGATAGCACAACTTTTCATCGTCAATGCCTTTAGAAGGCACAGCAGAAATTTGAAGTCGATCCGACTAAATCCCTAGGAGGAGTTAGTTAAAGTACGGAGTGTGTAAATCATCCAAAAATTGCCATAAAATTCAAAATGGCCGACTTCCTGTTGAGATTAGGGGAGTGGGCCAAGAGGCTTTTTTGTGCGTCTGGACATGATCCATGTGCCACAGATATTTCATAAATGTAGGGCAGACGTTGGGCGGGGGCTGCTTTGTTAAAGGTCACACAAAGGTCACTTCCTGTTGCCAGCAGGTGGCGCTATGACGGTGGGTGAATGTCGCATGTAGATCTGTTCAGGGCGGGACTCTTGTCAAGCGTGTAAAATTTCGTGCAGATCTGAGCATGTACACTGAAGTTACAACCACTTCCTGTGTCATGGGGAAGAGTTGATCTTTGACGCATACGCCACAGACACGCCCATTGACATATACTGCGCGAGATAGCACAACTTTACATCGTCAATGCCTTTAGAAGGCACAGCAGAAATTTGAAGTCGATCCGACAAAATCCCTAAGAGGAGTTACTTAAAATACGGAATGTGTAAATCACCAAAATTTTGCCATAAAATTCAAAATGTCCGACTTCCTGTTGAGTTTAGCGCATCGCCCAAGAGGCTTTTGTGCGTCTGGACATGATAGATGTACCACAGAATTTTCGTACATGTAGGTCAAAGCGTGGAGCGGGGCTGCTTCGTTTAATGTCACTTCCTGTTGCCAGCAGGTGGCGCTATGACTATGGTTGAATGTTGGCATGTACATTTGTTCAGGGCGGGACTCTTGTCAAATGTACAAAATTTGGTGCAGATCTGAGCATGCATAGCGAAGTTACTACAACTTCCTGTTTCATGGCGAATCGTCGACGCCACGGACACGCCCATCGACGAAAACGCGCAGATAGCACAACTTTACATCGTCAATGCCTTGAGAAGGCACAGCAGAAATTAGAAGTCGATCCGACTAAATCCCTAGGAGGAGTTAGTTAAAGTACGAAGTGTGCAAATCGTCCCAAAATGGCCACCAAATTCAAAATGGCGGACTTGCTGTCGAGTTTAGGGTATGGGTTCTTGAGGCTTTTTTGTGCGTCTTGACATGATACATTTCCCCACCAAATTTCGTGCATGTAGGTCAAACGTGGGCCGGGGGCTGCTTCATTTAAGGTCACTTCCTGTTGCCAGCAGGTGGCGCTATGACTGTGGGTGAATGTCGGCATGTCGATTTGTTCAGGGCGGCACTCTTGTCAAACGTGAAAAATTTCGTGCAGATCTGAGCATGTACAGCCAAGTTACTACAACTTCCTGTTTCATGGCGAATCATCGACGCCACGGACACGCCCATTGACGAAAACGCGCAGATAGCACAACTTTGCATCGTCAATGCCTTTAGAAGGCACAGCAGAAATTTGAAGTCGATCCGATTAAATCCCTAGGAGGAGTTAGTTAAAGTATGGCGTGTGTGAATCGTCCCAAAATGGCGGCCAAATTCAAAATGGCGGACTTCCTGTCGAGTTTAGGGTATGGGTCCTTGAGGCTTTTTTGTGCGTCTTGATATGATACACGTCCCCACCAAATTTCGTGCACGTAGGTCGAACGTGGACGAGGGGCTAATTTTTTCTAATTTTCTAGGTGGCTTAGCGAAGCCATTTTCCCCGCCGTCCGCGAAATCCACAAAATACGAAATTTTTCACCAGTCCTGACACGTGTTCCAAATTTGGTGAGTTTTCGAGCACGTTGAGGCCCCCAAAATCGAGGTTACTTTGCAGAAAAAAAAAGAATTAAAGCTGCAAGCAGCGATGGGCGGGCCCTCGCACCTGTGGCGCGTCGGGGTGTGATGCGTCCGCGTTGCATATTCTAGAGCTCGGCCGGTGCATCTGTGCATTTGCTACGCGATTTGGACGTTGCATGAAGGTTTTGTACCTCACTTCCTGTTGCCAGCAGATGGCGCAATGACTGGGGGTGAATGTCGGCATGTACATGTGTTCAGGGCGAGACTGTTATCCTACATGTAAAGTTTGGTGCAGATGTGAGCATGTACAGTGAAGTTACAGCCACTTCCTGTGTCATGGCGAAGACTTGATCTTTGACGCCACGCCACGGACACGCCAATTGACGAAAACGCGCAGATAGCACAACTTTTCATCGCCAATGCCTTTAGAAGGCACAGCAGAAATTTGAAGTTGATCCGACTAAATCCCTAGGAGGAGTTAGTTAAAGTACGGAGTGTGTAAATCATCCAAAATGGCCGCTACAAATCAAAATGGCCGACTTCCTGTCGGGTTTAGAGTATCGCTCCAGGAGGCTTTTGTACCTCTGGACATGATACACGTGCCACAGAAATTTTGTAGATGTCGATTGAAAGCGTGCAGCGGGGCTGCTTCGTTAAAGGTGACTTCCTGTTGCCAGCAGGTGGCGCTATCACTGGGGTGAATGTTGGCATGTAGATTTGTTCAGGGCGGGAGTCTTGTGAAGCGTGTAAAATTTTGTGTAGATCTGAGCATGTACAGCCAAGTTACTACAACTTCCTGTTTCATGGCGAATCGTCGGCGCTATCGGACACGCTCATGGGCGATAACGGCGCAGATAGCACAACTTTACATCGTCAATGCCTTTAGAAGGCACAGCAGAAATTTGAAGTCGATCTGATTCCGTCCCTAGGAGGAGTTAGTTAAAGTACAGAGTGTGTAAATCATCCAATAATGGCGGCAAAATTCAAAATGGCCGACTTCCTGTGGGGTTTAGGGCATCGTTCCAAGAGGCTTTTCTGTACCTCTTGACATGATACATGTCCCCCAAAAATTTTGTAGCGTGTAGATCAAACGTGCGGCGGGGCTGCTTCGTTAAAGGTCACTTCCTGTCGCCAGCAGGTGGCGCTATGGCTATGGTTGAATGTCGGCATGTACATGTGTTCAGGGCGGGACTCTTGTCAAACGTGTAAAATTTCGTGCAGATCTGAGCACGCATACAGTGAAGTTACAACAACTTCCTGTTTCATGGCTGAATCGTCAACGCCACCGGACACGCCCATTGACGAAAACGGCGCAGATAGCACAACTTTTCATCGTCAATGCCTTTAGAAGGCACAGCAGAAATTTGAAGTCGATCCGACTAAATCCCTAGGAGGAGTTCGTTAAAGTATGGACTGTGCAAATCGTCCCAAAATGTCCGCCAAATTCAAAATGGCGGACTTCCTGTCGAGTTTAGGGTATGGGTTCTTGAGGCTTTTTTGTGCGTCTTGATATGATACACGTCCCCACCAAATTTCGTGCCTGTAGGTTGAATGTGGACGAGGGGCTAATTTTTTCTAATTTTCTAGGTGGCTCTAGCGAGCCATTTTGCCACGCCCGTCCGCGAAACCCACAAAATATGAAATTTTTCACCAGTCCTGACATGCGTGCCAAATTTGGTGAGTTTTCGAGCATGTTGCGACCGCGAAAAATGAGCTTACTTTGCAGAAAAATAATAAAGAAAGAAAAAAAATAATCCTAACAGTTTCAATAGGGTCCTCGCACCGTTAGTGCTCGGGCCCTAATTAAAGCTGCAAGCAGCGATGGGCGGGCCCTCGCACCTGTTGCGTGTCGGGGTGTGATGCAGCCGCGTTGCCTATTCTGGAGGTCTGCCGGTGCGGCTGTGCATTTTGTACGCTGCATGAAGGTTTTGTACCTCACTTCCTGTTGCTAGCAGGTGGCGCTATGACTGTGGATGAATGTCGGCATGTACATGTGTTCAGGAAGAGACTCTTGTCAATTGTGTAAAATTTGGTGCAGATCTGAGCATGTACATTGAAGTTACAACCACTTCCTGTGTCATGGCGAAGACTTGATCTTTGACGCCATGCCACGGACACGCCCATTGACGAAAACGCGCAGATAGCACAACTTTTCATCATCAATGCCTTTAGAAGGCACAGCAGAAATTTGAAGTCGATCCGACTAAATCCCTAGGAGGAGTTTGTTAAAGTACGGAGTGTCCAAATCACCAAAACGTTGCCATAAAATTAAAAATGACCGACTTCCTGTTGAGTGTAGGGGAGTGGTCCAAGAGGCTTTTTGGTGCAACTGGACATGATACATGAGCCACAGAAAATTTGAACATGTAGGTCAAACGTGCGGCAGGGGCTGCTTCATTAAATGTGACACAAAGGTCACTTCCTGTTGCCAGCAGGTGGCTCTATGACTGTGGGTTAATGTCGGCATGTACATGAGTTCAGGCTGGGACCCTTATCCTACATGTTAAGTTTGGTGCCGATGTGAACATGTACACTGAAGTTACAACTACTTCCTGTGTCATGGCGAAGACTTGATGTTTGACGCCACGCCACAGGCCTAGTCTTAGTTCTGTTGAGGTCATAAAGGACAACACTCATAGAACAGAAAGTGCACATTACATCAATGTCTTTTTAAAAATCTTTAACATTATGATCATTAGATGGGTAAAACTTATGAATTATTTTAAATGATATTTCTCTAATTTTGTAGGTCAGCAAATACCAGTCAGTTTGCACAGATACGCGTCTAGCCGTCCCTGCGACAGGTGACGTCAGGGGAGCATTTCGGAAGTGACGTCAGGTCCCGGAAGTTTTCGTGATGTAGCCTAAGACAAACTGGGAAGCAGTGTTAAGTTTTGTAAGATAAATATGTAAGATAAGATAGTAAGCCAAATATATTGTGGTCAACAGGGAAATATACATCATACAATGCATTAGACTTTTAAATGTTACAGTTTGTCCTATAAAGTTTGTGTAAATAATAAATTTAATTAACTGGACTATGTAGTTTTTTTTATTTTTTTATTTATTTTTTGGACTGGTCTGTGTTAGCTGAGGGGTGTTTAACCACGGTTTGATACAGTGAAATGTAGGTAAAAATTCCAGAGAAACACACATAAGTGTCTTTATGAGTAAAATTAGAAATACTAAGGCTCTATATTTCGGTCGACTGATCACAGGATGTCTGTGTCGTGAATCACGTACACGCCCCCGTGTGACGTCACCGGTAGGTTTGCCCCCTTTCAAAAGCAAACAGCGCGAGCTGAGGCTCTTGTAGCTACTTCGCCAGTTCGAGAGAACACAGTGATTTAGCTGCTCCTACTGCTTTAATAGCAAACACTCTTTCACACACTCTTACACAAATACACTTCCACAGACGCTCCACAGCATTCATTCTCATCTCCGAGGATTTGTCGAGGAATTGTCGTCTACTTCTGCAAGGTAAGTTTGACTTCTTCCTGGTTACTTAGCGTGGTAACGTGAGCTGTTTACTGATTTAATGTAGTGGTATTGTTAGCGAGCAGTGAGGAGCTGGACAGCTTTGTTACCGTTTCAATTCAGTAGCATATGCTGAAAATAACACTGTGTAGGCTACGTAGCGTTAGCAGCTGTTGTTGCTACCAGAAGCTAACATTAGCAGCGTGTGGTCGACCACCGCGCCCCTGCCCCGCACCACAGCTACGTGTGTAGCTGGTGTGTTAAATTACTTAGTTCATGTGATAAAGCGTCGCTATCAGTTTTACTAGAGCTTTGCCAGAGCGGCTGGATGGTAGTTGTACTTTCTGATGCACAAATCGAGGAAGAGAAGCCCAGCTGTGTTACTGAGGGATTCCCACTAGGTAACTGTAAACATTACGGAGCGGCGGCAGGGACGTGGCGCTTGTTAACAATAGAAATTAAGCCAGTGGATGCTGGAACATGGAGGGGAAGTGTCCGACACAGTTTGTGTTCATGTCTTTGTTTTTGTTGAGAGGTGATCCAAATTAATGTAACTGCTTTAGCGGCGCCTGTAAGGGGGAGTCCAGGCGTGAGCCTTTGTGTTGGTCTGTTGTTTGGTACCGTGAATGTAACGTGACTGATTGTAGCGGGCCATCTTGATTATTGCGCAATAGGACAGTGGCGAGCTGCTGTGTGTTTTTCGGCAGACAGGAAACCTAATGATTCACAACACACGGTGATTTTCGCCATTATGTGGCCGATGGTTATATAGACATGTAGGTGGTACCGGTGGCAGTGGTGCTCTGGGGGAAATTAAGTGATAAAGAAGTTGTTGTTTTGGGCTTTAACTTCGAAACCCGCCGATGTTGTGGTTCGACTGTAAGCCGCCATGTTGGTTATTAGCGCAATCTTTCGGTAGGGAGGAAACATAACGCTTGATCAATAAATGTTAGCCCTTTAACAGTAAAGATTGCAGATTAGAAAATATTGTATAACTGTTGTATTTTAGTCTGTTTTCATCAGAGCTACAGTTACAGTAGCATTGTAGATGTATTACAATATATTCAGCGGCATTAAAAGCTTCAGCATGATGATACTGATAGTTTATTGCATGACAATCTGGCATTTAATACCAGGCGACACGAAAAATATCCAAACTGTATTGCATCTCCATGTAGTCAGTCAAGTGTAAAAAAAAATATATCTATCTATATATCTATAGTGTATACTGATGGATATGATTTATATTCATTGGCTTTGACTTTTCAAAGGAGATAAATCAAATAAATTAAATATTTGGCTTAGAGTTTGCAGTTTGTGTTGTTAGATATTGTCATGTGTGGGCTTGGGAAAGCTTTTTATTAGCATTGTGTTTTTTGCTGTGTTTGAGTTTGGAAAAAGTGTGTAATGTCTTCCTGTAAACATTCTTGTTGTGTATGTTCACAGGTCTTGCTAAATTGTTCCATTTGCAGCTTATAGCATTAAGTTAGTGTTTGGATTGTGGTGTGTTGCTGTAGGCTTGGTTTATTTTAACCTGACATGTATGGGTCTTGACAGTGTTGGCTTTCTGAGTGCTAGTGTGGATTGCAGTATACCAACAGGTGAATGTCAGCTGTGTCCTCCTACTGTAGGTGTAATGTGTTGATGTTTAGTAACCATTTGTGTTTACTGTCTGTTTAAGTTATTGTTGCTTCCGAAGTCTGACTGCTACTTTTACTGCATTGTCAGTCCTTGATATTTTGTGTGCATTTTGTAGTCTGTATACTTTGTAATATTCTAGTCATTCTTAGTTACAAGTGTTTTTTCTTTGATGCTAATCATTTGCTGTGTGTCTTTTAGGATGCCACGCGGGAAATCGCACCGCCGTGCACTCGCTGCTTCGCGCAGGGAGGCAGAGAAGGCGTCAGAGAGACACACGTTGGAGTATCGCAGGGGGCTGGCCCCTGACTTTGTTGGATGTAAGTGGCCAAAAGATTTCATCTTTTCTATACATTTTTTTGTCTTTATTTGAAAGGGACATTGCAGAACAAATGTGTTACACAAGACAGAGATAGCTTCAAGCTAATTTTCATCTGTAGTCCCTGGTCAGAGGCAAAATGACAGCAGGTTTATAGAATGGACAAGGAGCATTCTTACTAGTAATGAAATACAACACCAACAGGAGAAGCACCTCAACAAACATAAAATTACAATATTTACAATAAATTTCTATCTCAATTTTTATTTGATTTTTTTTTCTCCTTTTGCTATACTTTTAACAATACCCCAATAAACCAGATTTGTGTTAATGTTCACAAATCTGTCCGGCTTACAACCACTTCTTCAAGTTGAGTTTAAACTGTGCAAGGTATTACTCTCACGAACAGTTAATGGCAACACGTTCCACTTCCCCACAGCTTTCACAGAGAAGCAATTCTGTCCAAAGGTAGAGGACCTGAAGTTGATATAACAGTCTCCTGTAGAGGAGGCTCGCATTGTTCTAAGTCCTACCTCTTCACAAGATTTCACAAACATTCTCAGTGGCTGAGGGTCCAGATCATGAAGAATTTTATATACTAAATTGACATTTGAAAACAAAACAAAATTTTGAAAAGTCAATAATCCATATTTCTTCACAATGTTACAGTAGTCATATGAAACTGTTTTTTTTTTTTTTTTTAAATCTAAAATTTTAAGTGCCTGTTTACACAAGCTTTGAAGTGATTGTAACACAGACTTGGTTGATAGAGACCACGTTGTGAAACAGTTGTGATACATTGTCATTTCTAAACGTCCGTGGCATAGTGATAGCAGTGAACTCTGTCCCTGAATATTTACAAAGGTGCCATGAGCCGAGGCATGTCATTGTGTGACATCATTCATAATTTGTACAGACCATTGACTATATTTGTCTTTCCCTTTTGTCTGTCTCATAAATAGGTGAGGGCACCGGGAAACGCCACCAAGTTCGCAAATGGCCAGTTTCTCCACACACCAATCGGCAGCACAAACTGGTCATTCCAGCTGTTCCTCCCGGGAACAAGGTAAATTGTGTTGTACTTAGTAGAGTAGATCCTTGCTGAGAGTAAGAGCTTGTAATATTGGTGGTAACACGTTGTCTTTGTCTTTTCACAGTTTGTTCTTGTGGTTGGCGACAGTCATCTGCGTAGCTTCACGAACCACGTTGTGGACATCCCACCTGGAATCCTCTCCTTTGGGTTCATGTCCACTCCTGGCGTGCAGTGCTGCTCAGCTGAGGACAGAGTTGGTCCAGGCTAAACTCCCTCGTCTTCCTGACCTCGTCTGTGTGCTTGCTCCCAGCAACAACCTCACCGCCAGTCGGACGCTTGTGAGGCCGGCCACGCCTTTCATGCGCTCCTCGAAGCACCTGCGAACTCTTTCCTGGCGTAGGTCCTTCTTATGTATTGTTCTATCTGTAATATGTGTGTTACTATAGTTATTGATGTTTATTGGGTGTTGTGATTAACAACTATTATTCTGTGTAGGTGTTCGTCATGGACTTTGTTCCACGTCTGACGGTTGCACCTGACGTACAGGAAGCGTTTCGTCATGAGTTCCACAGAGTGGCAGCGGGGCTCGGTGAGTCTGAAATTAGATTTCACTAAGGCAAATAATGATCAAGCTTTTAGGAAATGCAGCCAAGTATTGCAAAGACTCATATTCGGGTTGTCTTTGTTTTTAAGGTCTGAAGTACTACTCCTGTTCCGACTGGTTCCCCCTGAACGATCGCTCTCTGTGGGCCAGAGATGGCGTAAGTACAATATCTATTAAATAGGAAGGGGGGGGATACTATTCTGTGTGTTTCAATTCATAGACAAATGTTGACACTGACAACTTTGTTCCTTCATTTCCATTCTTTGTTCCAGGTCCACTTGAGTGACGACCACGGCATGGTCGTCCTCTCTGAGGTGCTCTGGAATGCTGCTCTGGAGCATCTGCAGGCGTCAGCGGCTGCCCAGCTCCAGGCTGCTGCTCTGCCTGCTGAGCCTGCTCGTCCTGCTTCTCCTCGTGTCCGTCCGGCTTGTCGTTGATGCGTAAAGAGGACGGTGTCCGTCGGCAGGGGAAACCTAAACCTCATCCAGATGCTGATGGATTTCTGCCAGTGGAGAGCCGGAAGGTAACACTTGCACGCTGAAATTAAACTGGCACCTTGTTTCTGTGGTGGTAAAAGTAATGTTTTGTAATAAAAGGTTGTTTTTTTTTTCTTATGTAGAGGAAGACATCAGGGGAAGCTTCCTCAGGTGGTTCCAAGAGTACGACACAAGAGCAGGTTTGTTTTGGTCTTGTGCTTTTATATTAACAGTGAGATTCATTTAGAGTAGGAATTAATGCTGTATCTGTATTTGTTCACAGGCGGCGATAACACTTCGCGAGTGTTTTATCAGCCCTCAACCCTAATACTGGTTCAGTGAGTCCATGTTGGCCAGCATGGACGCTAATTGTGCCGTCCCATTTGCCTGGTCATGAGGGCGTTCCTGTTCCACCAGCCAAGGTAATTTTACATTCACGTTCAACCTTTTCATTTCCTGCTTCTTTAAACATGAACAGAACTGTGGTCAGAAATGTTATTTCTAGAGTTACACTTTGAATGTGATGGAATGACTTTCCCCATCACATTCAAACATTATCATCCATCACATATTTCAAGAAGTCATACAAAGTGCTTCTTCTTGATAGTCACACAGTGATTGCTCATGTATAGATTATATTTTCACCATATTTAATGTTTCTTTTGTTGGTATCTGTCTAGTCAATTTCCTGTATTATTGTGTTGAATTTGGCCTTATTGTTGCTGCAGAACAGGAACCTGCTGTAAACCAGCTTTTAAACAGAGTCAGGCCAGTTTTATTGTAACTAAATAGTTGGTTTTAAACTTTTGTAAAAGACATGAAATAAGTGAGTGATTCGAATGTAAGATGGATGTTGCAAATATAATAGCTAAATGATTTTATTGATTTGTTTTGTCTTTACTTTAGACGCACCGTGTGGGACCTCGGCCAGAGCGAGTTGCCTCCCAGAGGAGATCTGCAAAGCGCCAGGTTTGTAATCGTTTGCTTGAAGGTTTAATGATTTTAAGCTGTTTATCCATGGAGAGAGTGCTGATGTCACTGCCATCATTATAAAGGTGTCTAAATAGCTCTTTCTTGTGTCCAGGAGCCGGCACCCACCCGGCGATGTACTGAAGTTAGCGGAGATGTCCCCTGCTGTCTCAGAGGGCCAGGTTTGTTTTTTTCCTGTGAAATATTGTCATATTTGTTTTGTTCAAGGGACAAAACAGAAAACCATTGTGTTTAGTGTCATTGTGTGTAAAATGTTGTTTTTCCATTCTTTTGTCATAGGTTCAGGAGCCGGCACCCCCCCTGGTGACCGAGTCTGCTGGCCAGCCTACTGATGTGTGTGAGGACCAGGTCAGTGTGCTTTTATGTCACAGCCCTACTGTAATGTGCTGTGAAATTTATTTTCTTTTCTGGTGTTGTATGGGTTGATGTTTACATACAGGTCACTAATGTTGTAATATCAGTTTTTAGCACCAGGCAGCAGCTTGCTTGGTGTACGCTTTCCCCAGGACATAACCAGTTATTGACAGTGTGCAAATTGTTTTGATGAAGTGTGTGTAAATGCAAAAGTCTATGGAGTCATAAACATTTGATTAATAGTATGTGGTTTGTTTCCAGCACCCCTGTGACAGCAAGGCAGATGCTGCTCCTCCCTGTGTGACCTGTGCTGCTCCTCCTGTGATCTCTGCTGGTGATGCTGCTGCGCCCTCTACAGGTCACGTGAGCAATGACAGTGTCTCTTATTTTGTTCAAGGGTCATTTCATCAGGGTGCAGAATTCCTTGGCAGCAACAGAAACAAGCAGTGTGCTTGTAACAGTATTGTAGCCATGATGACACACGTCACAAAGAGCTTGCTAACCTGGGATGAAGATGATTTAGCTGATATTTTGTTTTCCGGTAATGAGTTGTACAGTTACATGTTGCAGCACAATATGATCAGTGCTGCTGAGGGCAGCGGTTACATTTTGGTTAGTGAACTGCCAAAAGAGTATTTCATACAAAACCAAAATTTCAGTTGGAGTACTTGCCGACCCTGACTGGAATAATTGGCGTAGATGGATATGATGGTGGTTTGTGGCCGTTCGTAATGCCTTTGGATGTGGCTTTTCAGACAGCGCTAATTCAAGCAGACGCATGTCTGCTTAACATTGAAGTAACATCTGTGCTGTATTTAAACTAGGACAGAGTGATTCTGGAGACACATATAGGTTTGCGTGTTTGATCCACACCCTCGCAGCAGTGAAGGGGCTTTGGATGTTGATCGGAACAAGTATGCTGTCTAATTACAGTAATTTACAGTTGTTGCATAAACACATCACAAATCTTGTAAACTTCGTTGTATGATGAGGATACCGACACCTCTGCCAAATTCTTTGAAGTGACTCCTGTAAAATTTCAGTGGTTAGTGGCCCGAGAAGTCCTGAAACTGCCTTTGAACATATTGACGTGATGCAGCTGAGTGGAGACAGTGCTGACGCATGTCCACACACAGTCTGTGCGGTTAACAGTGCATCAGTTGTTGATATGGAGCAAATGGCAGTGGATGGAGATTGTGTTGACACACCTGGCTGCATTCCAATGGCAACATCAAATAAGGTTACAATGAGTGATACAGAACTTAATTCAGATGTTGTATTTGTGAGCGTCACAAGTAAAGAACTGCAGTTTAATCCTCTTCAGTAATGATGTTGCACAAGCTCTGTGCACACGGCTGAATGTAGTGTCAGAGAAGGTTGATGTAGTTTCTTGTAATGTTGGTGTGTTGGGGCTCCGTGTATGAATGATAAAATAGTTGGCGATGGAAGTTGTTTTTTTAGAGGAGTCAGTCAAGCTGTCTGTGGCACACAGAAGTATCACAGAAAAATTAGACTGGCTGTGGTTAAGCAATTGGAAAGCAACGCTGCGGCGTATGAGAGTATTTTGGATAGTAACTATTCATCAATGGCAGAATACCTCAGCGTGTCAAAAATGCAGTATGTTAACACATGGGCGACACAGGTGGAGATTCAAGCAGCAGCGGATTGGTTAGGAGTAAATATATTCACATACTGCAATAATCGCTGGTATGAGTATAGTTGCAAGAATACACAGTTGTCCAATCAGGGATTGTATTTAGAAAATTGTAATGACAACCATTATGAGAATGTAGTTTGTGTTCAGCAGCCGAACACACAGAGCTGTTATGGTTACTGCAAAGTGACCACAATGTCTTCCACAGGATATAATGTTAGACAGGCAGGTAGAGCTCAAAGTAGTTGTAGCAGTAAGTCAGAGTTACAGACACAGAGTACTGAAAATGTTAATAAGCGTATTTCTAAGTATTTGCAAAAGAAAAAGAGATTCCAAATGAAAATGATTTACCAGGAGTACAGGGAAGAGGTGATTGAAAGGGTTAAAGGAAATTATCATGGAAGTGTGGAGTACAGGCAGAAAGTTAAAGAAGTAAGTAAGAAAGTTAGTAAAATTAAGTATCATAAGGATCCGTTGCATAGGGAGACAGTGATTGGAAGGGTTAAAGGAAATTATCATGAAAATGTGGAGTACAGGCAGAAAGCTAAGGAAGTGAGTAAGAAAGTTAGTAAAATTAAGTATCATAAGGAGCCGTTGCATAGGGAGAAAGTGATTGGAAGGGTTAAGAGTATGTATCATAAAGAGAAGCTGTATAGGGAGAAGGTAATTGGAAGAATTAAGAGTAGGTATCATAAAGAGAAGCTGTATAGGGAGAAGGTAATTGGAAGAATTAAGAGTAGGTATCATAAAGAGAAGCTGTATAGGGAGAAGGTAATTGGAAGAATTAAGAGTAGGTATCATAAAGAGAAGCAGTTTAGGGAGAAGGTAATTGGGAAAATTAAGAAGAACTATAAGGAAAGTGTTGTGTTTAGGCAGAGGGTTAAGGAAAGAAGTAAAAGGCAGTATCATGGAGATGTTCAGCATAAAAAGCGTGTTATAGCAGGTAACAAACTTAAGAAGCTAGAAATAAAAGAAAAGTCACAGCAGTTTGATTTTGTAATGAAGCAGTTTTTGGATAAAGTTAAAGATGGCCCAGATTTTGTGTGTTGTGTCTGCCAAAGGCTGCTGTTTAGACATCAGGTTTTACATTGTAAAAGAGATTATTATAGTCAGAGGACAGCTGTAGCTTCAGTTGCAGATAGATGTATTAATGAAAAATATTTACACAAATGTAATCAGGAGTGTGCAGAGCCTTGCCAGTGGTTGTATACTCCTCGGGGTCAGCTGCATATCTGTTATACGTGTCATTATAAGTTAAATAAAGGTGAGGTTCCTCCTGAATGTGCTGTAAACAACTTGGCAGTTCTTCCTATTCCAAGAGTGTTGGCGTGTTTGACTAGTTTAGAGCAACATTTGATTGCGTTACATATTCCATTCATGAAGATGTTGGCATTACCTAAAGGTGGGCAAAATGGAGTGCATGGACCAGTGACTTGTGTTCCTGCTAATATAGTACAAACTAATAATTTGCTGCCACGTTCTAACATGGAAGGGTCTTTGTTGCCTGTGAAATTGAAACGCAAGTTAACGTATAAAGGACATTATGAGTATCAGTATGTGGACAGTATGCACATAAGGCAGGCACTGCAGTATTTAAAAGAGACCAATGTGCATTATAAAGATGTAGAGTTTAATGAGCAGTGGGTCAATGAGTTTTGTAGGGAAGCAGATACTGATGAGATAGAACAGGCCATTGATTCTAATGTAGAAAGTGTTGAAACATCTGATAATGGGGATGATGAGCTTCTCCATGACAGACAGCAGCATTGCATGTTTCAGGACACCTGTCTCATGCCTGTTGATATTGGTCAGGAAGCACTGGATCAGTATTTTGATCATATATTGAATGTGGCTCCTGCAGAAGGAAACTCTCCTGTCAGATTGCTGTCTGATCTGCTAATGAGGCCAAATGCTTCCCGGTGTTGTTTCCAAATGGTTTGTCTACATACCATGATGACAGACAGCATCGCTTGACATTGTCACGTTATTTTAATAACAGGATTTTACATGCTGATGGTAGATTTGCACAAAATGTTGAATATATCTTCTTTGCCCAGTACATGTCTGAGGTTGAACAGGTTGTGTCAAATGTATCTATAGCATTACGGAAAGGAAAAGGCGGAGCTACATCTCAGAGAGTTAGTAGGGATGTTTTGACCAATGAGGGATCTTTGAAGAAGTTGTTGGAATTTGATGATGGCTATCGTTTTCTTAAACCTATTAGAGGCACCCCATCTTTTTGGCAGGGAGCCCAGCGTGACCTGTTGGCTTGTGTTCGTCAACTCGGTGTCCCTACGTGGTTCTGTTCATTTTCTTCTGCTGATATGCGCTGGAAAAACCTTCTTTACAGTATTTTGAAGCAGGAAGGTAGAACAGAGACCGTTGAAGACTTAGAATGGGCAGACAGATGTGACCTTTTACGTCGCAATCCTGTCACTGCGGCGAGAATGTTTGATTTTCGCTGGCATTGTTTTTTGAAGGAGGTACTGATGTCTCCATCTCATCCTATTGGTAAAATAAAAGACTACTTTTACAGGGTGGAATTCCAGCAACGTGGTTCACCACATGTGCATTGCCTATTTTGGATTGAGAATGCCCCATTAATTGATAAAAACACAGATGCAGAGGTTGTTGAATTTATCGATCGGTATGTGACATGTGAATTACCGGCTCAAGATGACACATTGTTGGACATTGTTACATCTGTGCAACAGCATTCAAAACGACATTCAAAAACCTGTAAAAAGAAGAAAACTGTTTGCCGTTTTAATTTTCCCAGACCGCCATCAGCTAGAACATTTATATCTCGTAGTGTTAGTGAAGATGATGTCAAAGAAACGTGTACGTGTAGGTTGGAGCCTTGTACATGTGAGAATCAGGGACAGACAAAACCTGAGAGGATGAAAAAAGAGTACGCAGTGAACATCATGACAGCCATTAAGGAGGCTCTTTCAGACGAGAATGCTGGATATGAGACTGTGGAACAGTTGTTTAGACATTTGGGGATAAATCAAGCAGTCTTTGAGGAAGCATATAATCGCTGTGGTAGGAACACACATGTTGTGCTGAAGAGGCAGGCAAATGAAGTTTGGATTAATCAATACAGCAAACCTTTGTTAAAGTGCTGGAATGCAAATATGGACATCCAGTTTGTGGTTGATGCCTACGCATGTGTAGTGTACATCATTTCTTATATTTCTAAAGCAGAAAGAGAAATGGGATTGTTGTTGGGAAATGCACAGCGGGAAGCAGCAAAGGAAGGAAATGCTAGTGCAAAAGATGCTTTGAAAAAGTTGGGTAGTGTGTATTTACACAACAGAGATGTGTGTGCTCAAGAGGCTGTTTACAGGTTAACAAATCTACATCTGAAGGAGTGTTCAAGGAAAGTTGTCTTTGTGCCAGTAGGTGATAACACTGTTAAAATGAGTCTGCCTCTAAGTGTGTTAAAACAAAAGGCATCATCACAGGATCTTACCACAGAAGACATGTGGATGACTAGTTGTGTTGATAGATACAAGAACAGGCCAAAAGATGCTACCTTTAATGACATGTGTCTGGCAACATTTGCATCAGAGTACCGTGTTCTGTCTAAAATGAAACGATCAAAGAATAGGATAAAACTAAGCGGTGACTGTGGTTTTATTTTGAAAAGAACACGCACACAACCTGCAGTTGTTCGTTATGTTCGCTTTTCTGAGACAAAGAATCCAGAACTGTTTCATCAGAGCATCCTGCAGCTGTTTTTACCGTATCGTAAAGATGTCCAGCTAAAACCTGCAGGTTTTCAGACATATGAGCAGTTTTACAGCAGTGGTGGGGTGAGGTTAGCTGATGGCTCTCTACATCTGGTCAAGTCGGTAGTTGATTTAAATAGAAGTAAATTTGAAATAGAGGCAGATGAATTGGACAATATCCAAAATGCAATTGGTAGTGATGGTGTGATCGAAGATGCCTGGTGTGAGCTGTGCCCAGAGCAAGAATTGGAACGTTTAGAGTGTGAAGAAGAACGTAGAGACACAGAGCAGACAGTGGAAGAACATGTAGACAGTATTCCTGATTTAGGAGTGAGTAGAGAGCAGGTTGCACATTTAGAAAAGAAAAGTAACACCATGAGCAGAAGTGACGGTTTGGCATTGCTAGCTCTCTGAATGAGACCCAGATGTGTATCTTTTCTAAGATTAGACAGTGGTGCTTAGAGAGGCGGTCAGGGGCAACAGCCAGAACCATTACATGTTTTCATTACAGGTGGTGCAGGGACAGGTAAAAGCCATTTAATCAAGGCCATTCAGTACGAGGCAACGCGGTTGCTGTCGACAGTGAGTCGTAATCCAGATGACATTTGTGTTTTGTTAACTGCCCCCACGGGGATAGCTGCGTACAATTTACACGCAGCTACTATTCACCATGCATTTAGTATTGGGAAAGATGTACGCTTACCGTACACACCACTGGGTGAGGAAAAGCTTAATTCTTTACGTGCTAAATATAGCAGCTTGCAGATTGTGATAATTGATGAAATCTCCATGGTCGATCACAAGCTGCTAGCTTATGTGCATGGAAGACTGCGACAGATCAAACAGTCTGGTGACTATTCCCCGTTTGGAAATGTCAGTGTTGTTGCTGTTGGAGATTTTTTCCAGTTGCCTCCAGTTAAAGGGAAACCGCTGTATGTAGATGATGTAGCTGTTGATTTGTGGTCAGGTCTATTTAAGGTTGTGGAATTAAAAACTATTGTTCGGCAAAAGATGAACTATTTGCCCAGCTGCTGAACAGAGTGAGAACTTCGTTCAAAAGGGACACCGATGCTAGACAGTGACACTGAGACACTGAAACGTTGTGAAACTGGTGAACTCAGCTCTGCTTTACACATCTTCCCCACCAACCGGCAGGTAAATGAGCATAATGTAAATCAACTCTTTAAGATTTGTCCTGAATATGTTCAGATAGATGCTCAGGATTTTGTTAACAGTAAGAAAACAGGCAAGCTAGAGTTAATGAAGGGACATCATGCCAAAACATACAACACCTGTTTGGATGAAACGCTGCTTTTGGGCAAAGATGCACGTGTCATGTTGGTAAAAAATGTAGATGTGATGGATGGTCTGGTTAATGGGGTCTGTGGTACAGTCACACATATAGTTTACCGCGAGGGCAATAACAAATTTCCTCAAACTGTGTTTATCAAATTTGATGACTGTCAAATTGGTACACAGAGGAGGAAATGCTGTGCAGATTCTGCAGCAGTTGCTATGGGTGCTACAGGTATTGAAGCAGAAGAGGAAAGGGTCACAAATAAAGGTGGCTTGCGACGACAGTTTCCACTGAAGCTGGCTTGGGCTTGTACAGTGCACAAAGTACAAGGACTTAGTGTAGATAAAGCTGTAGTGTGTCTCAAAAGAATCTTTGCACCTGGGCAGGCGTATGTGGCATTAAGTCGTGTTAGGAGTTTGTCAGGTTTAATTATTCAGGGTTTTGATGAGAAGGCCATATATTGTAAAGAGAACATTAAGGATGCAATAGAGAACATGCCTCCCTTCGTGGTCGAAAGTACCACAAAGGCTAAATCCAATACACAAACCTTCACTGTGTTTTTGATGAATGTTCAAAATCTAAGCCGACATGCAGCAGATTTGGCGTTGTGTACTCAGCGTTTGCAGCTTAACTGTATAGCTGTTACAGAAACATGGCTGCCTGCAGTTTCCTCTTTTGAAAGTGTGAAGATTGATGGTTATAGTTTTCATAGTCAGCCCCGAAATTTATCATACAGTAGCAGCAACCCAAGATTGCTTGAAATAAAAGGCCAACAGCATGGTGGAGTTGGCATCTACAGTGCAACCAATTTGGCATATAATGTTATCGGGGCACCAAATGTGAATTTAGAATGTCTGGTTTATAACTGCACTACATATAATATATTGATTGCAGTTATTTATCGTCCTCCATCATATCCCATGTCTTTGTTCAAAGAAAATCTGGCCAAGTTACTTGATTGGTTAAATCCAATCAGTAACACAATTGCTATCATGGGAGATTTCAATGATGACATTTTAAATTCTTCAACTATCTGCAAGTTTATGACAGAAAAGGGTTTGTCCAACATGTCTCTCAACCCACAACAGAGAAAGGCACATTAATTGATCATGTGTATGTTAAAACAACACATTATGATGTAGAATCAATAGTGTTGCCGACATATTTCAGTGACCATGAGGGGATTGTATGTTCTTTTACGCCCAAGTGTTAAGTCAAAGTTGAGGGAGAGGCTAGGGGAGCACAGTAGTGTTTGTTTCCATCGATACTGTATCACCAGCAGAGCATCATTAGAGATGAGGGTAGAAGGAGTCAGTGTCATCTGTTCAGTGTCATTATGCGTGTTTTGTGACTTATGTAATATTTTATTTATTTATTATTGTATATTTCTTGTAGAGCTTACTAGTATGAATTTTTGTATATTTTTTATTTATTATTGTATATTTCTTGTAGAGCTTACTGGTATGAATTTTTGTATATTTTTTATTATTTATTATTGTATTTTTTTTGTAGAGCTTACTAGTATGAATTTTTGTATATTTTTTTATTTATTATTGTATATTTTTTTTGTAGAGCTTACTAGTATGAATTATTGTATATTGTTTTGTGCTCTTGTCCAGTGGAAAAATAAAACGGGGCTGTTTTCCCACTTTAACAGCATATCATGGACATATCAAGTGCACTTCTTACATTGCCATCCCCATTTGGAGTAATAAAATCCTATTCTGCTATAACATGAAATGCTTCCACTCATATTCAGTTAGTAATTTTTTTGCCTTCCATGTAGCCTCCTTAAAAAAACAAAAGACACTGACACATTCTTAGTTTACCACTCCTGATGTTTTAACTCACCTGTCTTTAACAACTGCCTTTTAATGTCCACAGAAGACATTTTCCTATCCAAATTCAGCCTCATCTGTCATGGCCATGCAGTTTTCCCTGTTTGTGTCTCTGTGTTGTTTCTCATACTCCTAGTTCTCGGCTCTGCTGACCCCACACACCTTCCTGCAGTCGGCTCATTGCCCCTCCCAGCCTACACACATACAACCATCACTTCATCAGCCTTGCAGTACTACAGATCTTCACCCATCCACTGACAGATTGTTCAAGCGGTACAGACATGCTTCCGTCCTCTATGGTTTGGTGAGATGTTCTTTGCAATTGATGTGTACATTAACATTTGTCTTTTTTCCCATGTGCATAGGATCATATCTCGTCTGCTTGACTGCAGTACTCATCCTCATGCCATTCCTGCCTGTCCATTCCATTCACCATCGGTGTTGTACTACCTGCCATCTTCTGCAAATACACCTCCCCTTATATCCTGTGGCTGTTTTCTATTCTTAGGTCCACCATGCAACTCTGTAGCAGATGAAGCTTATGATGATGTGGCTCTTAACACAATAACATAGTAAGACGGAGTATTACTGTAATACAAAATAAAGAATAGCCGTACTGGAAATAAATGTAATGACATTGGCACTATGTGATTTATTTTATTTATTTTATTGGCTGACCATGGCGATGTACATAAATTATACCTCTTTGATGCAAATCCGACACAATTTTTTAGAGAGAGGAACATCCCTTCCTACTGTAACGTTCCTCTATCTGCTGTGCTTCCTCAATGTGCAGAGCCTAAGTCACTTTAAGTAGCCAGCTCACCTGTGGCAAAACCTTGAAGAAAGCTCATGTGAATGCATCATTTCTGTACATGATCTGTGCATGTACATT
Organism: Lepomis macrochirus; assembly: GCA_024633595.2. Taxonomy (NCBI): domain Eukaryota; kingdom Metazoa; phylum Chordata; class Actinopteri; order Centrarchiformes; family Centrarchidae; genus Lepomis; species Lepomis macrochirus. The sequence continues at coordinate 41,689,962 of JALXJV020000004.1, read as the reverse complement.
TTTGTTTACAAAGCATTTATGGAAGCATGGAGTTATTTCTACATTTACACAGTAATTGTGTTTGAAAAGAAATAGAAGTATGTATAGATAATTACAATTTCATGCATTGTCTTCTGTGTTAGATAAACCAATGAAAGTATTGTTTAATAAAATATTATACTGAAACTCCTGCCTTTTGTCATCTGTTGTAACATACATCCCATTGAGTTGGTGATAGTACTGGAACTACACTATCCTTCACAAAATCATTATTCCTTCAAGGTAAATCTTCAGAAACTGTAAAATAAGCCTATTTTGCTATGTCACACACTGTAGAAAGAAAAGTCTAGCCCTATATAGCACATGGCCCGCCATGTTTGGTGAAACAGTTTTGATGACATTTGGTGCAGTTTTGACCATGTACACTACATATAAAATACATTCCTGTTTTATGGCAGTAATGCATTACCACAATAACAGGCTTCACAATCTAGCATCAATGTCTTTGGCTTTTTCTGAGACTGTTAGGAATTGAATGTGATCAACCACAAGTCCAACATTACATCATAAATGTACTTTCTTCCTGTTGTCAGTTGGTGGCGCACCTTTAAATTAATATTGCATTTCAATTAATACTGCATTGCGCAGCGTTAATTTCACAGAAGGCATGCAGGCTAGAAATTGTGGCCGACTTTTGCCAGCGCTTCTAAACATCACCATGTCACATGACATTAAAGCCCCGTGTAGTAAGGCGGCTGCAGATGCTTTTCTCTGGCCACACAAACTTGGAACCAGCATTTACCTGATGTCATTTGCATTTGTCTTTTCTGCAAGGTTAGGCATTGTTTAAAACCCACAGTAAGCTAGCAGTAGGCAGTACCCCACCCCTGCAGCCGCCTGCTGCTCAAGTCAGCCAAAGTCATATGCAGTTATCCTGAATGCACCTATTGGCATGTAGAGGTGTTTGCGGCGGGATTGTTGTAAAGAATGTAAGAATTTGTGTAGATTAAAGCATGTACTCCTTTTTCACAGCAAAGAATGGAACTTCACTGCCACACCACTGACACTCAGTTGAAGAAAAACAGAAGCTTTATGAGCTATGACATCAATTTGTTAATGAGTGTGTTGAGACAGTTTTGAAATAGCTATAGCCAATTTGGAGGACGTGGTTCATTACAGCATAAAAGTACTCACCTTCTGTTGCTAGCAGGTGGTGCTATGACTGTCAGTGAATATGGGCAGATGTATTTGTTCAGGGCGGGACTCTTGTACTGTATTCCAAAATTGCTGCACATGTGAGCATACATGATACATGTGCCACAGAAATTTCGTACATGTAGGTCAAACGTGCGGCGGGGGCTGCTTTGTCAAAGGTCACTATGACTGTGGTTGAATGCCGGCATGTACATGTGTTCAGGGTGGGACTCTCAACCTACATGTAAAGTTTGGTGCAGATGTGAGCATGTACACAGAAGTTATAATAACTTCCTGTGACATGGCGAAGAGTTGATCTTTGATGCCACGCCACGGACATGCCCATTTACTGAATACTCATAGATAGCACAACTTTTCATCTTGAATGCCTTTAGAAGGCACAGCTGAAATTTGAAGCTCGATCAGACTAAATCCCTAGGAGGAGTTAGTTAAAGTAGCGGAGTGTGTAAATTATCCAAAAATCACTATAAAAGTCAAAATGGCCGACTTCCTGTTTCGTTTAGGGCATCACTCCAAGAGGCTTTTTGGTTCATCTGGACATGCTACATGTGCCACAGAAAATTTGAACATGTAGGTCAAACGTGTGGCGGGGGCTGCTTCGTTAAAGGTAACACAAAGGTCACTTCCTGTTGCCAGCAGGTGGCGCTATAACTGTGGGTGAATGTCGGCATGTACATGTATTCAGGGCGGGACTCTTGTCAATTGTGTAAAATTTGGTGCAGGTCTGAGCATGTACATTGAAGTTTCAACCACTTCCTGTGTCATGGCGAAGACTTGATCTTTGACGCCATGGCACGGACACGCCCATTGACGAAAACTCACAGATAGCACAACTTTTCATCGTCAATGCCTTCAGAAGACACAGCAGAAATTTGAATTCGATCAGACTAAATCCCTAGGAGGAGTTAGTTAAAGTACAGAGTATGTAAATCACCAAAACGTTGCCATAAATTTAAAAATGGCCGACTTCCTGTTGACTTTAGGGGAGTGGTCCACGAGGCTTTTTTGTGTGACTGGACATGATACATCAGCCACAGAAATTTTGAACATGTAGGTCAAACGTGCGGCGGGGGCTGCTTCGTTAAATGTGACACAAAGGTCACTTCCTGTTGCCAGCAGGTGGCGCTATGACTGGGGGTGAATGTCGGCATGTACATGAGTTCAGGCTGGGACCTTTATCCTACATGTTAAGTTTGGTGCCGATGTGAACATGTACACTGAAGTTACAACTACTTCCTGTGTCATGGCGAAGACTTGATCTTTGACGCCACGCCACGGACACGCCCACTGACGAAAACGCGCAGATAGCACAACTTTTCATCGTCAATGCCTTTAGAAGGCACAGCAGAAATTTGAAGTCAATCAGACTCAATCCCTAGGAGGAGTTCGTCAAAACACGGAGTGTGTAAATCGTCCAAAAATGGCAGCAAAATTCAAACTGGCCGACTTCCTGTTGAGTTTTGGGCATCGCTCCAAGAGGCTTTTTTGTGCGACTGGACGTGATACATGTCCCCAAAAAATTTTGTGCATGTAGGTCAAACGTGTGGCGGGGGCTGCTTCACTAATGGTCACTTCCTGTTGCCAGAAGGTGGCGCTATGACTGTGGGTTGAATGTCGGCATGTACATGTGTTCAGGGCGGGACTCTTGTCAAGCGTGCAAAGTTTCGTGCAGATCTGAGCATGTACAGGCAAGTTAGAACAACTTCCTCTTTCATGGCGAATCATCGACGCCACGGACACGCCCATTGACGAAAACGCGCAGATAGCACAACTTTAGCTCGTCAATGCCTTTAGAAGGCACAGCATAAATTTGAAATCGATCGGACTAAATCCCTAGGAGGAGTTCGTTAAAGTACAGAGTGTGTGAATCGTCCCAAAATGGCCGCCAAAATAAAAATGGCGGACTTCCTGTTGAGTTTAGGGTATGGGTTCTTGAGGCTTTTTTGTGCGTCTTGATATGATACACGTCCCCACCAAATTTCGTGCATGTAGGTCGAACGTGGATGAGGGGCTAATTTTTTCTAATTTTCTAGGTGGCGCTAGCGAGCCATTTTGCCACGCCCGCCCGCGAAACCCACAAAATACGAAATTTTTCACCAGTCCTGACATGCGTGCCAAATTTGGTGAGTTTTCCAGCATGTTGCGGCCGCGAAAATGGGGCTTACTTTGCAGAAAAAAGAAAAAAAAAAAAAAAAAAAAATAATCCTTACAATTTCAATAGGGTCCTCGCACCGTTAGTGCTCGGGCCCTAAAAATTAAAGCTGCAAGCAGCGATAGTGGCCCTCGCACCTGTAGCGCCGTCGGGTGTGAGCTGGTCGCGTTGCATATTGTGGAGCCCTGCCTGCGCGGCTGTGAATTTTCTATGCGCCGGAGGTCGCGATGAAGGTTTTGTACCTGACTTCCTGTTGCCAGCAGGTGGCGCTATGACTGGGGGTGAATGTCAGCATGTACATGTGTTAAGGGCGGGACTGTTATTAAATGTGTAAAATTTCGTTACAGATCTGAGCATCTACAGTGAAGTTACAACCACTTCCTGTGTCATGGCGACTGACTTGATCTTTGACGCAACGCCACGGACACGCCCATTGACGAAAACGCCGCAAATAGCAACAACTTTACATCATCAATGCCTTTAGAAGGCACAGCAGAAAATTGAAGTCTGCCGGACTAAATCCCTAGGAGGAGTTAGTTAAAGTACAGAGTGTGTAAATCATCCAAAATGGCCGCACAATTCAAAATGGCCGACTTCCTGTCGGGTTTAGGGCATCGCCCAAGAGGCTTTTTTGTGCGTCTGGACATGATCCATGTGCCACAGAAATTTCGTACATATAGGTAAAACGTGCGGCGGGGCTGCTTCGTTAAAGGTCACTTCCTGTTGCCAGCAGGTGGCGCTATGACTGTGGGTGAATGTCGGCATGTACACATGTTCAGGGCTGGGCTCTTGAATAGCGTGCAAAATTTCGTGCAGATCTGAGCATATACAGCCAAGTTGCAACAACTTCCTGTTTCGTGGCTGAATCATCGACGCATACGGACACGTCCATTGACGAAAAGCGCAGATAGCACAACTTTACATCGTCAATGCCTTTAGAAGGCACAGCAGAAATTTGAAGTCGATCCGACTAAATCCCTAGGAGGAGTTCGTTAAAGTACGCGAGTGTGTAAATCGTGCCGAAATGGCGGCCAAATTCAAAATGGCGGACTTCCTGTCGAGTTTAGGGCATCGCTCCAAGAGGCTTTTTGTGCGTCTGGACATGATACATGTGACACAGAAATTTCATACATGTAGGTCAAACGTGCGGCTGGGGCTGCTTCGTTAAAGGTCACTTCCTGTTGCCAGCAGGTGGCGCTATGACTGGGGGTGAATGCCGGCATGTACATGTGTTCAGGGTGGGACTCTTATTAAACGTGTAAAATTTTGTGCAGATCTGAGCATATACACTGAAGTTACAACAACTTCCTGTTTCATGGCGAATCATCGACGCCACGGACACGCCCAATGACGAAAACACGCAGATAGCACAACTTTACATCGTCAATGCCTTCAGAAGGCACAGCAGAAATTCTAAGTCGATCCGACTAAATCCCTAGGAGGAGTTCGTTAAAGTACGGATGTGTAAATCACCAAAACTTTGCCCTAAAATTCAAAATGGCCGACTTCCTGTTGAGTTTAGGGCATCGCTCCAAGAGGCTTTTTTGTGCGTCTGGACATGGTAGATGTACCACAGAATTTTCATACATGTAGGTCAAACGTGTGGCGGGGCTGCTTCGTTTAAGGTCACTTCCTGTTGCCAGCAGGTGGCGCTATGACTATGGTTGAATGTTGGCATGTACATTTGTTCAGGGCGGGACTCTTGTCAAATGTACAAAATTTGGTGCAGATCTGAGCATTTATAGCGAAGTTACCACAACTTCCTGTTTCATGGCTGAATTGTCGACGGCATCGGACACGCCCATTGACGAAAACGCGCAGATAGCACAACTTTACATCGTCAATGCCTTGAGAAGGCACAGCAGAAATTTGAAGTCGATCCGACTAAATCCCTAGGAGGAGTTCGTTAAAGCAACGAAGTGTGCAAATCGTCCCAAAATGGCCACCAAATTCAAAATGGCGGACTTCCTGTCGAGTTTAGGGTATGGGTTCTTGAGGCTTTTTTGTGCGTCTTGATATGATACACGTCCCCACCAAATTTCGTGCATGTAGGTCGAACGGGGACGAGGGCTAATTTTTCTAATTTTCTAGGTGGCGCTAGCGAGCCATTTCGCCCGCCCATCCGCGAAACCCACAAAATACGAAATTTTTCACCAGTCCTGACATGCGTGCCAAATTTGGTGAGTTTTCGAGCATGTTGCGGCCGCGAAAATTGAGCTTACTTTGCAGAAAAATAATAATAATAATAACTAGAACTGCAAGCAGTTGTAAGCGGGGTCCAAGCCCCCTGGCGAAACTCGCCCCCCAGCCCCGCGGAGGGCGCGCGAGTCGTCCCGATTGACACCAAAATTCACACAGCAGTTCCAGAAGTCATGCCGCATAAGATCCTGAAGTTTAGTGCTGGTCAGCCATTCCTAACCTAGGCAAATTGTGGTATGGTTTGAAATCCCATTCATTTTAATGGACTTTTTCGTGGCATTTGAGCTTCAATTATAGCGCCACCGTTTGGCCGAATTGTACCAAATTTTTCAGGTATCATCAGGGACCCATAGGTAACAATTGACCCAAATCTGGTGTCAATCGGACCTGCGGTTCCGGAGATATGAAATGAATGTAAGTCAATGGGGGTGTTTTTTCATAAATTATTTATATAGTCACCTTTTGGCCGATTGACACGAAAATTCACACAGGATTTTCAGAAGTCATGCCGCATAAGATCCTGAAGTTTGGTGTTGATCGGCTGTTCCTAACCTAGGCAAATTGTGGCCTGGTTTGAAATCCCATTCATTTCAATGGGCTTTCTGAAGGGCTTTGAGGTTCAATTATAGCGCCACCGTTTGACCGAATTGTACCAAATTTTTGAGGTTTCATCAGGGCCCCATGGGGAAGATTTGACCCAAGTTTGGTGTCAATTGGACCTGCGGTTCCGGAGATATAAAATGAATGTAAGTCAATGGGATTATTTTTTTCGTGTTTAATCCCCAATAACAGCGCCACCTATGGGCACATTAGGATGCACTTTGGTGTCTGAGGTCAGGGGACCATGCTGAACAATTTGGCACAAAGTTCACGTCAATGCGACTTGCGGTTATACCAGAACTAATTTTTCGCGGTAAACAGCGCCACCTAGAGGCTAGTTGCACCAAATTTTGTACAGGCCCTCAGGGGGGCGTCCCACATAATCGCTCCGAGTTTGGTGTCGATCGGCCATTCCAAACCAAAGATATGACATCAGTTAGCATTAGTAGCGTTTTGCGTGAATATTTGTTAGCTTATAGCCGGAAGAGTTTTTCGCGTATCGATCTGGGGAGCACAAGCCAGTATGATGTGTGTCCAGAGATGATCCATGCCAAATTTGGTGTCGATCGGACTTGCGGTTTCGGAGGAGTTAATTCTGAGCGGCTAGTCAGTTTTCGTGATTTTGCGCGAAAAAATTAATGGCGGAAATGGGCGGGGCCTATACCAAAAGATGCAGCTCAATCCCCCGAACGCGTGGATATAAGGTTTTCCATATACGCCTTCGTAGACGGGAGTTTCAAGCCCAAACGCGTTGACCTTGCTTATAGCGCCCCCTAGCGGTAGAAGTGTGCGATTTTTTGCGCCTGAGTTACTTGCGCAGTTTTGTACTTACCCTATGAGTTTCGCGTCCCTAGCATTTACAGGGTATGCTGCAGTAGTGGAATTAGCGGCGGAAGAATAATAATAATAATAAAAATCTGAGCGAAAACAATAGGGTTCCTGCACCGCTGGTACAGGGAACCGCGATGCCTTGCATTCGCGGTTCCCAGCCCACTCGGGCTTGGACCCCTAATTAAAGCTGCAAGCAGCGATGGCCGGGCCCTCGCACATGTGGCGTGTCGGGGCGTGAGGCGGCCGCGTTGCCTATTGTGGACCCCTGCCTGTGCGGCTGTGAATTTTCAATGCGTTCGGACGCTGCATGAAGTTGTTGTAACTTCGCTTCCTGTTGCCAGCAGGTGGCGCTATGACTGTGGGTGAATGTTGGCATGTGTCCAGGGCGGGACTCCTGTCAATTGTGTAAAATTTCGTGCAGATCTGAGCATGTACACTGAAGTTACAACCACTTCCTGTGTCATGGCGAAGACTTGATCTTTGACGCCACGCCACGGACACGCCGATTGACGAAAATTCACAGATAGCACAACTTTTCATCGTCAATGCCTTTAGAAGGCACAGCACAAATGTGAATTCGATCCGACTGTATCTCTAGGAGGAGTTAGTTAAAATACAGAGTGTGTCAATCACCAAAACTTTGTCATGAAATTCAAAATGGCCGACTTCCTGTCGAGTTTAGGCTATGGGTTCAAGAGGCTTTTGTGCGTCTTGACATGATAGATGTACCACAGAATTTTCGTACATGTAGGTCAAACGTGTGGCGGGGGCTGCTTCGTTTAAAGTCACTTCGTGTTGCCAGCAGGTGGCGCTATGACTATGGTTGAATGTTGGCATGTACATTTGTTGAGGGTGGGACTCTTGTCAAATGTACAAAATTTGGTGCAGATCGGAGCACGTATAGCAAAGTTACTACAACTTCCTGTTTCATGGCGAATCATCGACGCCACGGACACGCCCATCGACGAAAACTCGCAGATAGCACAACTTTACATCGTCAATGCCTTTAGAAGGCACAGCAGAAATTTGAAGTCGATCCGACTAAATCCCTAGGAGGAGTTCGTTAAAGTACGGAGTGTGTGAATCGTCCCAAAATGGCGGCCAAATTCAAAATGGCGGACTTCCTATCGAGTTTAGGGTATGGGTTCTGGAGGCTTTTTTGTGCGTCTTGACATGATACATGTCCCCACCAAATTTCGTGCATGTAGGTCAAACGTCGCGGCGGGGCTGCTTCGTTAAAGGTCACTTCCTGTCGCCAGCAGGTGGCGCTATGACTGCGGGTGAATGTCGGCATGTACATGTGTTCAGGGCGGGACTCTTGTGAAAAGTGCAAAATTTCGTGCAGATCTGAGCACGTACACTGAAGTTAGAACAACTTCCTGTTTCATGGCTGAATCGTCGACGCCATCGGACACGCCCATCGACAGCAAACGCGCAGATAGCACAACTTTTCATCGTCAATGCCTTTAGAAGGCACAGCAGAAATTTGAAGTCGATCCGACTAAATCCCTAGGAGGAGTTCGTTAAAGTACGGAGTGTGCAAATCGTCCCAAAATGTCCGCCAAATTCAAAATGGCGGACTTCCTGTGGAGTTTAGGGTATGGGTTCTTGAGGCTTTTGTGCGTCTTGATATGATACACGTCACCACCAAATTTCGTGCATGTAGGTCGAACGTGGACGAGGGGCTAATTTTTCAAATATCGTAGGTGGCTTAGTGAGCCATTTTGCCCGCTCCGTCCGCTGAAACCCACAAAATACGAAATTTTCACCAGTCCTGACATGCGTGCCAAATTTGGTGAGTTTTCGAGCATGTTAGCGACCGCTGAAAAATGAGCTTACTTTGCAGAAAAAATAATAAAGAAAAATTAAAGCTGCAAGCAGCGATGATGAGCCCTCGCACCTGTAGCGCCGGGGTGTGATGCGTCGCGATATTCTGGAGCTCTGCCGGTGCGGCTGTGCATTTGCTACGGCCGGATGCTGCATGAAGGTTTTGCACCTAACTTCCTGTAGTCAGCAGGTGGCGCTATGACTAGGAGTGAATTTCGAGATGTAGATTTGTTCAGGGCGGGGGTCTTGTCAAACATGTAAAATTTTGTGCAGATCTGAGGATGTACAGTGAAGTTACAACCACTTCCTGTGTCATGGCGAAGACTTGATCTTTGACGCCACGCCAGGGACACGCCCATTGACATATATGCGCAGATAGCACAACTTTACATCGTCAATGCCTTTAGAAGGCACAGCAGAAATTTGAAGTCGATCCGCCTTAATCCCTAGAAGGAGTTAGTGAAAGTACGGAGTGTGTAAATCACCAAAAAATTGACGTAGAATTCAACATAGCCGACTACCTGTCAGGTTTAGGGCATAGCTCCAAGAGGCTTTTTTGTGCGTCTGGACATGATAGATATACCACAGAAATTCCGTAACTGTAGGTTAAACGTGGCGCAGGGGCTGCTTCGTTAAAGGTCACTTCCTGTTGCCAGCAGGTGGCGCTATGACTGTGGGTGAATGTCGCCATGTAGATTTGTTCAGGGTGGGACTCTTGTCAAGCGTGTAAAATTTCGTGCAGATCTGAGCATGTACAATGAAGTTACAACAACTTCCTGTTTCATGGCGAATCATCGACGCCACGGACACGCCCATTGACTAAAACGCGCAGAGAGCACAACTTTACATCGTCAATGCCTTTAGAAGGCACAGCAGAAATTTGAAGTCGATCCGACTAAATCCCTAGGAGGAGTTAGTTAAAGTATCGGAGTGTATGAATCGTCCCAAAATGGTGGCACAATTCAAAATGGCCGACTTCCTGTTGGATTTAGGGCATCGTTCCAAGAGGCTTTTGGTGCGCCTGGACATGATCCATGTGCCACAGAAATTTCGTACATGTAGGTAAAGCGTCGCGACGGGGCTGCTTCGTTCAAGGTCACTTCCTGTTGCCAGCAGGTGGCGCTATGACTGTGGGTGAATGTCGGCATGTACACGTGTTCAGGGCTGGGCTCTTGACAAACGTGCAAAATTTCGTGCAGATCTGAGCATATACAGCCAAGTTGCAACAACTTCCTCTTTCGTGGCGAATCATCGACGCCACGGACACGCCCATTGACGAAAACGCGCAGATAGCACAACTTTACATCGTCAATGCCTTTAGAAGGCACAGCAGAAATTTGAAGTCGATCCGACTAACACCCTAGGAGGAGTTCGTTAAAGTACGGAGTGTGTGAATCGTCCCAAAATGGCGGCCAAATTCAAAATGGCGGACTTCCTGTCGACTTTAGGGTATGGGTTCTTGAGGCTTTTTTGTGCGTCTTGATATGATAAACGTCCCCACCAAATTTCGTCCATGTAGGTCGAACGTGGACGAGGGGCTAATTTTTTCTAATTTTCTAGGTGGCGCTAGCGAGCCATTTTTCGACGCCCGTCCGCGAAACCCACAAAATACGAAATTTTTCACCAGTCCTGACACGCGTGCCAAATTTGGTGAGTTTTCGAGCATGTTGCGGCCGCGAAAAATGAGCTTACTTTGCAGAAAAAAGAAAGAAAAAAAAATTAAAGCTGCAAGCAGCGATGGGCGGGCCCTCGCACCTGTAGCGCGTCGGGGTGTGAGCCGGTCGCGTTGCCTATTGTGGACCCCTGCCTGTGCAGCTCTGAATTTGCTACGCGCTTCAGACATTGCATGAAGGTTTTGTACCTCACTTCCTGTTGCCAGCAGGTGGCGGTATGACTGTGGGTGAATGTGGGCATGTACATGTGTTCAGGGCGGGACTCTTATTTAACATGTAAAATTTCGTACAGATCTGAGCATGTACACTGAAGGTACAACCACTTCCTCTTTCATGGCGATGAGTTGATCTTTGACGCCATGCCACGGACACACCCATTGACGAAAATGCACAGATAGCACAACGTTTAATCGTCAATGCCTTTAGAAGGTACAGCAGAAATTTGAAGTCGATCCGCCTAACTCCCTAGGAGGAGTTCGTTAAAGTAGGGAGTGAGTAAATCGTCCAAAATGGCCATAAAATTCAAAATGGCCGACTTCCTGTTACGTTTAGGGCATCGCTCCAAGAGGCTTTTGGTGCGTCTGGACATAATACACGTGCCACAGAAATTTCGTACATGTAGGTAAAGCGCGTGCGGTGGGGCTGCTTCGTTAAATGTCACTTCCTGTTGCCAGCAGATGGCGCTATGGCTGGGGGTAAATGTCGGCAGGTAGATTTGTTCAGGGCGGGACTCTTGTCAATAGTGTCAAATTTTGTGCAGATCTGAGCATGTACAGCCAAGTTACAACAACTTCCTGTTTCATGGCGTAATCATCGAAGCTACGGACACGTCCATTGACGAAAAACGCGCAGATAGCACAACTTTTAATCGTCAATGCCTTTAGAAGGCACAGCAGAAATTTGAAGTCGATCTGATTACATCCCTAGGAGGAGTTAGTTAAGAGTACGGAGTGTGTAAACCGTCCTAAAATGGCAGCCAAAATCAAAATGGCGGACTTCCTGTCGAGTTTAGGGTATGGGTTCTTGAGGCTTTTGTGCGCCTTGATATGATACACGTCCCCAAAATTTCGTGCGTGTAGATCAAACGCTGGGCGGGGCTGCTTCGTTAAAGGTCACTTCCTGTCGCCAGCAGGTGGCGCTATGACTGGGGTGAATGTCGGCAGGTAGATTTGTTCAGGGCGGGACTCTTGTCAATAGTGTCAAATTTCGTGCAGATCTGAACATGTACAGCCAAGTTACAACAACTTCCTCTTTCATGGCGAATCATCGGCGCCACGGACACGCTCCATTGACCGAAAACGCGCAGATAGCACAACTTTTAATCGTCAATGCCTTTAGAAGGCACAGCAGAAATTTGAACTCGATCTGATTACATCCCTAGGAGGAGTTAGTTAAAGTACAGAGTGTGTGAATCGTCCCAAAATGGCGGCCAAATTCAAAATGGCGGACTTCCTGTCGAGTTTAGGGTATGGGTTCTTGAGGCTTTTGTGCGTCTTGATATGATACACGTCCCCACCAAATTTCGTGAATGTAGGTCGAACGTGGACGAGGGGCTAATTTTTTCTAATTTTCCTAGGTGGCGCTAGCGAGCCATTTTGCCCCGCCCGTCCGCGAAACCCACAAAATACGAAATTTTCACCAGTCCTGACATGCGTGCCAAATTTGGTGAGTTTTCGAGCATGTTGCCGCCGCGAAAAATGGGCTTACTTTGCAGAAAAAAGAAAAAAAAAAAAAAAAAAATAATCCTTACAATTTCAATAGGGTCCTCGCACTGTTAGTGCTCGGGCCCTAAAAATAATCCTAACAGTTTCAATAGGGTCCTTCGCACGTTTCGTGCTCGGGCCCTAAAAATAATCCTAACAGTTTCAATAGGGTCCTCGCACGGTTCGTGCTCGGGCCCTAATAAAGAAAAAAAAAATAATCCTAACAGTTTCAATAGGGTCCTTCGCACGTTTCGTGCTCGGGCCCTAAAAATAATCCTAACAGTTTCAATAGGGTCCTCGCACGGTTCGTGCTCGGGCCCTAAAAATAATCCTAACAGTTTCAATAGGGTCCTCGCACGGTTCGTGCTCGGGCCCTAAAAATAATCCTTACAATTTCAATAGGGTCCTCGCACGGTTCGTGCTCGGGCCCTAAAAAAATAATCCTAACAGTTTCAATAGGGTCCTCGTACGGTTCGTGCTCGGGCCCTAAAAAAAAAAAAAATCCTAACAGTTTCAATAGGGTCCTTCATGCGCTTCGCTTTCGGGCCCTAATAATCCTTACAGTTTCAATAGGGTCCTCGCACCGTTAGTGCTCGGGCCCTAAAAAAAAAATAATCCTAACAGTTTCAATAGGGTCCTCGTACGGTTCGTGCTCGGGCCCTAAAAAAAAAAAATAATCCTAACAGTTTCAATAGGGTCCTTCGCACGTTTCGTGCTCGGGCCCTAATAATCCTTACAGTTTCAATAGGGTCCTCGCACGGTTCGTGCTCGGGCCCTAATAATAATTAAAGCTGCAAGCAGCGATGGTCGGGCCCTCGCACCTGTAGCGCGTCGGGGTGTGATGCAGCCGCGTTGCGTATTTTGGCGGTCTGCCGGTGCGGCTGAGTATTTTCTACGCGATTCGGAAGTTGCATGAAGGTTTTGTACCTCACTTCCTGTTGCCAGCAGGTGGCGCTATCACTGTGGGTGAATGTTGGCATGCAAATGTGTTCAGGGCGGGGCTGTTATTAAACATGTAAAATTTTGTACAGATCTGAGCATGTACACTTAAGTTACAGCCACTTCCTGTATCATGGCGAAGACTTGATATTTGACGCCATGCCACGGACACGCCGATTGACGAAAACGTGCAGATAGCACAACTTTTCGTCATCAATGCCTTTAGAAGGCACAGCAGAAATTTTAAGTCGATCCGACTTAATCCCTAGGAGGAGTTAGTTAAAGTATAGAGTGTGTAAATCACTAAAACTTTGCCCTAAAACTCAAAATGGCCGACTTCCTCTTGAGATTAGGGGAGTGGTCCAAGAGACTTTTTTGTGCGTCTGGACATGGTAGATGTGCCACAGAGATTTCGTACATGTAGGTCAAACGTGGGGCGGGGGCTGCTTCGTTAAATGTCACTTCCTGTTGCCAGCAGGTGGCGCTATTACTGTGGGTGAATGTCGGCATGTACACGTGTTCAGGGCAGGAGTCTTGTCAAACGTGCAAAATTTCGTGCAGATCTGAGCATATACAGCCAAGTTACAACAACTTCCTCTTTCATGGCGAATCGTCGACGCCACGGACACGCCCATCGACGAAAACGCGCAGATAGCAAAACTTTACATCATCAATGCCTTTACAAGACACAGCAGAAATTTGAATTCGATCTGACTAAATCCCTAGGAGGAGTTCGTTAAAGTACGGAGTGTGTAAATCTTCCCAAAATGGCAGCCAAAATCAAAATGGCGGACTTCCTGTCGAGTTTAGGGTATGGGTTCTTGAGGCTTTTTTGTGCGTCTTGATATGATACACGTCCCCCCAAAATTTCGTGCGTGTAGATCAAACATGCGGCGGGGGCTGCTTTGTTAAATGTCACTTCCTGTCGCCAGCAGGTGGCGCTATGACTGGGGGTGAATGTCAGCATGTAGATTTGTTCAGGGCGGGACTCTTGTCAATAGTGTCAAATTTCGTGAAGATCTGAGCATGTACAGCCAAGTTACAACCACTTCCTGTTTCATGGCTAATCATCGACGCCACGGACACGCCCATTGACGAAAACACGCAGATAGCACAACTTTTAATCGTCAATGCCTTTAGAAGGCACAGCAGAATTTTGAAGTCGATCTGATTACATCCCTAGGAGGAGTTAGTTAAAGTACGGAGTGTGTAAATCATCCAAAAATGGCGGCAAAATTCAAAATGGCGGACTTCCTGTCGAGTTTAGGATATGGCTTCTTGAGGCTTTTTTGTGCGTCTTGATATGATACACGTCCCCACCAAATTTCGTGCATGTAGGTCGAACGTGGACGAGGGGCTAATTTTTTTAAATTTTCTAGGTGGCGCTAGCGAGCCATTTTGCCCTGCCCGTCCGCGAAACCCACAAAATACGAAATTTTTCACCAGTCCTGACATGCGTGCCAAATTTGGTGAGTTTTCGAGCATGTTGCGACCGCGAAAATGGGGCTTACTTTGCTGAAAAAGAAAAAGAAAGAAAGAAAGAAAGGAAGAAAGAAAGAAAGAAAAAAAATAATCCTAACAGTTTCAATAGGGTCCTCGCACGGTTCGTGCTCGGGCCCTAATAATAATCCTAACAGTTTCAATAGGGTCCTTCGCACGTTTCGTGCTCGGGCCCTAAAAAAAAAAAAATTAAAGCTGCAAGCAGCGATGGGCGGGCCCTCGCACATGTAGCCCGTCGGGGTGTGAGCCAGTCGCGTTGCCTATTGTGGACTCCTGCCTGGGCGGCTGTGAATTTTCGATGCGCTTCGGAGGCTGCATGACGATTTTGTACCTCACTTCCTGTTGCCAGCAGGTGGCGCTATGACTGTGGGTGAATGTCGGCATGTACATGTGTTCAGGGCGGGACTGTTGTCAAGCGTGTAAAATTTCGTGCAGATTTGAGCATGTACACTGAAGTTACAACCACTTCCTGTGTCATGGCGAAGACTTGATCTTTGACGCCACGCCACGGACACGCCGATTGACGAATACGCGCAGATAGCACAACTTTTCATCGTCGAGGCCTTTAGAAGGCACAGCAGAAATCTGAAATTGATCCGACTAAATCCCTAGGACGAGTTAGTTAAAGTACGGAGTGAGTAAATCATCCAAAAATGGACGTACAATTCAAAATGGCCAACTTCCTGTTGGGTTCAGGGCATCGCTCCAAGAGGCTTTTTTGTGCGACTGGACATGATACATGGGCCACAGAAATTTGGTTCGTGAACGTCAAACGTGCGGCGGGGGCAGCTTTGTTAAAGGTCGCTTCCTGTTGCCAGCAAATGGCGCTATGACTGGGGGTGAATATCAGCATGTACATGTGTTCAGCGCGGGACTCTTGTCAAAATTTCGTGCAGATCTCATCATTTACAGCCAAGTTAATAGGGTCCTCGCACGCTTCATTCTCGGGCCCTAATAAAAGATCACGAGTATAGAAACATAAGAATTAGTCGTCCCACATTTAACTCAATAGAAGGAAATCAGAAAGGTTAGTATTAATTGTCTGTAGTGTAAGGTTTGGAAAAGAAATCACTTTACAGCCGCTTTAATTGAACTTCATGCTTTAAGCACACGTGACACTAAGCTTCTTATTCTATTTAGTCTAACTTCATCTAAAAAAACACTTTTGCAAATATTCAGAGTATTCAGCTTCAGTGAAACACAATGAAACATTTCAGTTTATCACAACACAATTTATAGAGAAAGAAGAAACATCCTTACTTGAAGAGCGATTACCCATCCTGTAGCTGTTGCAGATCTGCAACAAACAGGTGGAGACTCTTTATATAAAGTCGGGACCCACCCCCTATGAACCACATGACTTAAAAGAATCCAGGAGCTTCTCATGTCTCAACTCACATTTACTTTTGAGTGAGTATTGGGGAGAGGGAACACAGTGACGACATTTCAGGTGACCCTCCCTACCTCACATGACTGTAGGTGGATAAAAGAAAACAGATCATCAGTTTAATCTCATGAAAAGTTGTCCGCTGTGTTTAAACCCTACGTGGGTTAGGGAGCTGGATTTGGCTGTGAGGATGACTCCAACCAGAGTTCACTCTGTGTTGATATAGGCCTAGACTGCCGGGGGATTTCCCATGATACACATGAAAAAAGTGGTGAAATTGCCCTTTAGAGCATTTTCACAAATTGAATAAAGGTTTCACAAATCTGAAACTATGTTTTAAAGAAACTTTAGTCTCTATAGGACAATCTAGTCCAGTTTTGAGAGCTCTAGGTATAGTGGTTTTAAGATTTGGACCTGGTCTAATGTGGTCTACATGCGAAAAAAGAAGTGAAATCGCCCTTTAGAGCATTTTCACAAATTGAATAAAGGTTTCACAAATCTGAAACTATGTCTAATTTAAACTTAAGCCTCTGTGGAGTAATCTAGTCCACAATGGGGAGCTCTACGTTTAGTGGTTTTGGATCTGGACCTGGTCTAATGTGGTCTACATGCGAAAAAAAGCAGTGAAATCACCCTTTTGTCATTTTCAGAAATAAAATAAAGTTTTTTTCAAATCTAAAAAGCGTTAAGGCTTTACCTAAAATGCAGAACAGCTTCCACAGCAGTAAGAGGTGCACAATAGGAGAATCGGTTGCTCAGCAACGTAAGTTAACTTTCACTTAAGTTCCCCTTAACTGCAGAATCAAAAGCTGACTTCCGCATCGGTCCTGTCTTTCCACATTTTCCTTAACAACAAGCAGCGTTCACAGCGTTTCTATGTGACAGGTTCACACACACACAGCTCCAAAGACAAAATATTAATAATAATAATAATACATTTTATTTCTAATGCACTTTACATTTAAGAAAAACCTCAAAGTGCTACAGTTAAGATCATAAAAGCAAGGTAAAAACATCAGTGTAAAATATAGATAAATAGTGCAAGTTCTGCTAAAAAGAAATGTTTTTAATCCTTTTTTAAAAGTCTCAATTGTCTGTGGTGCCCTCAGATGGTCAGGAAGACGAATCAGAAAGGTATATTTTGTCTTTTTGATGAAGAACTACAGAAAGAGGCAGGACCACCACTGCCCATGAACCAGAAAACCACCAACTTCTCAAACTGTCACTTTCACTTTCAGAGAGTGTAATCTGCATGCTGTAACAGAGAGCTTTTAGCTATATCTATTTACAACAGATAATGTACCAGATTTAGTATCTTTTGTAGTATTGAAATGTATTTTACACACACACATGCACACACACCTACACACACACACACACACACACACACACACACACACACACACACACACACACACACACACAGTGGCTGTTTCCAAGAAGCATGTGGAGTTTTTTTTAAAGTCACATGGTTCATGGGGGCGGGAGTTTTATATAAAGAGTCTTCTCCTCCTGTTTGCTGCAGAGCTTCAACAGCTACTGGATGGATAACGTTACTATGAGTGGCAGCAGTCAGCTTTCCGGTAAGAAAGTTTCTTCTCCCTTTATTCTCTTATCTGTGCTGTGGTGACTCAATCCAACCAGTTCAGATGAAGGGGGGCCTCGGGATTTAGTCGATATCTGACGCCCTGGAACGAGACAGGGCTGCGCGGTGCGCTAAATTTTAATCTGTAGCATAGGTGTCATTTACACTGGGGACACTCGGGACATGTCCCCACCACATTTTAAAGCATAATTTGTTAAAAAAAAACTTTCTGAAATATAGCCTACAATTAAATTATAATTAAAAAAGGCCATTAGGTTAATTTGCACAACAAGAAAACATGCAATGTAATTAAAATATAGAAGAAACAAATGTGCTAAAAAGAAAACAAGCTGCTGATTATAAAATGACCCAATAACGTGGAACAGCAGTCAGTAACTTTAACAACTTGTTGACACAGTTTCTTTTTGTGTTCCCTTCTTCCCTATGAACATGACAAAAGACGAGGGAAGACTAAATCCTGCTACCCAGAGGCGGACTGGGACAAAAATTCAGCCCTGATAGTTAGGCCCCGAGCACGAAAAGTGCAAGGACCCTATTGAAATTGTTAGGATTATTTTTTTTAGGGCCAGAGCACGGAACATGCGAGGACCCTATTGAAACTGTAAGGATTATTTTTTTAGGGCCCGAGCACGAACCGTGCGAGGACCCTATTGAAACTGTTATTCACTACGTACTTTAAAGAACTCCTCCTAGGGATTTAATCAGATCGACTTCAAATTTCTGCTGTGCCTTCTAAAGGCATTGACGATGAAAAGTTGTGCTATCTGCGAATTTTCGTCAATCAGCGTGTCCGTGGCGTGGTATCAAAGATCAAGTCTTCGCCATCACGCAGGAAGTGGTTGTAACTTCAGTGTACATGCTCAGATCTGCACGAAATTTTACACAATTGACAAGAGTCCTACCCTGAACACATTCAGTCATTGCGCCACCTGCTGGCAACAGGAAGTGAGGTACAAAACCTTCATGCAACGTCCGAATCGCGTTGCAAATGCACAGTTGCAACAGCAGAGCTCCAGAATATGCAACACGGCCGCATCACACCCCGACGCGCTACATGTGCGAAGGCCTGCCCATCACTGCTTGCAGCTTAATTAGGGCCCGAGCACGAACCGTGCAAGGACCCTATTGAAACTGTTAGGATTATTTTTTTTTTAGGGCCCGAGCACGAACCGTGCGAAGGACCCTATTGAAATTGTAAGGCTTTTTTTTTTTTTTAGGCCCGAGCACGAACCGTGTTAAAGGCATTGACGATGTAAAGTTGTGCTATCTGCGCGTTTTCGTCAATGGGCATGTCCGTGGCGTGGCGTCAAAGATCAAGTCATCGCCATTATACAGGAAGTGGCTGTAACTTCACTGTAGATGCTCACATCTGCACCAAACTTTACTTTACAAGACTCCCGCCCTGAACACATTTACATGCCCACATTCACTCACAGTCATAGCGCCACCTGCTGGCAACAGGAAGTGAGGTACAAAACCTTCATGCAACGTCCAAAGCGCGTAGCAAATGCACAGCCGCACCGGAAGAGCTCCAGAATATGCAACGCGGCCGCATCACACCCCGACGCTACAGGTGCGAGGGCCCGCCCATCTCTGCTTGAAGCTTTAATTTTCTATCTTTCTTTCTTTTTTCTGCAAAGTAAGCTCACTTTTCGCGGCCGCAACATGCTCGAAAACTATTTTTTTTGTCGCCCGATAAGAGTCTCACGTTAACGCAGCACGTTAACGCCAATAACGGCCCACCACTAATAATTATTAATACTGATTAAAGGTAATAAAATGATTAAAAGTGATAACTTAAGATTTATTAATGCTTTAATACTGATTAAAGGTAATAAAATCATTAAAAGTGATGAATCAGGAACGATTAAAGGTTAATACTGATTAAAGGTAATAAAATGATTAAAAGTTATGAATTCTTAACAATAAATGGTTAACACTGATTAAAGGTAATTGTAATGTCAATTTTCTTAGCTTTACCTTTAGCCTTTCCGATCTTTTGCTTTCATGCACAGGTAGGGAATGACCTTATGCAGACACACAAGATGATTTTCCAGAGAGATAGTAGCTGTTGAGGTTTGTGGTTTATTGCAGGAGAAAAATGGTACAAATAGATGAACATACTGGTTGATTTCTTAACTTGTTTCCAATTGTTAGCTGCTCTGTGGTCTGGCTCTGTGGTCTGGTGAGAACTGTTTGTGCTCCCCCTACCTGTGCCTCCCACTTTCTGTCACCCATGCCCTCTATATACAATGTGCATCTAATCACTGACACCCAGTGTCCAAAATACTAATATAAATAAATCTAAACAAAAATAAAATACCATGCCAACAATAAACATAAATGGCTCCTACAGTAATAAAATGATTAAAAGCGATGAATTAAGAATGATTTATGATTAATACTGATTAAAGGTAATGAAATGATGTCTGTTTGTTTGCTGCACTGCCCCCCCCCCCCCTCTGTGTCCTAAGCATGCCCCCTGCTGATCATGCTATTTTAACCATAACCTGACCTAGTGGAATAAGCTGGTGTCTTTTGTGCTGTGTGCTAGAGACAGGACATTCTTACTGTGATGGACTATATTGATGTATGTTTTGTGATATCAATTTTCACCAGTTCTTCTTCTACATTTTCCTTTGCCAGTGTTTTTGATGATGCCTTGCTGTGCTCATGCTACTCCCAGAGCACACGTGCTTGCTTACGCACATACACACTGGAACCCAGAACCTTCTTGCTGTGATGCGACAGCGCTAACCACTGCTCCACCATGCTGCCCCTGTTCATGTTTAAAGATGATACTTGTGATTATATTGTGACCTCAGAAACACTGCCATGTTCCAGGTGGGGACAGTGGAGAATCTCCATCTGGACAACAGGGAAACACACTGGATGGAAATGAAGATACCAATGGCCAGAAGAGCAAAGACATGCAGCCAGGTGAGCAGAAAACAGGAAAGTGCTGGTGAAACTCTCTGATCTGAAGCTGTGTTCAGGTTTCTCCATCCATTATCTATATCAGCTTCTCTTGAGAGGGTTGTGTAGGGTCCGATGTGTGACCAGGCTGGGCCTGTTAAGCCTGGTCCCCACCTTCACCAGCTTTATAAACTTTGTCAAAAAATACTCCATTAACTTTCTACTGTAGTCAATAACTTTGCAGACAAAACTTCTCTGGAGACGGTCAAGAGTCGAGTGCAAAAGATTTTATTCCAATATAGGACAAATAAACCCGTATCAACATCCCTGTAGGTCGGAGGATGAAGTTAACCCGATGGTCTGCAGACAGTCTCACCGCTTTCTTCAAAAGTTATGCATGCATAATCTGACACACAATTATATTTCTTAAGAAATGACTACAAGAATAGCATATGTAGTGCTATGCCTTTCGTTAGTGCTTGCTTTCTTACAGTAATCTAGCTGTTATGCTGGCTGTTTTCTACTTTCTGCTTATCATTTATTTATCCTCTTTATGCCTCAAAAGCTGTACCCTCTCTGTCGTGCAAAAGCTAAGCTAAAATTCCTTCCATAAGTTCACTCAAAGTTCACGTAGGCTATAAGCATCAGAGGTTGGAAGTCGACAATCAACCCCTTAACATGTAGTCTTAATTGGTAAACATGTTGTCTTAGTATTGGCAGACTAACACCTCAGCAATTCATCATGTAGTCATAAATACATTAGGTAACAGCAGACCAAAGCATGCACTTGTCACAGATTTTGAACACCTGCAGCTTCTCCTGCAGTCAATCCTCTCACTCAAGGATCTAACCACAGTGAGACTGTGCCTGTGCTCATAACTACAGTTCACTAATTCTAAGTAAAAACAAGACAAATCAAGGTGGAAAGGAAATGATTAGGAATGAATAATTATTAGTGGTGGGCATAGATTAAAATGGCTCATTTGAATTCTGCCGAAAGGCATTTAAAGTATGTGTGCGAACGGGTTTCAAGCCAGGTTTCAAGCCAGGTGGCGCATTAGACCAGGGCTCATCTCCTGTTTCCAAAATGCATCACAAACTCCTTGAGAAAGCTGTTCTACTATGATAATTGTTGATGACAATAAATCATGTTCAATAAGATGTACTTGTGTGTAGCGTGTGATGTGCTTTGCGTTTAGGTGGTACTTGAGACTGGAAGAACTCCTACAGTAAACTAATTCCGCATTGCACAAGGTGCAAACCCGGCGGCTTCAGAAATGTCTGTACACAAAGTGCTGTCCAACAGCTGTCTGTGGACGTGTTGCTACAGTTAGTGTGAGTAAATACAGCACAATGCGTTTTTTAATCAACCGGCGTATCAAGAACTAACCTGGCTAGTTGTAAACAAACAGCTGGCCGAGCGAGGTTGTTAACTGGAACGCCGTCAACCCGGGTGTGACGTCATTCCCAGCTCCGACCTCTGCGGTAAATGAAACGCAGCAACAGCTGCATCCATGTTAGCACGTCACGTTTGATGTGGTAATTTCACAGTAGGCACACACACAGGTTCGAAGACTCATTCTTGCCCCTACAGTGCAATTCGGCTAGGTATACTTCTGCGCTAAGATATCAAGCTTGCGTAGTATAGACCCAGCTCCCAACCCAACTTTGAGAATAAATTAACGGCGATATTTTTTTTGTCGCCCGATAAGAGTCTCACGTTAACGCAGCACGTTAACGCCGATAACGGCCCACCACTAATAATTATTAATACTGATTAAAGGTAATAAAATCATTAAAAGTGATAACTTAAGATTTATTAATGCTTTAATACTGATTAAAGGTAATAAAATCATTAAAAGTGATGAATCAGGAACGATTAAAGGTTAATACTGATTAAAGGTAATAAAATGATTAAAAGTTATGAATTCTTAACAATAAATGGTTAACACTGATTAAAGGTAATTGTAATGTCAATTTTCTTAGCTTTACCTTTAGCCTTTCCGATCTTTTGCTTTCATGCACAGGTAGGGAATGACCTTATGCAGACACACAAGATGATTTTCCAGAGAGATAGTAGCTGTTGAGGTTTGTGGTTTATTGCAGGAGAAAAATGGGTACAAATAGATGAACATACTGGTTGATTTCTTAACTTGTTTCCAATTGTTAGCTGCTCTGTGGTCTGGCTCTGTGGTCTGGTGAGAACTGTTTGTGCTCCCCCTACCTGTGCCTCCCACTTTCTGTCACCCATGCCCTCTATATACAACCATGTGCATCTAATCACTGACACCCAGTGTCCAAAATACTAATATAAATAAATCTAAACAAAAATAAAATACCATGCCAACAATAAACATAAATGGCTCCTACAGTAATAAAATGATTAAAAGTGATGAATTAAGAATGATTTATGATTAATACTGATTAAAGGTAATGAAATGATGTCTGTTTGTTTGCTGCACTGCCCTCTCTGTGTCCTAAGCATGCCCCTGCTGATCATGCTATTTTAACCATAACCTGACCTAGTGGAATAAGCTGGTGTCTTTTGTGCTGTGTGCTAGAGACAGGACATTCTTACTGTGATGGACTATATTGATGTATGTTTTGTGATATCAATTTTCACCAGTTCTTCTTCTACATTTTCCTTTTCCGGTGTTTTTGATGATGCCTTGCTGTGCTCATTCTACTCCCAGAGCACACGTGCTTGCTTACGCACATACACACTGGAACCCAGAACCTTCTTGCTGTGATGCGACAGCGCTAACCACTGCTCCACCATGCTGCCCCTGTTCATGTTTAAAGATGATACTTGTGATTATATTGTGACCTCAGAAACACTGCCATGTTCCAGGTGGGGACGGTGGAGAATCTCCATCTGGACAACAGGGAAACACACTGGATGGAAATGAAGATACCAATGGCCAGAAGAGCAAAGACATGCAGCCAGGTGAGCAGAAAACAGGAAAGTGCTGGTGAAACTCTCTGATCTGAAGCTGTGTTCAGGTTTCTCCATCCATTATCTATATCAGCTTCTCTTGAGAGGGTTGTGTAGGGTCCGATGTGTGACCAGGCTGGGCCTGTTAAGCCTGGTCCCCACCTTCACCAGCTTTATAAACTTTGTCAAAAAATACTCCATTAACTTTCTACTGTAGTCAATAACTTTGCAGACAAAAACTTCTCTGGAGACGGTCAAGAGTCGGTGCAAAAGATTTTATTCCAATATAGGACAATAAACCCGTACAACATCCCTGTAGGTCGGAGGATGAAGTTAACCCGATGGTCTGCAGACAGTCTCACCGTTTCTTCAAAAGTTATGCATGCATAATCTGACACACAATTATATTTCTTAAGAAATGACTACAAGAATAGCATATGTAGTGCTATGCCTTTCGTTAGTGCTTGCTTTCTTACAGTAATCTAGCTGTTATGCTGGCTGTTTTCTACTTTCTGCTTATCATTTATTTATCCTCTTTATGCCTCAAAAGCTGTACCCTCTCTGTCGTGCAAAGCTAAGCTAAAATTCCTTCCGCAAGTTCACTCAAAGTTCACGTAGGCTATAAGCATCAGAGGTTGGAAGTCGACAATCAACCCCTTAACATGTAGTCTTAATTGGTAAACATGTTGTCTTAGTATTGGCAGACTAACACCTCAGCAATTCATCATGTAGTCATAAATACATTAGGTAACAGCAGACCAAAGCATGCACTTGTCACAGATTTTGAACACCTGCAGCTTCTCCTGCAGTCAATCCTCTCACTCAAGGATCTAACCACAGTGAGACTGTGCCTGTGCTCATAACTACAGTTCACTAATTCTAAGTAAAAACAAGACAAATCAAGGTGGAAAGGAAATGATTAGGAATGAATAATTATTAGTGGTGGGCATAGATTAAAATGGCTCATTTGAATTCTGCCGAAGGCATTTAAAGTATGTGATGCGAACGGGTTTCAAGCCAGGTTTCAAGCCAGGTGGCGATTAGACCAGGGCTCATCTCCTGTTTCCAAAATGCATCACAAACTCCTTGAGAAAGCTGTTCTACTATGATAATTGGTGATGACAATAAATCATGTTCAATAAGATGTACTTGTGTGTAGCGTGTGATGTGCTTTGCGTTTAGGTGGTACTTGAGACTGGAAGAACTCCTACCGTAAACTAATTCCGCATTGCACAAGGTGCAAACCCGGCGGCTTCAGAAATGTCTGTACACAAAGTGCTGTCCAACAGCTGTCTGTGGACGTGTTGCTACAGTTAGTGTGAGTAAATACAGCACAATGCGTTTTTTAATCAACCGGCGTATCAAGAACTAACCTGGCTAGTTGTAAACAAACGGCGTTCCAGTTAACAACCTCGCTCGGCCAGCTGTCAACCCGGGTGTGACGTCATTCCCAGCTCCGACCTCTGCGGTAAATGAAACGCAGCAACAGCTGCATCCATGTTAGCACGTCACGTTTGATGTGGTAATTTCACAGTAGGCACACACACAGGTTCGAAGACTCATTCTTGCCCCCTACAGTGCAATTCGGCTAGGTATACTTCTGCGCTAAGATATCAAGCTTGCGTAGTATAGACCCAGCTCCCAACCCAACTTTGAGAATAAATTAACGGCGATATTTTTTTTGTCGCCCGATAAGAGTCTCACGTTAACGCAGCACGTTAACGCCGATAACGGCCCACCACTAATAATTATTAATACTGATTAAAGGTAATAAAATCATTAAAAGTGATAACTTAAGATTTATTAATGCTTAATACTGATTAAAGGTAATAAAATGATTAAAAGTGATAACTTAAGATTTATTAATGCTTTAATACTGATTAAAGGTAATAAAATCATTAAAAGTGATGAATCAGGAACGATTAAAGGTTAATACTGATTAAAGGTAATAAAATGATTAAAAGTTATGAATTCTTAACAATAAATGGTTAACACTGATTAAAGGTAATTGTAATGTCAATTTTCTTAGCTTTACCTTTAGCCTTTCCGATCTTTTGCTTTCATGCACAGGTAGGGAATGACCTTATGCAGACACACAAGATGATTTTCCAGAGAGATAGTAGCTGTTGAGGTTTGTGGTTTATTGCAGGAGAAAAATGGTACAAATAGATGAACATACTGGTTGATTTCTTAACTTGTTTCCAATTGTTAGCTGCTCTGTGGTCTGGCTCTGTGGTCTGGTGAGAACTGTTTGTGCTCCCCCTACCTGTGCCTCCCACTTTCTGTCACCCATGCCCTCTATATACAACCATGTGCATCTAATCACTGACACCCAGTGTCCAAAATACTAATATAAATAAATCTAAACAAAAATAAAATACCATGCCAACAATAAACATAAATGGCTCCTACAGTAATAAAATGATTAAAAGCGATGAATTAAGAATGATTTATGATTAATACTGATTAAAGGTAATGAAATGATGTCTGTTTGTTTGCTGCACTGCCCCCCCTCCCGTGTCCTAAGCATGCCCCTGCTGATCATGCTATTTTAACCATAACCTGACCTAGTGGAATAAGCTGGTGTCTTTTGTGCTGTGTGCTAGAGACAGGACATTCTTACTGTGATGGACTATATTGATGTATGTTTTGTGATATCAATTTTCACCAGTTCTTCTTCTACATTTTCCTTTTCCGGTGTTTTTGATGATGCCTTGCTGTGCTCATTCTACTCCCAGAGCACACGTGCTTGCTTACGCACATACACACTGGAACCCAGAACCTTCTTGCTGTGATGCGACAGCGCTAACCACTGCTCCACCATGCTGCCCCTGTTCATGTTTAAAGATGATACTTGTGATTATATTGTGACCTCAGAAACACTGCCATGTTCCAGGTGGGGACGGTGGAGAATCTCCATCTGGACAACAGGGAAACACACTGGATGGAAATGAAGATACCAATGGCCAGAAGAGCAAAGACATGCAGCCAGGTGAGCAGAAAACAGGAAAGTGCTGGTGAAACTCTCTGATCTGAAGCTGTGTTCAGGTTTCTCCATCCATTATCTATATCAGCTTCTCTTGAGAGGGTTGTGTAGGGTCCGATGTGTGACCAGGCTGGGCCTGTTAAGCCTGGTCCCCACCTTCACCAGCTTTATAAACTTTGTCAAAAAATACTCCATTAACTTTCTACTGTAGTCAATAACTTTGCAGACAAAAACTTCTCTGGAGACGGTCAAGAGTCGGTGCAAAAGATTTTATTCCAATATAGGACAATAAACCCGTACAACATCCCTGTAGGTCGGAGGATGAAGTTAACCCGATGGTCTGCAGACAGTCTCACCGTTTCTTCAAAAGTTATGCATGCATAATCTGACACACAATTATATTTCTTAAGAAATGACTACAAGAATAGCATATGTAGTGCTATGCCTTTCGTTAGTGCTTGCTTTCTTACAGTAATCTAGCTGTTATGCTGGCTGTTTTCTACTTTCTGCTTATCATTTATTTATCCTCTTTATGCCTCAAAAGCTGTACCCTCTCTGTCGTGCAAAGCTAAGCTAAAATTCCTTCCGCAAGTTCACTCAAAGTTCACGTAGGCTATAAGCATCAGAGGTTGGAAGTCGACAATCAACCCCTTAACATGTAGTCTTAATTGGTAAACATGTTGTCTTAGTATTGGCAGACTAACACCTCAGCAATTCATCATGTAGTCATAAATACATTAGGTAACAGCAGACCAAAGCATGCACTTGTCACAGATTTTGAACACCTGCAGCTTCTCCTGCAGTCAATCCTCTCACTCAAGGATCTAACCACAGTGAGACTGTGCCTGTGCTCATAACTACAGTTCACTAATTCTAAGTAAAAACAAGACAAATCAAGGTGGAAAGGAAATGATTAGGAATGAATAATTATTAGTGGTGGGCATAGATTAAAATGGCTCATTTGAATTCTGCCGAAGGCATTTAAAGTATGTGTGCGAACGGGTTTCAAGCCAGGTTTCAAGCCAGGTGGCGCATTAGACCAGGGCTCATCTCCTGTTTCCAAAATGCATCACAAACTCCTTGAGAAAGCTGTTCTACTATGATAATTGGTGATGACAATAAATCATGTTCAATAAGATGTACTTGTGTGTAGCGTGTGATGTGCTTTGCGTTTAGGTGGTACTTGAGACTGGAAGAACTCCTACAGTAAACTAATTCCGCATTGCACAAGGTGCAAACCCGGCGGCTTCAGAAATGTCTGTACACAAAGTGCTGTCCAACAGCTGTCTGTGGACGTGTTGCTACAGTTAGTGTGAGTAAATACAGCACAATGCGCTTTTTTAATCAACCGGGCGTATCAAGAACTAACCTGGCTAGTTGTAAACAAACAGCTGGCTGAGCGAGGTTGTTAACTGGAACGCCGCCAACCCGGTGTGACGCCATTCCCAGCTCCGACCTCTGCGGTAAATGAAACGCAGCAACAGCTGCATCCATGTTAGCATCGCCACGCTTGATGTGGTAATTTCACAGTAGGCACACACACAGGTTCGAAGACTCATTCTTGCCCCCTACAGTGCAATTCGCTAGGTATACTTCTACGCTTAAGATATCAAGCTTGACGTAGTATAGACCCAGCTCCCAACCCAACTTTGAGAATAAATTAACGGCGATATTTTTTTTGTCGCCCGATAAGAGTCTCACGTTAACGCAGCACGTTAACGCCGATAACGGCCCACCACTAATAATTATTAATACTGATTAAAGGTAATAAAATCATTAAAAGTGATAACTTAAGATTTATTAATGCTTAATACTGATTAAAGGTAATAAAATGATTAAAAGTGATAACTTAAGATTTATTAATGCTTTAATACTGATTAAAGGTAATAAAATCATTAAAAGTGATGAATCAGGAACGATTAAAGGTTAATACTGATTAAAGGTAATAAAATGATTAAAAGTTATGAATTCTTAACAATAAATGGTTAACACTGATTAAAGGTAATTGTAATGTCAATTTTCTTAGCTTTACCTTTTAGCCTTTCCGATCTTTTGCTTTCATGCACAGGTAGGGAATGACCTTATGCAGACACACAAGATGATTTTCCAGAGAGATAGTAGCTGTTGAGGTTTGTGGTTTATTGCAGGAGAAAAATGGTACAAATAGATGAACATACTGGTTGATTTCTTAACTTGTTTCCAATTGTTAGCTGCTCTGTGGTCTGGCTCTGTGGTCTGGTGAGAACTGTTTGTGCTCCCCCTACCTGTGCCTCCCACTTTCTGTCACCCATGCCCTCTATATACAACCATGTGCATCTAATCACTGACACCCAGTGTCCAAAATACTAATATAAATAAATCTAAACAAAAATAAAATACCATGCCAACAATAAACATAAATGGCTCCTACAGTAATAAAATGATTAAAAGCGATGAATTAAGAATGATTTATGATTAATACTGATTAAAGGTAATGAAATGATGTCTGTTTGTTTGCTGCACTGCCCCTCTGTGTCCTAAGCATGCCCCCTGCTGATCATGCTATTTTAACCATAACCTGACCTAGTGGAATAAGCTGGTGTCTTTTGTGCTGTGTGCTAGAGACAGGACATTCTTACTGTGATGGACTATATTGATGTATGTTTTGTGATATCAATTTTCACCAGTTCTTCTTCTACATTTTCCTTTTCCGGTGTTTTTTGATGATGCCTTGCTGTGCTCATTCTACTCCCAGAGCTACGTGCTTGCTTACGCATACATACACACTGGAACCCAGAACCTTCTTGCTGTGATGCGACAGCGCTAACCACTGCTCCACCATGCTGCCCCTGTTCATGTTTAAAGATGATACTTGTGATTATATTGTGACCTCAGAAACACTGCCATGTTCCAGGTGGGGACGGTGGAGAATCTCCATCTGGACAACAGGGAAACACACTGGATGGAAATGAAGATACCAATGGCCAGAAGAGCAAAGACATGCAGCCAGGTGAGCAGAAAACAGGAAAGTGCTGGTGAAACTCTCTGATCTGAAGCTGTGTTCAGGTTTCTCCATCCATTATCTATATCAGCTTCTCTTGAGAGGGTTGTGTAGGGTCCGAGTGTGACCAGGCTGGGCCTGTTAAGCCTGGTCCCCACCTTCACCAGCTTTATAAACTTTGTCAAAAAATACTCCATTAACTTTCTACTGTAGTCAATAACTTTGCAGACAAAAACTTCTCTGGAGACGGTCAAGAGTCGGTGCAAAAGATTTTATTCCAATATAGGACAATAAACCCGCACAACATCCCTGTAGGTCGGAGGATGAAGTTAACCCGATGGTCTGCAGACAGTCTCACCGCTTTCTTCAAAAGTTATGCATGCATAATCTGACACACAATTATATTTCTTAAGAAATGACTACAAGAATAGCATATGTAGTGCTATGCCTTTCGTTAGTGCTTGCTTTCTTACAGTAATCTAGCTGTTATGCTGGCTATTTTCTACTTTCTGCTTATCATTTATTTATCCTCTTTATGCCTCAAAAGCTGTACCCTCTCTGTCGTGCAAAGCTAAGCTAAAATTCCTTCCGCAAGTTCACTCAAAGTTCACGTAGGCTATAAGCATCAGAGGTTGGAAGTCGACAATCAACCCCTTAACATGTAGTCTTAATTGGTAAACATGTTGTCTTAGTATTGGCAGACTAACACCTCAGCAATTCATCATGTAGTCATAAATACATTAGGTAACAGCAGACCAAAGCATGCACTTGTCACAGATTTTGAACACCTGCAGCTTCTCCTGCAGTCAATCCTCTCACTCAAGGATCTAACCACAGTGAGACTGTGCCTGTGCTCATAACTACAGTTCACTAATTCTAAGTAAAAACAAGACAAATCAAGGTGGAAAGGAAATGATTAGGAATGAATAATTATTAGTGGTGGGCATAGATTAATTTCAAGATTAATCTAGATTAATCTAGATTAATCTTGAAATTAATCTAGATTAAAATGGCTCATTTGAATTCTGCCGAAGGCATTTAAAGTATGTGTGTGAACGGGTTTCAAGCCAGGTTTCAAGCCAGGTGGCGATTAGACCAGGGCTCATCTCCTGTTTCCAAAATGCATCACAAACTCCTTGAGAAAGCTGTTCTACTATGATAATTGGTGATGACAATAAATCATGTTCAATAAGATGTACTTGTGTGTAGCGTGTGATGTGCTTTGCGCTTAGGTGGTACTTGAGACTGGAAGAACTCCTACAGTAAACTAATTCCGCATTGCACAAGGTGCAAACCCGGCGGCTTCAGAAATGTCTGTCCACAAAGTGCTGTCCAACAGCTGTCTGTGGACGTGTTGCTACAGTTAGTGTGAGTAAATACAGCACAATGCGTTTTTTAATCAACCGGGTGATCAAGAACTAACCTGGCTAGTTGTAAACAAACAGCTGGCGAGCGAGGTTGTTAACTGGAGCAGCCGTCAACCCGGTGTGACGTCATTCCCAGCTCCGACCTCTGCGGTAAATGAAACGCAGCAACAGCTGCATCCATGTTAGCATCGCCACGCTTGATGTGGTAATTTCACAGTAGGCACACACACAGGTTCGAAGACTCATTCTTGCCCCCTACAGTGCAATTCGGCTAGGTATACTTCTGCGCTAAGATATCAAGCTTGTGTAGTATAGACCCAGCTCCCAACCCAACTTTGAGAATAAATTAACGGCGATATTTTTTTTGTCGCCCGATAAGAGTCTCACGTTAACGCAGCACGTTAACGCCGATAACGACCCACCACTAATAATTATTAATACTGATTAAAGGTAATAAAATGATTAAAAGTGATAACTTAAGATTTATTAATGCTTTAATACTGATTAAAGGTAATAAAATCATTAAAAGTGATGAATCAGGAACGATTAAAGGTTAATACTGATTAAAGGTAATAAAATGATTAAAAGTTATGAATTCTTAACAATAAATGGTTAACACTGATTAAAGGTAATTGTAATGTCAATTTTCTTAGCTTTACCTTTAGCCTTTCCGATCTTTTGCTTTCATGCACAGGTAGGGAATGACCTTATGCAGACACACAAGATGATTTTCCAGAGATAGTAGCTGTTGAGGTTTGTGGTTTATTGCAGGAGAAAAATGGTACAAATAGATGAACATACTGGTTGATTTCTTAACTTGTTTCCAATTGTTAGCTGCTCTGTGGTCTGGCTCTGTGGTCTGGTGAGAACTGTTTGTGCTCCCCCTACCTGTGCCTCCCACTTTCTGTCACCCATGCCCTCTATATACAACCATGTGCATCTAATCACTGACACCCAGTGTCCAAAATACTAATATAAATAAATCTAAACAAAAATAAAATACCATGCCAACAATAAACATAAATGGCTCCTACAGTAATAAAATGATTAAAAGCGATGAATTAAGAATGATTTATGATTAATACTGATTAAAGGTAATGAAATGATGTCTGTTTGTTTGCTGCACTGCCCCTCTGTGTCCTAAGCATGCCCCTGCTGATCATGCTATTTTAACCATAACCTGACCTAGTGGAATAAGCTGGTGTCTTTTGTGCTGTGTGCTAGAGACAGGACATTCTTACTGTGATGGACTATATTGATGTATGTTTTGTGATATCAATTTTCACCAGTTCTTCTTCTACATTTTCCTTTTCCGGTGTTTTTGATGATGCCTTGCTGTGCTCATTCTACTCCCAGAGCACACGCAGCTTGCTACGCATATACACACTGGAACCCAGAACCTTCTTGCTGTGATGCGACAGCGCTAACCACTGCTCCACCATGCTGCCCCTGTTCATGTTTAAAGATGATACTTGTGATTATATTGTGACCTCAGAAACACTGCCATGTTCCAGGTGGGGACAGTGGAGAATCTCCATCTGGACAACAGGGAAACACACTGGATGGAAATGAAGATACCAATGGCCAGAAGAGCAAAGACATGCAGCCAGGTGAGCAGAAAACAGGAAAGTGCTGGTGAAACTCTCTGATCTGAAGCTGTGTTCAGGTTTCTCCATCCATTATCTATATCAGCTTCTCTTGAGAGGGTTGTGTAGGGTCCGATGTGTGACCAGGCTGGGCCTGTTAAGCCTGGTCCCCACCTTCACCAGCTTTATAAACTTTGTCAAAAAATACTCCATTAACTTTCTACTGTAGTCAATAACTTTGCAGACAAAAACTTCTCTGGAGACGGTCAAGAGTCGGTGCAAAAGATTTTATTCCAATATAGGACAATAAACCCGTACAACATCCCTGTAGGTCGGAGGATGAAGTTAACCCGATGGTCTGCAGACAGTCTCACCGTTTCTTCAAAAGTTATGCATGCATAATCTGACACACAATTATATTTCTTAAGAAATGACTACAAGAATAGCATATGTAGTGCTATGCCTTTCGTTAGTGCTTGCTTTCTTACAGTAATCTAGCTGTTATGCTGGCTGTTTTCTACTTTCTGCTTATCATTTATTTATCCTCTTTATGCCTCAAAAGCTGTACCCTCTCTGTCGTGCAAAGCTAAGCTAAAATTCCTTCCGCAAGTTCACTCAAAGTTCACGTAGGCTATAAGCATCAGAGGTTGGAAGTCGACAATCAACCCCTTAACATGTAGTCTTAATTGGTAAACATGTTGTCTTAGTATTGGCAGACTAACACCTCAGCAATTCATCATGTAGTCATAAATACATTAGGTAACAGCAGACCAAAGCATGCACTTGTCACAGATTTTGAACACCTGCAGCTTCTCCTGCAGTCAATCCTCTCACTCAAGGATCTAACCACAGTGAGACTGTGCCTGTGCTCATAACTACAGTTCACTAATTCTAAGTAAAAACAAGACAAATCAAGGTGGAAAGGAAATGATTAGGAATGAATAATTATTAGTGGTGGGCATAGATTAAGAATTGGCTTCATTTGAATTCTGCCGAAGGCATTTAAAGTATGTGTGCTTGAACGGGTTTCAAGCCAGGTTTCAAGCCAGGTGGCGCATTAGACCAGGGCTCATCTCCTGTTTCCAAAATGCATCACAAACTCCTTGAGAAAGCTGTTCTACTATGATAATTGGTGATGACAATAAATCATGTTCAATAAGATGTACTTGTGTGTAGCGTGTGATGTGCTTTGCGTTTAGGTGGTACTTGAGACTGGAAGAACTCCTACAGTAAACTAATTCCGCATTGCACAAGGTGCAAACCCGGCGGCTTCAGAAATGTCTGTACACAAAGTGCTGTCCAACAGCTGTCTGTGGACGTGTTGCTACAGTTAGTGTGAGTAAATACAGCACAATGCGTTTTTTAATCAACCGGCGTATCAAGAACTAACCTGGCTAGTTGTAAACAAACAGCTGGCTGAGCGAGGTTGTTAACTGGAACGCCGTCAACCCGGGTGTGACGTCATTCCCAGCTCCGACCTCTGCGGTAAATGAAACGCAGCAACAGCTGCATCCATGTTAGCACGTCACGTTTGATGTGGTAATTTCACAGTAGAGCACACACACAGGTTCGAAGACTCATTCTTGCCCCTACAGTGCAATTGGCTAGGTATACTTCTGCGCTAAGATATCAAGCTTGCGTAGTATAGACCCAGCTCCCAACCCAACTTTGAGAATAAATTAACGGCGATATTTTTTTTTGTCGCCCGATAAGAGTCTCACGTTAACGCAGCACGTTAGCGCATAACGACCCACCACTAATAATTATTAATACTGATTAAAGGTAATAAAATCATTAAAAGTGATAACTTAAGATTTATTAATGCTTAATACTGATTAAAGGTAATAAAATGATTAAAAGTGATAACTTAAGATTTATTAATGCTTTAATACTGATTAAAGGTAATAAAATCATTAAAAGTGATGAATCAGGAACGATTAAAGGTTAATACTGATTAAAGGTAATAAAATGATTAAAAGTTATGAATTCTTAACAATAAATGGTTAACACTGATTAAAGGTAATTGTAATGTCAATTTTCTTAGCTTTACCTTTAGCCTTTCCGATCTTTTGCTTTCATGCACAGGTAGGGAATGACCTTATGCAGACACACAAGATGATTTTCCAGAGAGATAGTAGCTGTTGAGGGTTTGTGGTTTATTGCAGGAGAAAAATGGTACAAATAGATGAACATACTGGTTGATTTCTTAACTTGTTTCCAATTGTTAGCTGCTCTGTGGTCTGGCTCTGTGGTCTGGTGAGAACTGTTTGTGCTCCCCCTACCTGTGCCTCCCACTTTCTGTCACCCATGCCCTCTATATACAACCATGTGCATCTAATCACTGACACCCAGTGTCCAAAATACTAATATAAATAAATCTAAACAAAAATAAAATACCATGCCAACAATAAACATAAATGGCTCCTACAGTAATAAAATGATTAAAGCGATGAATTAAGAATGATTTATGATTAATACTGATTAAAGGTAATGAAATGATGTCTGTTTGTTTGCTGCACTGCCCCCCCTCTGTGTCCTAAGCATGCCCCTGCTGATCATGCTATTTTAACCATAACCTGACCTAGTGGAATAAGCTGGTGTCTTTTATGTGCTGTGTGCTAGAGACAGGACATTCTTACTGTGATGGACTATATTGATGTATGTTTTGTGATATCAATTTTCACCAGTTCTTCTTCTACATTTTCCTTTCCGGTGTTTTGATGATGCCTTGCTGTGCTCATTCTACTCCCAGAGCATGCGTGCTTGCTTACGCACATACACACTGGAACCCAGAACCTTCTTGCTGTGATGCGACAGCGCTAACCACTGCTCCACCATGCTGCCCCTGTTCATGTTTAAAGATGATACTTGTGATTATATTGTGACCTCAGAAACACTGCCATGTTCCAGGTGGGGACGGTGGAGAATCTCCATCTGGACAACAGGGAAACACACTGGATGGAAATGAAGATACCAATGGCCAGAAGAGCAAAGACATGCAGCCAGGTGAGCAGAAAACAGGAAAGTGCTGGTGAAACTCTCTGATCTGAAGCTGTGTTCAGGTTTCTCCATCCATTATCTATATCAGCTTCTCTTGAGAGGGTTGTGTAGGGTCCGATGTGTGACCAGGCTGGGCCTGTTAAGCCTGGTCCCCACCTTCACCAGCTTTATAAACTTTGTCAAAAAATACTCCATTAACTTTCTACTGTAGTCAATAACTTTGCAGACAAAAACTTCTCTGGAGACGGTCAAGAGTCGGTGCAAAAGATTTTATTCCAATATAGGACAATAAACCCGTACAACATCCCTGTAGGTCGGAGGATGAAGTTAACCCGATGGTCTGCAGACAGTCTCACCGTTTCTTCAAAAGTTATGCATGCATAATCTGACACACAATTATATTTCTTAAGAAATGACTACAAGAATAGCATATGTAGTGCTATGCCTTTCGTTAGTGCTTGCTTTCTTACAGTAATCTAGCTGTTATGCTGGCTGTTTTCTACTTTCTGCTTATCATTTATTTATCCTCTTTATGCCTCAAAAGCTGTACCCTCTCTGTCGTGCAAAGCTAAGCTAAAATTCCTTCCGCAAGTTCACTCAAAGTTCACGTAGGCTATAAGCATCAGAGGTTGGAAGTCGACAATCAACCCCTTAACATGTAGTCTTAATTGGTAAACATGTTGTCTTAGTATTGGCAGACTAACACCTCAGCAATTCATCATGTAGTCATAAATACATTAGGTAACAGCAGACCAAAGCATGCACTTGTCACAGATTTTGAACACCTGCAGCTTCTCCTGCAGTCAATCCTCTCACTCAAGGATCTAACCACAGTGAGACTGTGCCTGTGCTCATAACTACAGTTCACTAATTCTAAGTAAAAACAAGACAAATCAAGGTGGAAAGGAAATGATTAGGAATGAATAATTATTAGTGGTGGGCATAGATTAATTTCAAGATTAATCTAGATTAATCTAGATTAATCTTGAAATTAATCTAGATTAAAATGGCTCATTTGAATTCTGCCGAAGGCATTTAAAGTATGTGTGCGAACGGGTTTCAAGCCAGGTTTCAAGCCAGGTGGCGCATTAGACCAGGGCTCATCTCCTGTTTCCAAAATGCATCACAAACTCCTTGAGAAAGCTGTTCTACTATGATAATTGGTGATGACAATAAATCATGTTCAATAAGATGTACTTGTGTGTAGCGTGTGATGTGCTTTGCGTTTAGGTGGTACTTGAGACTGGAAGAACTCCTACAGTAAACTAATTCCGCATTGCACAAGGTGCAAACCCGTGACTTCAGAAATGTCTGTCCACAAAGTGCTGTCCAACAGCTGTCTGTGGGCGATGTTGCTACAGTTAGTGTGAGTAAATACAGCACAATGCGTTTTTTAATCAACCGGCGTATCAAGAACTAACCTGGCTAGTTGTAAACAAACAGCTGGCGAGCGAGGTTGTTAACTGGAGCGCCGTCAACCCGGTGTGACGTCATTCCCAGCTCCGACCTCTGCGGTAAATGAAACGCAGCAACAGCTGCATCCATGTTAGCATCGTCACGTTTGATGTGGTAATTTCACAGTAGGCACACACACAGGTTCGAAGACTCATTCTTGCCCCTACAGTGCAATTCGCTAGGTATACTTCTGCGCTAAGATATCAAGCTTGTGTAGTATAGACCCAGCTCCCAACCCAACTTTGAGAATAAATTAACGGCGATATTTTTTTTTGTCGCCCGATAAGGAGTCTCACGTTAACGCTAGCACGTTAACGCGATAACGCACCCACCACTAATAATTATTAATACTGATTAAAGGTAATAAAATGATTAAAAGTGATAACTTAAGATTTATTAATGCTTTAATACTGATTAAAGGTAATAAAATCATTAAAAGTGATGAATCAGGAACGATTAAAGGTTAATACTGATTAAAGGTAATAAAATGATTAAAAGTTATGAATTCTTAACAATAAATGGTTAACACTGATTAAAGGTAATTGTAATGTCAATTTTCTTAGCTTTACCTTTAGCCTTTCCGATCTTTTGCTTTCATGCACAGGTAGGGAATGACCTTATGCAGACACACAAGATGATTTTCCAGAGAGATAGTAGCTGTTGAGGTTTGTGGTTTATTGCAGGAGAAAAATGGTACAAATAGATGAACATACTGGTTGATTTCTTAACTTGTTTCCAATTGTTAGCTGCTCTGTGGTCTGGCTCTGTGGTCTGGTGAGAACTGTTTGTGCTCCCCCTACCTGTGCCTCCCACTTTCTGTCACCCATGCCCTCTATATACAACCATGTGCATCTAATCACTGACACCCAGTGTCCAAAATACTAATATAAATAAATCTAAACAAAAATAAAATACCATGCCAACAATAAACATAAATGGCTCCTACAGTAATAAAATGATTAAAAGCGATGAATTAAGAATGATTTATGATTAATACTGATTAAAGGTAATGAAATGATGTCTGTTTGTTTGCTGCACTGCCCTCTGTGTCCTAAGCATGCCCCCTGCTGATCATGCTATTTTAACCATAACCTGACCTAGTGGAATAAGCTGGTGTCTTTTGTGCTGTGTGCTAGAGACAGGACATTCTTACTGTGATGGACTATATTGATGTATGTTTTGTGATATCAATTTTCACCAGTTCTTCTTCTACATTTTCCTTTTCCAGTGTTTTTGATGATGCCTTGCTGTGCTCATTCTACTCCCAGAGCACACGTGCTTGCTTACGCACATACACACTGGAACCCAGAACCTTCTTGCTGTGATGCGACAGCGCTAACCACTGCTCCACCATGCTGCCCCTGTTCATGTTTAAAGATGATACTTGTGATTATATTGTGACCTCAGAAACACTGCCATGTTCCAGGTGGGGACAGTGGAGAATCTCCATCTGGACAACAGGGAAACACACTGGATGGAAATGAAGATACCAATGGCCAGAAGAGCAAAGACATGCAGCCAGGTGAGCAGAAAACAGGAAAGTGCTGGTGAAACTCTCTGATCTGAAGCTGTGTTCAGGTTTCTCCATCCATTATCTATATCAGCTTCTCTTGAGAGGGTTGTGTAGGGTCCGATGTGTGACCAGGCTGGGCCTGTTAAGCCTGGTCCCCACCTTCACCAGCTTTATAAACTTTGTCAAAAAATACTCCATTAACTTTCTACTGTAGTCAATAACTTTGCAGACAAAAACTTCTCTGGAGACGGTCAAGAGTCGGTGCAAAAGATTTTATTCCAATATAGGACAATAAACCCGTACAACATCCCTGTAGGTCGGAGGATGAAGTTAACCCGATGGTCTGCAGACAGTCTCACCGTTTCTTCAAAAGTTATGCATGCATAATCTGACACACAATTATATTTCTTAAGAAATGACTACAAGAATAGCATATGTAGTGCTATGCCTTTCGTTAGTGCTTGCTTTCTTACAGTAATCTAGCTGTTATGCTGGCTGTTTTCTACTTTCTGCTTATCATTTATTTATCCTCTTTATGCCTCAAAAGCTGTACCCTCTCTGTGCGTGCAAAGCTAAGCTAAAATTCCTTCCGTAAGTTCACTCAAAGTTCACGTAGGCTATAAGCATCAGAGGTTGGAAGTCGACAATCAACCCCTTAACATGTAGTCTTAATTGGTAAACATGTTGTCTTAGTATTGGCAGACTAACACCTCAGCAATTCATCATGTAGTCATAAATACATTAGGTAACAGCAGACCAAAGCATGCACTTGTCACAGATTTTGAACACCTGCAGCTTCTCCTGCAGTCAATCCTCTCACTCAAGGATCTAACCACAGTGAGACTGTGCCTGTGCTCATAACTACAGTTCACTAATTCTAAGTAAAACAAGACAAATCAAGGTGGAAAGGAAATGATTAGGAATGAATAATTATTAGTGGTGGGCATAGATTAATTTCAAGATTAATCTAGATTAATCTAGATTAATCTTGAAATTAATCTAGATTAAAATGGCTCATTTGAATTCTGCCGAAGGCATTTAAAGTATGTGTGCTGAACGGGTTTCAAGCCAGGTTTCAAGCCAGGTGGCGCATTAGACCAGGGCTCATCTCCTGTTTCCAAAATGCATCACAAACTCCTTGAGAAAGCTGTTCTACTATGATAATTGGTGATGACAATAAATCATGTTCAATAAGATGTACTTGTGTGTAGCGTGTGATGTGCTTTGCGTTTAGGTGGTACTTGAGACTGGAAGAACTCCTACAGTAAACTAATTCCGCGATTGCACAAGGTGCAAACCCGCGACTTCAGAAATGTCTGTACACAAAGTGCTGTCCAACAGCTGTCTGTGGG
>JALXJV020000004.1:41587272-41649761 GCA_024633595.2 Lepomis macrochirus | reverse complement strand
TTTAATTAT
This sequence comes from Lepomis macrochirus, assembly GCA_024633595.2. Lineage (NCBI taxonomy): Eukaryota > Metazoa > Chordata > Actinopteri > Centrarchiformes > Centrarchidae > Lepomis > Lepomis macrochirus. The sequence continues at coordinate 41,649,752 of JALXJV020000004.1, read as the reverse complement.
ATAGCACCAAATCACAGCAACAGTTATCTCACGGCGCTTTTCATAAAGAGCAGGTCTAGACTGTACTCTGTAATGTTATTTACAGAAATCCAACAATTCCCACCAAGAGCAGCACTACGCAACAGGGGCAAGGAAAAACTTCCCTTCAGAGACAGAAACCTCGAGCAGAACCATGGCTCAGGGTGGGCGGCCATCTTCCTCCATCTGCTGGGGTTTAAGGAGAAAAAGAGAGAGAGAGGAAGGCAGCCTACACAATATCCACATATAGGTACAGATAATAAAGCTCAGGTTGCTATAGACTGAATAAAAAACGTTAGTTATTTACAGTTGTGTTAATGATAATCACTGTAATATTAATTAAAGCTGCTAGCAATGTTGGGTGGGCCCTCGCACGTGTAGCGCGTCGGTGCGTGAGAAATTTTGGTGTATGGTGCGCTTTCAAGTATGTTTAGGCCGCCAAACTTGAGCTTACTTTGCAGAAAAAAATAAAAAATTAAAATTAAATAAAATTAAAGTTGCAAGCAGCATTGGTAGCATTTAAGTACTGTGGCACATAGCCTGTTGATAAAGAGAGATTGATCACATCTAGTAGAGAAGTGTGACTAAGGGTAAAACTTCTTTAAGCAGCCTAGTCGGGATGGGGTCTAAGAGGCAGGTAGATGGTTTGGATGAAGAAATTATTTAAGTTAGTTGGTAAAGATTGATGGAAGCAAAGCAGTCTAAACATATAACTGGTTTTCAATTCCAATTTTAATTTTATTTATATAGCGCAAATCACAACAACAGTTATCAGCGCACAGCGCTTTTCATAAAGAGCCCAACAATTCCCACGAAGAGCAGCACTAGGCGACACAGGCAAGGAAAACCTTCCTTTAAGAGGCAGAAACCTCGAGCAGAACCATGGCTCAGGGTGGGCGGCCATCTGCCTTGACCAGTTGGGGGTGAGGGGGAGAGAGAGAGAGAGAGCAGAGGGAGGCAGCCTACACAGTTTACAAGTCTAAAGACAATAATTCCCAAAAGACAATAATACAATAACAATACAAGATAAAAGAAAACATTGAAAAGACTAAAATGCATGTTTAAGATAAATATAAAATAGGTAAAATAGAATAAAATAAAACAGATAAAATTAAGTCAAGCAAGATCGGGAAAGGCTCTCCTGTAAAAGTATGCTTTAAGAAGGTGTTACATCCCAGCTCACTAGGGGAAAGGGGACGTACGCATAAACCAGATGTGCTTGCTATTGTGAAAAAGGTATTTATTTAAAAAGAGAGTTGACAAGGTTTTAAACAAACTAAGGTTGGGCAAGTGGGTGCTGAGAAAACATAAACTCAAGATAACAAAAAAAGAGATCCCTCCAAAACAGGGATTACTAACTCAATAACCAAAGTGAAAACAAAACCTCTCTATTTAGGATATCTCAAAACAAAACACAGGGAGCATAGCACCCCTAAACCTAATGTTCTAAACAAGGGAAAAATCCTACGTGTGGAGTGGGTGTCAGTACTCAACCTAAAATCTAGGCCAACTCTTTAGACACACGGTTAACACAAAAACTCACTCAGGTGTCCTTTAACAAAAATAACTACTAACTCTGAATGGTGAACTAAATGGCTGTGGCAGTATCTTAAGCTAACAGCTAAACAAAGACTATTTCCACAAAACAAAACCTACTGACTCTCAGTAGTAACAGTTACAAACAAGAGCCGGCACATTAGTGAGGGTGAAACAACCAGCAAACAATATACATACGGTTAGGCTCAATACAGAACAGTGGTTGGCACAGGTACAAAACAAGTAATGACAGAGAGCTCTTTCTTGCACAGAAGTATGGTGGCTTTATAGCAGCAGACCTCAACCACAGCTCATGGATTGGTGGACGGTCGTGGGACTGCTCCAATCAGGACAGATATAGGCGGGAGCAGGCAGTTCCTCACCGACACCAGCCAATCCTCAGCCAGTGATTGTACAGCCTGCTTAGCATACTGGAAAACACATTGACAGTAACCGAAAACACATGGCTGCTACCAGTGGCCACAAAGGGAAAGAGTTACCCTGCTGACTCAGCTGATTGGATTTCCTTGGGCAGGCTGTTCCAGAGCCTCGGGGCCCTTTAGTTTTCAGTCGAGACTCTGGAGCAGACAGCAGACCTCTGCCCGAGGATCTCAGAGTGCGTGCTGAGTGCGTAGGGGACTAAAAGGTCAGAAATATAACAAGACGAGAGGCCGTGAAGAACTTTAAAAGTGATCTATTCTAAAACAGACTGGGAGCCAGTGTGATGAAGCTAAAATAGGGTTGATGTGGTCGTATTTCTTAGTTCTGGTTAAAAGCCTGGCAGCTGAGTTCTGGATAGTCTGGAGTCGCTCAGTAGATTTTTGGCTTAAACAAGTGAAAAGGCTGTTGCAGTGATCCAGGCGTGATGAGATGAATGTGTGCAAAATGGTTTCAGTGTCCTTGAAAGTTAACAAAGATTGTATTTTAGATATTTCTAAGTAAAAAAGTTTCTGGTAAAAACATGATTGAACAAGCTTTGTGGTGTGTTGCTCAAAATTTAAATTACTATCAAACCAAACACCAAGGTTCTTTGCAACAGGCTTAATATGATTTACTATGATTTACACTGCAGATGGCAGTGTTTGTTTTGCCATCTGCTGGGACCCAATGACCAGGATTTCTGTTTTGTCTGAGTTCAGCTGGAGGAAATTATTTGACATCCATTTTTTTTTTCAGAGGCAGTCGGTAAGTGAACTCAGAATTCCAGGGTCTGTGGCTCTGAAATACGAAAAGAAATACTATGTTTATGGATAATATGCCCAAGGGGAAGCAGGTACAAGGAAAATAAAATGGGTCCTAACACCGACCCCTGAGGCACACCATATTTAACTGGACAGAATGAAGAGACATAGTTGTTTACAGACACGCAACACTTCCTGTTTGATAGGTAGGATGAAAATCATTCTAGGGCAGTACCAGAGATCCCCACCCAGTGCCTCAGTCTGTCTAACATGATGTTGTGATCAATGGTGTCAAAAGCAGCACTAAGGTCAGGAGTACCAGGTCTGAACACATACCTTCATCATCAAATAATTTGTTATTTTCCAGTACAGCGAGCAGCTGTTTGGACACAATTTCTAAAATCTTTGTAATAGAAGGCAGTTTTGAAATTTGTCTGAAATTTTGTGGGAGGGAGGGATCTAAACCAGGTTTTTTAAAAAGTGGGTTCACGTAAGCCATTTTAAATCAGGAACACAACCAGTAGATAGGAAGCAGTTAAAAACAGATCAAATGGGGCCCAACAGAATCCATTACTTTCAGTAAAAACTTTGTAGGTATTACATCAAGTGGGCTGGAAGAAACTCTCATTTGTGATACTGTTTTTAAAAGCTCAGACAGGTCGATGGGATAAAACTGGTTAAAACTCTCTTGTTGCCGGTGAGGGACCTCTGAGTAAGAGGCCGTGGGAGTAATAGAGGCTCTGACACCACCTTATTGGTAAAATAACATAAAACAATTTACAGTCATCATTACTTCCAGCTGAGGCACAAGGAGGGGCTGGGTTTACCAACTGATCCACAGTCTTAAAAGAAACCTGGGATTGTGTTGATGTGTAGAAATGAGTTCAGAAAAATAGTATGCTCTCGCATCCTCAACCATGTTATTGTAGTTAGATAATAAATCCTTCAGACTGAGGTAATGGAATTGTAGACTGGATTTTTTCCATCTGCGCTTTGCTTTCCTGCATTCCCTTTTTAGGCTGAGAATGCTGTCATTTATCCAGGGTTGCTTACTCGCTTTAGACGTAGGAGCAGTAATATTTAGTGACAACAAGCAGATATGATTGAAGTGGTCAACCAGATTGTTGGTGTTGGAATCAGACATGTTTTGGCTTTGGCTCTGAAAGAATGCGCAAAACTTTGAAACGCTTTGTTCATTAAAGATGCGACAACACACAGAGCTTTGTGATGCGGCAAGTAATAGGCAAATCACAGCTAAAAACAATGCATCTGTGGTCGGATATGGTCATGTCCACTAATTCCACAGAGGAAATGCTGACACCAAGGTATAACCAAGTCCAGTGTATGACCACGGTTATGTGTTTGCCCTTTGGCATGTTGCTTGAAGTTAAAAGAAGTGGCCATATTTAAAAAGTCAGTTGCATTAACATTGGTGTGGTCATCAATATGAATATCAAATCGCCACAAAGAACAATTTTGTCATAATTTAAAACCAGAGTAGATAAAAGTTCAGGAAGTTCTGATGAAAATCCTCCAGGTGGTTTTGAGGCTGATAGATTATAACAAATATGATTGGTTGCAGCTCTCCAAGTTTAAGAGTGAGAACTTCATCCATCCATCCATCCATCCATCCATCCATCCATCCATCCATCCATCTTCATCCGTTTATCCGGGTCGGGTCGCGGGGCAGCAGCTCCAGCAGGGTACCCCAAACTTCCCTTTCGAGCCACATTAACCAGCTCTGACTGGGGGGATCCAGGCGTTCCCAGGCCAGCGTGGAGATATAATCTCTCCACCTTGTCCTGGGTCTTCCCGAGGCCTCCTCCCAGCTGGGCGTGCCTGGAACACCTCCCTAGGGAGGCGCCCAGGAGGCATCCTTACCGGATGCCCAAACCACCTCAACTGGCTCCTTTCAGCGCCAAGGAGCAGCGGCTCTACTCTGAGCTCCTCGCGAATGGCCGAACTTCTCACCCTATCTCTAAGGGAGACACCAGCCACCTGCCTGAGGAAACCCATTTCGGCCGCTTGTACCCGCAATCTCGTTCTTTCGGTCATGACCCAGCTTTCATGACCATAGGTGAGGGTAGGAACGAAAATTGACCGGTAGATCGAGAGCTTTGCCTTACGGCTCAGCTCTCTTTTGTGACAACGGTGCGGTAGCGAGTGCAATACCGCCCCGCTGCTCGGATTCTCCGGCCAATCTCCTGCTTCAGTCTTCCCTCACTCGTGAACAAGACCCCGAGGTACTTGAACTCCTTCACTTGGGGCAAGGACTCATTCCCTACCTGGAGTTGGCACTCCATCGGTTTCCTGCTGAGAACCATGGCCACAGATTTAGAGGTGCTAATCCTCATCCCAGCCGCCAGCACTCTGCTGCAAACCGATCCAGTGAGAGCTGAAGGCTACGGACCGATGATGCCATCAGGACCACATCATCCGCAAAAGCAGTGACGAGATCCCAAGCCCACCGAACCGCAGCCCTCCTCGCCACGGCTACGCCTCGATATCCTGTCCATGAATATCACAAACAGGATTGATGACAAAGCGCAGCCCTGGCGAAGGCCAACCCCCACCTGGAAAGAGTCCGACTTACTACTGAGTACTCGGACACAGCTCTCGCTTTGGATGTACAAGGATTGGATAGCCCTAAGAAGGGCCCCCCACACCCCATACTGCCGCAGCACCTCCCACAGTATCTCCCGGGGGACCCGGTCATATGCCTTCTCCAGATCTACAAAGCACATGTAAACCGGATGGGCATACTCCCAAGCCCACTCCAGGATCCTTGCGAGAGTAAAGAGCTGGTCAGTTGTTCCACGACCGGGACGAAAACCGCATTGTTCCTCTTCGATCTGAGGCTCGACAAGCGGCCGAACCCTCCGTTCCAGCACCCTGGCGTAGACTTTACCAGGGTGGCTGAGAAGTGTGATACCCCTGTAATTGGCACACACTCTCTGGTCCCCCTTTTTGAACAGGGGAACCACCACCCCAGTCCGGCACTCCTTGGGCACTGTACCCAACTTCCACGCAATTTTGAAGAGACGTGTCATCCAAGACAGCCCCTCCACACCCAAAGCTTTTAGCATCTCGCGGCGGATCTCATCAATCCCTGGGGCTTTGCCACTGTGGAGTTGTTTGACTACCTCAGTGACCTCCTCCAGGAAATTGGCCGAAGCCCCCATTAGCCTCCAGCTCTGCCTCTACTAGAGAGGGTGTGTCAGTCGGATTTAGGAGTTCCTCAAAGTGTTCCTTCCACTGCCCAATTACCTCCCCAGTTGAGGTCAACAGGGTCCCATCCTTACTGTAAACAGCTTGGACGGTTCCCGCTTCCCCTCCTGAGATGGCGGGCAGTTTTCCAGAAGCACTTTGGTGCCGACCGTAAGTCCTTCTCCATGTCTTCTCCGATCTTCTCTCACACCCGCTGCTTTGCTTCTGCCACAGCAGAGGCTGCAGTCCTTCGGGCCTGTCGGTACCTTGCAACCGCCTCCGGAGTCCTCCGAGACAACAAATCCCGGAAGGCCTCCCTCTTCAGTCGGACGGCTTCCCTGACCACCGGTGTCCACCATGGTGTTCGAGGGTTACCGCCCCTTGAGGCACCTAAGACCTTGAGACCACAGCTTTCAATTTATTTATATAGCCAAATCACAACAACAGTTATCTCACAGCGCTTTTTCCGCTGCAGCTTCAGCAATAGAGGCTTTGAACATTGCTCACTCATGTTCAATGTCCCCAACCTCCACAGGGATGCCAGAAAAGCTCCGCCGGAGGTTTGAGTTGAAGATCTCACGGACAGGGGCTTCCACCAGACGTTCCCAGTTCACCCGCACTACCTGTTTGGGCTTACCAGGTCTGTCCAGAGTCTTCCCCCAACCCCTGACCCAACTCACAACCAGATGGTGATCAGTTGACAGCTCCGCCCCTCTCTTCACCCGAGTGTCCGAAACATGCATCTTCGGCCTAGGGTGCTCTGGTACCATGTACACTTATGAACATCCTTATGCTCGAACATGGTGTTTGTTATAGACAATCCATGACTAGCACAGAAGTCCAACAACAAACACCCACTCAGGTTCAGATCAGGGGGGCCGTTCCTCCCAATCACGCCTTTCCAGGTAACTCCGTCATTGCCCACATGTGCATTGAAGTCACCCAGCAGAACTATGGAATCCGCTACTGGAGCCCCATACAGGACTCCATTCAGGATCTCCAAGAAGGTCGAATACTCGAACTGCTGTTTGGTGCATACGCACAAACAACAGTCAGAGTTTTCCCCGCTACCAGCTGGGGAGGCGACCTCTCGTTCACCGGAGTAAACTCTAGCGTAGCAGCTCAGCCGGGGACTTGTGAGTATCCCCACACCCACCTGGCGCTCACACCTTGAGCAACTCCAGAGAAGAATAATGTCCATCCCCTATCGAGGAGCACGGTTCCAGAGCCAAGACTGTGCGTGGAGGTCAGCCCCACCAGATCTAATTGGTAGCGCTCCATCTCCCGCACAAGTTCCGGCTCCTTCCCCCGCAGAGAGGTGACGTTCCACGTCCCCAGAGCCAGCCTCTGCCGCTCGGGTCTGGTCCGTCGAGGCCCCTGGCCTTCACCGCCACCCATGTGGCAGCGCACCCGACCCCTGTGGATCTTCCGATGGATGGTGGGTCCAAGGGATGTAGAGGGGGGTGCCACGTTGCTTTTTCGGGCTGTGCGACCAGGCGCTTGCCGACGAGCCCTCCCTCTGGGCCTGGCTCCAGACGGGGGCCCGGGCTTCCTCCGGGCAGGGTTTGTCCTCCTCTTTTATGGTCTTCCATCAGGGGTGTGAACCATTCTTGGTCTGGCCCCTCACCTGGAACCTCTCTGCCTTGGGAGACCCTACCAGGAGCACTAGGCTCCAGACAACACAGCCTCCAGGTTCACCGGGGCACGCAAACCTCTCTACCACGATAAGGTGATGGTTCACCGAAGAGGCTTTGAGAACTTCAAAAGAGTTAAATTCATCACAGCGTACTTGATGGAGTTATGTAAACTGAAGTTCAGGAACAGGACTACACCTCTCTCACTAATCCTACCACCTGCTCTTCATTCAATACCTCCAATCAACCACCTGTACTCCACTGATTCCATCCACATGTGCTTCTCATATCCAGCCACAAGCTTACATATCTAAGCTGTGTTACGCCCGGTCTAGGGGCCCAGACGCAACACGAAACTAATCCATCCTCCCCAAGTCCCAAGAAGCCACATGAACACAACACAGATTATCAAGAGATAAAAGATAATAAATTTATTTAGAACAGATGCAAACAACTAAGGATTAACTAAGTTACTTCAGGGTGGGCCCAGGCCAACATAACAAAAAAAAACACTCCTAACTAGAAATCCGGACAAACCTGTCAAACAAACAAACAAAATGACAAGCAACTAACCTCCCTACCTAGCGTAAACAAGAGAAAAACCAGAAGACTTAAACAAGAGGAAACGGTGGTCAGTTGTGAGAGGAGGAGGATGCCCAGATGCCCACACGCGCGCGGCCACCGCCATCTTCTTCTACGCTTAAGTAAGGAGCCCTCAGGAAGCAACCAATCGTCTGCTACAGGCTGGAGCCGCTGCCACCAATCCCCACCAAGCCGAGGACGGACTCCACCAATCCCTCTGAGGCTGTGGCACAGACCTATTTACATAAACAAACAGATGGCAATAACACTAGACATGGGCATATTATAAAGAAGAACTTACGACCACAGTCGTAACCCCTTCCTTCCCAAGAATCAAACATTCCCCTACAATGTTTAATTCAAGTGAAGTTTAAGCACCTCTGGACTGTGTATCCACAATAACATTATCAATGCCCTTTTTATGACAAATCTGCAGAAAAGGAGACCAGCGCATAAGTCGCTGTACGGGCTGTGACGTAGATCCAATGTAAACCTCAAAATACTGCAAAGCAAGCAGCAGAGCAAGAGCTTCTTTTTCGATAATACTATAGTTTAACTGATGCCTGGTAATTTTTTTTGAAAAATAACAAATGGGATGATATATGCACTGTTCATCTGCCTGCAGGAGGACAGCTCCTACCCCACACGCACTAGCATCAACTTCAAGTTTAAACGGCTGTGTGAAATCGGGTGCAGCGAGGGACGGGTGCACAGCACAACAACGCCTTAGCTGAATCAAAAGCAGCTTGACAAGCAGGAGACCAAACAAAACTTTTAACAGGACTAACTAATCCGGTAAGGGGAGCCACGACATCAGAGAAGTTTCTTCAGAAGCCACGATAATAGCCACACATTCTCAAAAAACGACGCAACACCCATTTTGTCAGCAACAGGAAAATCAATAACAGCCTGCACTTTAGCTGCTACAGGATGTACCTGTCCTTGTCCCACCTGTTTACCCAGATACATCACGGTTCCCTTGCCAAATTCACATTTTGCAAGGTTTAAGATGAGCAAAGCCTCGCGGAAACGGTCGGTGGAAAAGGTCGGCGGTTCAATCCCGCGCTCCCCAGGCTGCGTGTCGAGTGTCCTTGGGCAAGACACTGAACCCCGACATTGCCCTGGCGGCTGTTCCGCCAGTGTGTGAATGTGTGTGAATGTTAGTTCCGCTTTGAGCGGTTAGGCTCAGTGAGTGAATGTGTGTGTGAAAGGTGAATGCAGAAGTAGTGTTAAAGCGCTTTGAGTAGTCGAAAAGACTAGAAAGGCGCTATACAAGTACGGAGCATTTACATTTACATGTAACTGTTGAACAATCCCACTGCTTGTTCTGATAGTCCAATAGAGGTGAGTCTTTGAAGAAGTATTTTATGGTCCACAGTGTCAAAAGCTTTTGACAAATCAATAAACAGTGCTGCACAGTGCTGTTTATTGTCCAAAGGTTTGATCATGTCATTGACAACTTTTGAAACAGCTGTTATTGTACTATGTTGTTTCCTGAAACCAGATTGAAATTCATTCAGAATATTGTTTTTAATTAGGTAGTCTTTTAATTGCATGCTGATGACTGATTCCATTAATTTAGCTAATACTGACAATTTAGAAATAGTCCTGTAGTTATTTATATTTGCAGGATCACCACCTTTTCCAGATGGCTGGTACTTGATTTGTGGCTAAAGAAAGGTTAATTAAATATGTAACTGGATTGGCTATCAAATCTGCAGCTAATTTTAGAAAATATGGTTCCAATTTGTCTGGACCTGATGATTTTTTTGGATCTAGATCTTTAAAGGCCTTCCTTACTTCTGGTACAGTTACGGTCTTGAAATTAAATAGTTGAGCTGATAGTGACTGGTCAACAGGACATACAGTGGGAGAGTTGGACATTGGATTATGTAATGTTTCATAAAAGGAGCTGGCAGCAATGAAATGGTTATTAAAACTATTAAGAATTTGGTTTTTGTCAATGATTTTTTTGTCATCAACAACAATACAAAATGGTACTTCTGTATCTGTTTTTTCTTCAGTTAATAATTTGATTGTTTTCCAGAACTTGAGAGGGTTATTTCAATTTTTGGAAGTTTCAGATAGGTAATAGGCAGATTTGGCATCACGGATTTTTAGAGTGCATAAATTACATAAATGGCGAAATTTCAACTAGTCAGACTCAACTTTGACTTTCTAGCTTGAGCCCAGGCTTGATTTCGCTCAAGAAGAAGGTCAGATAATTCACTGCTAAACCAAACATTATTTCGCCCTTTCACTCTATGTCTTTTGAGTGGGGCATGCTTGTTTACCAGGCCTAAGAAACCATCATAAAAAAACGTCCAAGCATTTTCAACATCATCAATAAGGCTAATTCTTCCCCAATCAAAATCATACAGATCATGTAAAAGCCTTGCATTGAGAACTGCTTCATTGCCCTCTTAAAGATTATGCACGGCCTTGTTTTAGAAATTTTTGTGTTCCTTACAGATACTATAAGACAATGATCACTTAAATCATTTGCAAAAACAGAGGCACAGGAGTATTTGTGAGGGACATTTGTAAGAATAAGATCAATTAGGGATGATTTTTCTGGATGTTTTAGGTTTGGTCTGGTGGGGCTATTCACAATTTGAAAGAGATTAAAAGAATCACAAAATAATTTAAAATGATCATGAATCAAAGTTATAATGTCGGCATGAGCAGAGTCCGATAGATAAGCCAGAAAAGACTCCAAATCACTCAGTAACCCTAACCCTAACCCTAACCCAACTGGCACTGGGGATGGCACCACTTTTTCTCCCAACCCGTCATCACCCGATCATACTGTGAACAAGCCGGACCCACGGTTACAGCCGGTACCGCAGGAGGTGGCAGAGGAACAGGAAACACATTTGACACAGGCACGGCGGGAGGACAGGCACGGACGGCGGCGACAAAAGGCACATCAACAACTTCTGGTGGAGGAAACACATTTCCCCAGCTAAATCATTACCAAGAATGAATGAAACACCGCTGATCGGAAGCGGAGCGCTACGGCCACTTTAACGTGTCCCATCACAAGAGGCGAATTCAAATGGACCATGTGTAGCGGAGCCTTAAGTACACTCATTTTAATCCCCACACTAAAACATCAGCCTTACAGGAGGTCTCGTTTGAAAACGGCAAAACACTATCCAACATGAATGAGTGATAGGCCACTGTATCTCTTAAAATTGTTATCGGCACCTTATCCTTTTCCTCGCCAGTTAAGGAAACAAAACCATGGGACACAAACGGTTTAAAGCGAGGATCTACCTCCCCGAACTCCGGTTTAGACTCAGGTTTAGAAAGAGATGAAGTGGCCGTTTTTATCAATCCCACACCAAAGGGGCCCTTCGAAGTTTTAAACTGTCCATTTCTCTTAAGAACTGGACAGACAGCGATCAAATGACCCGGTTCACGGCAGTAGAAACATCCGCGACTCTCACCAACAGCCTCACCTTTACGCGCCAGTGTTGGTGATCTAAATTTACGATCCTGCCCTGGATTTAAACCGAGCTCCACCGGTGCCAACAGGAGTTATTAAACATGGGCCGAGCAGCCCAGCCTCTTTGGGTGCTTCTCTTGCCTCTAACACTTCTGTCTGATATCAGTGCCTGTAGTTCACTGTGGTGTTCTGTTGTGGTGGCTTTAGTGAATCATGCTTGTGATCTAAGAACTGAAACAGAAGTCATCAAGGTTTTTTAATGCGCATTTTATCGCATTAGAAAAGGTTGATGAAAGGCAAAATTTGGATGGAAACACTTTTTCCAAGTAAGTTCTGAGGTAGCAAACTTGTAACTCTCGTCTGATCTGGTTGTGCAGAGCTTCCTGCAGCTCGCGGCTCATTTGTGCTGAGAAAGAGGTGGGTGCAGATCAGCAGGTGGCCTTCATCATGTGTTCTGTCCTTCTCAGACCCTTGTCAAACAGCTCATCACCTCATGGTTCTGCTGAATCTCACTGCTGCTTCTGCTGAGTGGAATATTAACGACTCTAAACGTTCAGATAAATAAATACTTCAAATCATTGATGAGCCCCACAAAGGACACTACAGCCTTTAAAAGCATCATCTGGAGGTGCGTTATTTACCATAACTTGCGGAGACATGGCTGGTAGCAGTTTGCCCACTTGAAACACATTTCTGAGGATCTCCATTTTTAGGGCCCGAGCACGAACCTTGTGAGGACCCTATTCAGGGTGTCCGCGGGGTCTTAAAAAGTCTAGAAAGGTGATAAATCAATTTTGTGAAAATTAAGGCCATTAAAAAGTATTAAAAGTCTTAATCGCCATTTAACAAGGTGTTAAATTTTGAAGATATTTTTTCCAGTGTGAAAATCCTGTTTGCCCCAAAGTTAGTTTGCTAAAAGTGTCTGTGACCGTTTTATTTATAGTGCACAGCCAAAACACTTGACAGGCAGAGAGCAGCGACTGTGAGTCGTCTCTGTAGCATCAGGCTGAGGGATCCACTGGAGCTCTGTTTCTCTTTAAACGCTCAAAAAAATAGATCTGTGCAAACCAGAAAAGATTTATGAGTACAACTGACAGCAACCCCCTCCCCGCCGGACCCTCTGTGCTAATCGTCCAAAACATAGTTGGAGTGGCGATCAGGAGTAACGGGATTAACCCGGTTGGCCAGTCCCTCTGAGGCCGCTTGAACGGCCCTGTTCCTGAAAAAACAAGAGCGAGGCGGCGTCGCCAGCAGCTGAATCTCTGAGGCAGAAGACAGCAGGGAGAATTCAGGGAGCGCGTGGGTTTGGCTAATGTTAGCTGGCTATTTAGCTAAATCGCCTTTTATTGAAACACGTTGAACTTCTCATAAAGGCGACGCTCTTGTCAGCGTCACTGTGAACAGACCAATCACAGCCTGGATGGAGCGGGATTTAAAAAAGTTTGATGTGCTGCAACAAACTTTATAAATGTTGAACTCAATGTTCTGCAGAAACTCTTCTGATTATTGACAAGTTAGCAGCCTAAAGTCAAGGTTGTTCTCTCAGGGAGCCTCAAGCGTCTTTTGTTAATTTCGTTAATGAATAAAAAACAACCCATACTGAAACAGCTGGAATTTGAATTAATATTAAGCTAGTGGTAAGTTATTTTCTATTATATGAAATTATGTTGAATATAGTAACGTAATGAATATATTAACATCAATTATTATACTAATCCAGTCATTAAGACTAGTTACTCCTCCAGGTTGTGTCTGTGCTACACCGCCTACACTACTTACGTTATTCATTACTCAGTTTATTCTCTTCATCTTTGTTCCCTCCTGGTCTGTTTGAATTTTGTTGTATTAGTCAAGTGGTCGATTAAAGTTGTCACACATATCATCACAGGCAAGCTCACATTGTCTAGTTTAAACCAACTGTACACTGTGAACTTACACTGTGTTTCACATGATTTGCTGCAATGTTGCGTACATAAATGTCATAGCTTTTGTAAGACAGCTGCTTTTTGCAGAAAAATCTAACCAGTCTGTTGTGTTGTGTAGGACTCAATAACGACACCGTGTAGCTTCGTTCGTGTTGCTTTTACTTAACTGCCGCAAACCTTACGCTTTCCACCTTTTGCCGTAAATCACTGCTGTAAGCCTTAAAGGCACAGTAACCTGTCACTAGCAGTGCATAACATAAAGTCCAACAGGACACAATACTGAACGTTTTCAGACATAACATTTTCCCCGCCCCTGGAAACTGAAACATAACATCTAGCCCACATTCCCCAGTGTCCCTATCACCCTGTCACATAGTCCCCATGCCAGACAGGTGGGACCCTCATCCTCTGAGGTCGTGCTGGCCGAGAAACTGCATCGGGCGGTGCTGGTGGATTACCCCCCACCCGGTTAGCTCTTGGCCTGGGTTGCCAACCTAGAGCCACTGCTGGGGACAGAGGTGCTGCAGGTGCTGAGGGGGCTGCGACTCTTTGCAGGCGGTTTGAGTGGCAAAGAGTCCCATTCTCAAGTCTGTAAGAGGCTGGCCCCAACTGCTTAGTCACTCGCAGGGGCTCGGACCAGTATGACTGTAGCTTATTTTGGCGGTGGAGGTGTTTGATCCTGACCATAACCCCTGGAGAAAGTGAAAGGGTCTGACCTCTGTGCTTGGCATCAAACCTCTTTTTCATCCGAGCCTGCGAACCCTTCACCTGAGCTCTGGCTTTCTGGACCCCTGGGCTCCGACGTGCAGAAGTTGGTTTAGCTCTCAAGCAGTCCAGTTGTTGCTTTAGTTCACGCCCTATCATGAGCAATGCTGGTGACACTCCTGTGGTGGAATGCTTGGACGCCCGGATGGTCAGGAGAGTTTGGTTGAGTGCGTCGCTAAAGATTTTCCCTTCCTCCAGACAGGCTCGGATTCCATTTTTGAGAGTTTCATTCAGTCTTTCCACCTCCCCATTACTCTCTGGGTGATACACTGCCGTTCTGATGTGCTTGATGTTTCGTATCGTGAGAAGCTCTGTGAACTCCACAGAAATGAATTGGGGCCCATTATCCGTTGTGATGACACTGGGGAGGCCCCAGCGCCCAAACAAGTTGTCCAGGCGATCGATGATGGAGTGTGCAGTGATGGAGCTCAGCTGAAAAACCTCAGGCCACTTCGAATGAAGATTGTGCACAACCAGCAGGTAGCGAGCGTGAACAGGTGCCCCGTGAAGTTCACCACAGAGATCGACCTGAATATGTTCCCAGGGTGACGCCGGCCAAGCTGTCGGGGTGAGAGGGGCTGTGGCTGGCTGACCAGTTTTCCCACTCAGGAGGCAGCAGTTACGTACCAGCTCCTCAACATCAGTATATATGTGGGGCCACCACACTGTGTCACGGCAGCTGCTTCACCTTGACCACCCCCAGGTGCCCCTCGTAGCGCCATGTGTAGTACTCTGGACCTGAGACACTCTGGAACGACCGCGACGGTGACCATGGGCCAGGCACACTGCCCCCCAGCAGGAGAGCTCATTGCGGAAGCGGTAATAGGGGAGCAGCCTGTCATCCACTTTGGCAGGCCAGCCAGTCCTGGACGTAGGGTAGCGGAGAGTTGTGAGGACCTCATCAGCAGCTGAGGCCTGCTGCAGCTCCGCCAGAGTGACTACTGAACTGAGGGGCCCGTGCAGGATGTGGACCCAGTCTTTGTCGTTTTTTGTGTCTGGTGTCACTCTGCCCGTCTCCTCCGTCACCGACACAGCTCTAGACAGGAGGTCGGCCACTGTGTTGGCCCGCCCAGGCATAAACTCCAGACTGAAGTTGTACTAGTTCAGTCTGTCAGCCCACCTCAGCAGTCTCATGGGCCTGTGCCCCGAGCCTTGAGTCGCCAGCAGTGCCGCCAGCTTGGTGGTCTGTGCGGATGGTGAAAGGCCTCCCATAAAGGTAAACATGCCAGCGTTCAAACGCCCACAGGCAGTCTAGGGCCTCCCTCTCCCCCACTGAATACTTCTGCTCTGCTGGAGTAAATTCTTGTGAAGCGAAAGCCACCGGGCTTTCCACCCCCTCTTGAGTCTGGGAGAGCACAGCCCTAACGCCACCCCGAGGCGTCGCAGGTGACCATGGTGGGCGCGGTCAAGCAAAAATGGGTCAGTGTCGGTGGAGATGTGAGCTGCTGTTTGATGATGCGCACAGCTTTGTGGCAGGCCAGGGTCCAGTCCCACGTAACATCCTTCCTGAGCAGAGTAGTGTCAGAGTAGAGTGGCATGAATCTGAGGTAGTAGGCTGCCATCCCCAGGAAGGAAGACAGCTGGGATGGTGACTGCGGGTCTGGCAGGGACAGAATGGCCTCAGTGTGGGACATGCCCTTCTTTGAGAGCCTGAAGCCCAGGAACTCAACCTCCTCAACCCCGAACATGCATTTCTCAGAGTTCAGTGTGACCCCATGCTGTTCGAAACGCTGGAAGACCTGCTCCAAGCGATCGTCATGCAGTGTGGTGGAGGGCGCATGCACCACCACATCATCCAGGTAGATGGAGACACCCTGGATACCAAGCCAGTATGAGTGACATTATCTTCTGAAAACAGCTCTAGGCTGATGAAAGTCCAAATGCCATGCGCTTAAATCTGAAAACCCCCATGTGCGTGACAAACGCTGTGAGGTCCATGCTAGCTGGTGCCAGAAGGACCTGCCGTTACGTAAGTCCATCTTACTGAAAACAGTGGAGCCATGGAAATGGCTAGTGAGCTCCTCAGCCGTGGGTGGGGGGTACTTAACAGGAATGATGGCTTTGTTTACATCTGTGAGGTCGACACAAAGTCGCAGTCCACCCCCCTTTCTCTTGGCAATCACAAGGTTAGACACCCATGGCGAGGCGTTGACGGGCTCTATGACGTCCGCCTCCACCAGGCGGTGCAGCTCGGCCTCCATCGCGTCACAGAGGGCCAGGGGAATGCGCCGTAGGGGTTGGATCACAGGGCGAACTGACAGATCAACAGTAGGCTGGTGTACAAATCCAGTCATGCGGCCAGGAGGTGGCGACCTGCAGTACATGCAGGCCCCTTGCATCACTCACAGTAAAGCCCAGGGGAAGGAACAAGTCAAGGCCCATAATGTTAGCTCCCTTCTGGGTGATGCAGAATTTAGTGTCGGCGCATATTGTTGATCATAGCTGACGGGAGGCAGGCCACACCCAGAGTGGAGATGGGGAAATGGCCGTAGCCTAACAGGGGTTTAGCCGCTGCTGCCAGAGGCACATGACTGAAGAAGCGGAAACAGGAAGTTGTTGTAACTTGGCTGTCCATGCTCAGATCTGCACGAAATTTCACACGTTTGACAAGAGTCCCACCCTGAACATAATGTACATGCCGACATTCACCCACAATCATAGCGCCACCTGCTGGCAACAGAAATTGAGGTACAAAACCTTCATGCAACGTCCGAATTGCCTAGCAAAAGCACAGATGCACCGGACGAACTCCAGAATATGCTACGCAGCCGCATCACACCCCAACGTGCTACAGGTGCGAGGGACTGCCGAACGCTCCTTGCAGCTTTAATTTATTTATTGTTTGTATTGATGTTTTGTAAATGAATTGTTAAAATATTGTTAAATAAAACTGTTTATAAAATAAATTTAAATTAAAGCAGGAAGCAGCGATGGGTGGGCCCTCGCACCTAGTAGCGTCGAGGTGTGATTCGGCAGCGTTGCATATTCTGGAGCTCTACCGATCGCGGTGGTGCATTGCTACACGATTCGGACGTTGCATGAAGGTTTGGTACCTCACTTCCTGTTGCCAGCAGGTGGCGCTATGACTGTGGGTGAATGTCGGCATGTACATGAGTTCAGGGGGGGACCCTTATCCTAGTTGTAAAGTTTGGTGCAGATGTGAGCATGTACACTGACGTTAGAAGAACTTCCTGTATCATGGCGAAGAGTTGATCTTTGACGCCATGCCACGGACACGCCCATCGACGAAAACTCGCAGATAGCACAACTTTTAATCGTCAATGCCTTTAGAAGGCACAGCAGAAATTTGAATTGGATCCGACAATATCTCTAGGAGAAGTTGGTTAAAAGTACAGTGTGTGTAAATCACCAAAATTTTGCCATAAAATTCAAAATGGCCGACTTCCCTTTAAGTTTAGGGGAGTGGGCCAAGAGGCTTTTTGTGCGTCTGGACATGATAGATGTGCCACAGAAATGTCGTACATGCAGGTAAAATGTGCAGCGGGGGCTGCTTCGTTAAAAGTCACTGCCTGTTGCCAGCAGGTGGCGCTATGACTTCGGGGTGAATGTTGGCATGGACATGAGTTCAGGCTTGGACCCTTATCCTACATGTAAAGTTTGGTGCCGATGTGAACATGTACACTGAAGTTACAACTACTTCCTTTGTCATGGCGAAGACTTGATCTTTGACGCCACGCCATCGGACACGTCCATCGACAAAACGCTGCAGATAGCACAACTTTTCATCGTCAATGCCTTTAGAAGGCACAGCAGAAATTTGAAGTCAATCTGATTAAATTCCTAGGAGGAGTTATTTAAAGTACGGAGTGTGTAAATCACAAAAAAAGTGATGTAAAATTCAAAATGGCCGACTTCCTGTCGGGTTTAGGGCATAGCTCCAAGAGACTTTTGTGCGTCTGGACATACTAGATATACCACAGAAATTCCGTAACTGTAGGTTAAACGTGGCGCAGGGGCCGCTTCGTTAAAGGTCACTTCCTGTTGCCAGCAGGTGGCGCTATGACTGTGGGTGAATGTTGGCATGTAGATTTGTTCAGGGCGGGACTCTTGTCATGCGTGTGAAATTTTCTGCAGATCTGAGCATGTACAATGAAGTTACAACAACTTCCTGTTTCATGGCGAATCATCGACGCCACGGACACGCCCATCGACGAAAACGCGCAGATAGCACAACTTTTCATCCTCAATGCCTTGAGAAGGGACAGCAGAAATTTGAAGTCGATCCGACTAAATCCCTAGGAGGAGTTCGTTAAAAGTACAGAGTGTGTGAATCGTCCCAAAATGGCCACCAAATTCAAAATGGCGGACTTCCTGTCGATATTAGGGTATGGGTTCTTGAGGCTTTTTTGTGCGTCTTGATATGATACACGTCCCCACCAAATTTCATGCATGTAGGTCGAGCGTGGACGAGGGGCTAATTTTTCTAATTTTCTAGGGTGGCTAGCGAAGCCATTTTACCACGCCGATCCGCGAATCCCACAAAATATCTGAAATTTTTCACCAGTCCTGACATGCGTGCCAAATTTGGTGAGTTTTCAAGCATGTTGCGCCGCGAAAATTGAGCTTACTTTGCAGAAAAAAGAAAAAAAAATTAAAGCTGCAAGCAGCGATGGATGAGCCCTCGCACCTGTAGCGCGTCGAGGTGTGATGCTGACGCGTTGCTTATTCTCGATTTCTGCCGGTGAAGCTATGCATTTGCTACTGGCAGCCGGACATTGCATGAAGATGTTGTACCTCACTTCCTGTTGCCAGCAGGTGGCGCTATGACTGTGGCTAAGTGTCGGCATGTACATGTGTTCAGGGCGGGACTTTTAGTAAACATGTAAAGTTTGGTGCAGATGTGAGCATGTACACCGACGTTACAACCACTTCCTGTGTCATGGCAAAGAGTTGATCTTTGGCGCCACGCCACGGACACGCTCATTGACGAAAACTCACAGATAGCACAACTTTTCATCGTCAATGCCTTTAGAAGGCACAGTAGAAATTTGAACTTCGATCCGACTAAATCCCTAGGAGGAGTTCGTTAAAGAATGCGAGTGTGTAAATCACCAAAACTTTGCCATAAAATTCAAAATACCCGACTTCCTGTTGAGTTTAGGGAGTGGTCCAAGAGGCTTTTTGTGCGTCTGGACATGCTTTATGAGCCACAGAAATTTTGAACATGTAAGTCAAATGTCGCGTGGGGGGCTGCTTCGTTAAAGGTCTCACAAAGGTCACTTCCTCTTTCCAGCAGGTGGCGCTATGACTGTGGGTGAATGTCAGCATGTACATGTGTTTAGGGCGGGACTGTTATTAAACATGTAAAATTTCGGTACAGATCTGAGCATGTACACTGAAGTTACAGCCACTTCCTGTGTCATGGCGAAGACTTGATCTTTGGCGCACGCCACGGACACGCCGATTCGACGGAAACGCGCAGATAGCACAACTTTTCATCGTCAATGCCTTTAGAAGGCACAGCAGAAATTTGAAGTCGATCAGACTAAATCCCTAGGAGGAGTTAGTTAAAATACAGAGTGTGTAAATCATCCAAAATTGTCATAAAATTCAAAATGGCCGACTTCCTGTTTGGTTTAGGGCATGGCTCCAAGAGGCTTTTGTGCGTCTGGACATGATACATGTGCCACAGAAATTTCAGTAAATGTAGGTCAAACGTGGGCGGGGGCTGCTTCGTTAAAAGTCATTTCCCTTTGCCAGCAGGTGGCGCTATGACTGAGGGGTGAATGTCGGCATGTAGATTTGTTCAGGGCGGGACTCTTGTCAAACTTGTCAAATTTCATGCAGATCTGAGCATGTACACTGAAGTTACAACAACTTCCTGTTTCATGGCGAATCATCGACGCCACGGACACGTCCATCGATCGAAAACGCGCAGATAAGCACAACTTTGCATTGTCAATGCCTTTAGAAGGCACAGCAGAAATTTGAAGTCGATCCGACTAAATCCCTAGGAGGAGTTCAGTTAAAGTACGGAGTGTGTGAATTGTCCCAAAATGGCGGCCAAATTCAAAATGGCGGACTTTCTGTTGACTTTAGGGTATGGGTTCTTGAGGCTTTTTTTGTGCGTCTTGATGTGACACACGTCCCCACCACATTTCGTGCATGTAGGTCGAACGTGGACGAGGGGCTAATTTTTCCAATTTTCTAGGTGGCGCTAGCGAAGCCATTTTGCCCCGCCCATCCGCGAAACCTACAAAATACTGAAATTTTTCACCAGTCCTGACATGCGTGCCAAATTTGGTGAGTTTTCGAGCATGTTAGCGACCGCTGAAAATGGGGCTTACTTTGCAGAAAAAGAAGAAAAAAAAATATTAAAGCTGCAAGCAGCGATGGGCGGGCCCTCGCACATGTAGCGCGTCGGGGTGTGAGCCGGTCGCGTTGCCGATTGTGGACCCCTGCCTGTGCGGCTGTGAATTTTCTATGCGCTTCGGACGCTGCATGAAGGTGTTGTAACTCACTTCCTGTTGCCAGCAGGTGGCGCTATGACTGTGGGTAAATGTCGGCATGTACGTGTGTTCACGGCAGGACTGTTATTAAACGTATAAAGTTTCGTGCAGATCTGAGCATCTACAGTGAAGTTACAACCACTTCCTGTGTCATGGCGATGACTTGATCTTTGGCGCCACGCCACGGACACGCCATTGACGAAAAGCGCGAGATAGCACAACTTTTCATCATCAATGCCTTTAGAAGGCAGAGCAGAAATTCGATCGAGATTTAGTCGATCCGACTAAATCTCTAGGAGGAGTTAGTTAAAGTACAGCGTGTGTAAATCACGCAAAACTTTGTCCTAAAACTCAAAATGGCCGACTTCCTGTTGAGTTTAGAGGAGTGGTCCAAGAGGCTTTTGTGCGTCTGGACATGATAGATATACCACAGAAATTTTGTAAATGTAGGTCAAGCGTGGAGCGGGGCTGCTTCGTTAAAAGTCACTTCCTTTGCCAGCAGGTGGCGCTATGTCTGTGAGCAAATGTTGTTATATACATGTGTTCAGGGCGGGACTCTTGTCAATTGTGTCAAATTTGGTACAGATCTGAGCATATACAGCCAAGTTACTACAACTTCCTGTTTCATGGCGAAGTCATCGACGCCATGGACACGCTCCATTGACAAAAAACGCTCAGATAGCACAACTTTTCATCATCAATGCCTGTAGAAGGCACAGCAGATATTTGAAGTCGATCGGACTAAATCTCTAGGAGGAGTTAGTTAAATTAGGGCGTGTGTAAATCATCCAAAATTGACATAAAAATTCAAAATGGCCGACTTCCTGTTGAGTTTAGGGCATCGCTCCAAGAGACTTTTGGTACGCCAGGACATGATAGATGTGCCACAGAAATTTCGCTCATGTAGGTCAAACGCGGCGGCAGGGCTGCTTCATTAAAGGTGACTTCCTGTTGCCAGCAGGTGGCGCTATGACCGTGGGTGCATGTTGGCATGTACATGTGTTCAGGGCGGGACTCTTGTCAATTGTGTCAAATTTGGTCCAGATCTGAGCATGGACAGGCAAGTTACTACAACTTCCTGTTTCATGGCTGAATCATCGACGCCACGGACACGCCCATTGACGAAAACGCGCAGATTGCACAACTTAAGCTCGTCAATGCCTTTAGAAGGCACAGCAGAAATTTGAAATCGATCGAACTAAATCCCTAGGAGGAGTTAGTTAAAGTACGGAGTGTGTAAATCGTCCCAAAATGGCCACCTAAATCAAAATGGCGGACTTCCTGTCAAGTTTAGGGTATGGGTTCTTGAGGCTTTTTTGTGCGTCTTGATATGATACACGTCCCCACCGAAGTTTCGTGCATGTAGGTCAAACGTGGACGAGGGGCTAATTTTTTCTAATTTTCTAGGTGGCGCTTAGCGAAGCCATTTTGCCCCGCCCATCCGCTGAAACCCACAAAATACGAAATTTTTCACCAGTCCTGACATGCGTGCCAAATTTGGTGAGTTTTCGAGCATGTTAGCGCCGCTGAAAAGTCAGCTTACTTTGCAGAAAAAGAAAGAAAAAAGAAAAAAGAAAAAAAATAATCCTAACAGTTTCAATAGGGTCCTCGCACGGTTCGTGCTCGGGCCCTAATAAATTAAAGCTGCAAGCAGCGATATGGGCCCCTCGCATCGTAGCGCCGTCGGGGTGTGAGCCGGTCGCGGTGCCTATTGTGGACCCCTGCCTGTGCGGCTGTGAATTTTCTATGCGCTTCGGACGTTGCATGAAGGTTTTGTACCTCACTTCCTGTTGCCAGCAGGTGGCGCTATGACTGTAGGTGAATGTCGGCATGTAGATCTGTTCAGGGCGGGACTCTTGTAAAGCGTGTAAAGTTTCGTACAGATATGAGCATGTACACTGAAGTTACAACAACTTCCTGTGTCATGGCGAAGAATAGAGCTTTGACGCCATGCCACGGACACGCCGATTCACGAAAATGCGCAGATAGCACAACTTTTCATTGTCAATGTCTTTAGAAGGCACAGCAGAAATTTGAAGTTGATTCGACTATATCTCTAGGACGGAGTTAGTTAAAATAGGGAGTGGGTAAATCATCCAAAATGGCCACAAAAATAAAATGGCCGACTTCCTGTTGAGTTTAGGGCGTCGCTCCAAGAGGCTTTTGTGCATCTGGACATGATAGATGTACCCCAGAAATTTCGTACATGTAGGTCAAACGTGTAGCGGGGCTGCTTCGTTAAAGGTCACTTCCTGTTGCCAGCAGGTGGCGCTATGGCTGTGAGTGAAGGTCGGCATGTACGCTTTGTTCAGGGCGGGACTCTTGTCAAACGTGCAAAAGTTCGTGCAGATCTGAGCATGTACAGCCAAGTTATTAGAACTTCCTGTTTCATGGCTGAATCATCGACGCCACGGACACGTCCATTGACGAAAACGCGCAGAGAGCACAACTTTACATCGTCAATGCCTTTAGAAGGCACAGCAGAAATTTGAAGTCGATCCGACTAAATCCCTAGGAGGAGTTCGTTAAAGTACGGAGTGTGTGAATCGTCCCAAAATGGCCGCAGAATTCAAAATGGCGGACTTCCTGTTGAGTTTAGGGTATGGGTTCTTGAGGCTTTTTTGTGCGTCTTGATGTGATACACATACCCACCAAATTTCGTGCATGTAGGTCGAACGGGGACGAGGGGCTCATTTTTCAAATTTTCTAGGTGGCTTAGCGAAGCCATTTTGCCCGCTCCGTCCGTCGAAAAGTTTTCGAGCATGTTAGCGCCGCGAAAATGAGCTTACTTTGCAGAAAAATAAAGAAAGAAAGAAAGAAAGAAAGAAAAAATAATCCTTACATTTCAATAGGGTCCTCGCACGGTTCGTGCTCGGGCCCTAATAATAATAATCCTTACAATTTCAATAGGGTCCTCTCACTGTTAGTGCTCGGGCCCTAATAATCCTAACTAGTTTCAATAGGGTCCTTCGCGCGTTTCGTTACTCGGGCCCTAAAAAAGAAAAAAAAAATCCTAACAGTTTCAATAGGGTCCTCATGACGGTTCGTTGCTCGGGCCCTAAAAGAAAAAAAAAATAATCCTTACAATTTCAATAGGGTCCTCGCGTTTACGCTGCGTTCGGGCCCTAAAACAATCCTAACAGTTTCAATAGGGTCCTCGTACGGTTCGTGTCTCGGGCCCTAAATAAAGAAAAAAAAATAATCCTAACAGTTTCAATAGGGTCCTTCGCGACGTTTCGTGCTCGGGCCCTAAAAAAATAATCCTAACAGTTTCAATAGGGTCCTCGCATGCGGTTCGTGCTTCGGGCCCTAAAAAAATAATCCTTACAATTTCAATAGGGTCCTCGCGACGGTTCGTGCTTCGGGCCCTAAAAATAATAATCCTTACAATTTCAATAGGGTCCTCGCACGGTTAGCGTGCTTTCGGGCCCTAAAAATGATCCTACAATTTCAATAGTGTCCTCGCACGGTTCGTGCTTCGGGCCCTAATAATAATCCTTACAATTTCAATAGGGTCCTCACGCGGTTCGTGCTCCGCCCTAAAAAATATAATCCTAACAGTTACAATAGGGTCCTCGCACGGTTCGTGCTCGGGCCCTAAAAAAAAAACAAATAATCCTTACAATTTCAATAGGGTCCTCGCATACGGTTCGTGCTCCGGCCCTAAAAAATAATCCTTACAATTTCAATAGGGTCCTCACACCGTTAGTGCTCGGGCCCTAAAAATCTGTCTCTAAACACCGGCAGGCTGAATAAATGTGGTCGGTCACGTTCGGTGAACTTGTATCAATATTTTTGGCCTCCACTATTTGAAGAGCTGCGAGACAGACTGCATCATGAGGATTACTGCATATTAACATGGAAAATATTTGTGTTGATGTAATTGAGCTACATTCGGGGCTACAGTCAAAATGTTGGGGGGAAAATAATCTAGCAATGCCGATGATTTCCACCACAAACTGCTGCAAAAACTTTCACTAGAATGCAGGAAATTTAGTCTTCAATGATCTAAATTTCCTGGACTAGGACCCCAGACCCCTGCTCATATATCTCAGCCTTAAGGATATCTTTGAAAAGGTCCTTAAACACTGTTTTATTCTCTTGTCTCTCCTCACCCTAATCTGAGCCCCCATGTCCCCTTCACTTTTCAACACAAAGTGACGCTCTTGATCTGTAGTCTAAATATTAGCTGCTAGTGTCAGGACCAGGGCCAGAAAACTCAGACGCAGACCAGAGTGAGGAGAGAAAACAAAAGATTTATTTAGTTGAATGGTGATAACTGAGGTTGCTTGGCGTGGTGTGATGTTCCGAGGTTCCAGATTCTGATGCTCAGGGATTTCGTGGTTCAGGTGAGGGTTCAAAGGGTGTGCTGGCTGGTATTCTGGTAACAGAGGAAAACAGGTTAAGCTCAGTTTCAAAAGCTCCAAGTATACAAGACTTAGTACAGGCTGGCGTGTTCGTACTGAATGGTACAACGATCCCGCGGGGACTGGAAGGTTGGGCTGGATTATGAAGGTGTGTAGATTGCCGAATGAGTCTCTGGTGTGCTGATGACGGAATGGTTTCAGGTGTGTAGACTGGAGCTCAGGTGACCACACACCCCAGCAACTCCAGAGCATGCAGGAGGGAAGCAGAGGACTAACAAAAACAAACACACCAAGCACACCACAAAGGGACAAAATAACTCAAAAACCGCAATCACACAAACACACCACAGGAAGGTCAGGGTCCCGACCGGGGAGTCGTGACAGCTAGTGCCATTTAAAAGCCATGCTACTATACTATACAATAATACACAGTCATGTCAATGCGTAACTGTGATGGATAAAAGTAGCATTATAAATGATCCAAATGTAGCGGAGTAAAAGTACTGATTTTTCACTTAAAACTACTCAAGTAAAAGTATGATGTATTAAAAGTACTCTGACAAGTACCATGTAATCAAAAAGGTACTTCAGTAGTCTACAGGTAATGGAGTTAATGTACCTCTGCCTAAGTTTTGGATTGTATTTATTATTATTATCATTATTATTATTTATGTCAACATGTGTTCATCTTTCAGAGAACTCTGAGCCTCCAGTCACATTGAAAGTCTTCCTTTTCACTACTGGTCAAACCTTTGGTGCTGATGAGGCCATACTGGAACACCTGAAGACAGGTACAAACCTAAGAGAGACCACAGACCTGCTGGAATGTGAATTCATCCTCGCTCTTCTGTCCAATCACATCTCGTGTTGGATCAGATGTGGTGGAAGCCATGAAGGATGTTCCAGGTAAACACTTGTTTTTAACTTGCAGCTCAGGTTCCACTTCTGGTTCTGTCTGAAGCTGGACTGCTGTTTCTCTGCTGTATGAAGGAGAAAAATGAACACAGCTCAGATATGCTGGTGTGGATGTTTCTTTTTTTCAGTTTTATTTATTCTTCTCTAATGTTGTTTCGTTCTCTCTTGTGTGTCATAAGGTGGTAAACCTGTTGTTCTAGTGCTGATGCATCACACCCGAGATGTCGACTATTCAACTGATGTGAAAAGATGGTCTGAACACTTTCAGAACGTTGTGTTGGATGTTCATGTTCTCTTCCACGAGACTCAGCAGGGATTACTGACGTGTTCAAGAAACAATGAGGCAGTCCGACAGATACAAGGAGAGTTAAAGGTGGAGTAATCAATTCTGGAGAAATCCAACACAATGACAAACACTATGACATAGGGAAAACAACAACACAGTTGTAAACAGTAAACATGAATCAAATTGCAATCAAAGTAAGCGGTGGTGCACTCTCATACATCGAACACAGCAGATAACTGTGCACACTCTGAGGCAAAAACTCTGTTTCATAGGCTACAACACTGCAACCAGAGTTTCTGAAAATTCCCACCCTGGTAGAGGTTTTCAAAAATGTTCGGTTTCAGTGACCTGATGCTGTGTTTCCGTGTGGACTGAATGGCTGAACCTCGTAGGAAAAGACATGGTTATGAAAGTACCCATGTTCATGTTTACAGGGCCTTAGATACTCACAGCTCACCTGCTGCTACAGTTAATACCACACCAACAGCATGTGTTGGTGAAAGTCTGAAATGTCAAATACAACCACGAGATCCACAGCTGACATTACAAGAGCTAATAGCACGTACAGCAACATTGGGGTAAATACCTGGAGGAAGAAGTAAGAGTTAACAAATAGTGCAATCAATTCAGGAGAACTGTGGGACAGAAGAGCACAGGAAGTGATGTCAGAGGTTAGAGGTGTTATCAGAGGTGTAAATTGTGAATTGTGAGACCAGTTTTAAGACTGCCCATTTGATAGTTTTGGAAAAAAAACTTATTACATGTTCGTTGCCTTATAGATCCATGCACTGTGCACCAGCAGTGGATGTGATGCGCTACTGGTAAAAACACTACATGGAAAATATAACACTATCTATTAAGTTGATTTTCCAGTGTGCCACCTATCAAATAAAACAGCTTGAATGAAGGGAGAATGAGTGCTGTGGCTGCAGGGGAGGGAAACAAAGACTGTCACACTTCATCACTCAGAGTTATGAAGATCCTTATAATCTGTATAAACAATCAGTAATGGAAGGAACATTTTATCATTTACTTGAACAACACCACTCCATCACCTCCTGCATTGAAAGGCAAAGTATTAGCAACAAAATCTACTTAAAGATTTACATGGGAATTCTCCATCAGGTGTATTATGATGTTTTTGGATCATCATTATCATGTATTAATATAAGCAGTACTGTGATGTTAGACAGTGACGACCTACAACATTAAAGGTGGAACTTATTTCCATATATGATGTATAGCGTAGTTACGCTATACATCAACATCTACTATACTACTTAAATTCCCACTGCTGAAAGTAATTCTTATCATTTACTTCTTGTGCTTTTCAAGGTTACTTGGGTGTTTTACTTATATAAGTGTTGTGTTTTAGATGCAGAAGCAGAAGAACCCTGTGAACCCAAAGAAGGTGAAAATGGAAGAGAGAACAGGTGTTTACGATTATTTTCATTTTTTTTGTACAAATACTACTTCATTAAATATAAAATCAAACTACATGGTCCAAGCTCCCCCGGGGCCAGCAGCCCTGCAAAGATTTGTTAGCTTATAATTGGAACAGCTTTACATGTATCGATCAGGGGAGCACAAGTCTGTATCAGCTTCATCCAGAGATGGGTTGTGCCAAGTTTGGTGCTGATCGGACTTGCCGCTTCGGAGGAGTGAATTAAAATAGTTTTTTTTTTAGTTATGAGGTGTGTTGTTTCCAATTCCTATTGCAATTAAAGCTGCAAGCTCTCGCATACATGTTACTTCCTGTTGCCAGCAGGTGGCGCTTTGGGTGAATGTGGGTGAATGTTGGCATGTATATGTGTTCAGGGTGGGACTCTTGTGAAGCGTGTAAAGTGTGCCAAATTTGAGTACGTTTTCTAATTTTCTAGGTGGCGCTAGCAAACCATTGGTGGTGCAGTGGTTAGCCACTGTCGCCTCACAGTAAGAAGGTCGTGGGTTCAAGCCCCGGTTACCCCGGCCTTTCTGTGTGGAGTTTGCATGTTCTCCCTGTGTCTGCGTGGGGTTATCTCCAGCTGGTCCGGCTTCCTGCAGGCTAGGTTAATTGGTGATGCTAAATTGTCCTTGAGTGTGGCGTGAGTGGTTGTTACGTCTCTGTGTGGCCCTGTGATGGACTGGCGACCGCCTTTCACCCAATGTCAGCTGGGATAGGCTCGAGCAGGACGCTGTACACAGGATAAGCGGTTGACGATGGATGGATGGATGTACAATTTCAATAGGGTCCTCGCACGGTTCGTGCTCGTGCCCTAATTAAAGCTGGAAACAGCGTTGGGCAGGCCCTCGCATGTGTAGCGCGTCGGGCGTGAAGGCGGCCGTGTTGCATATTCTGGAGCTCTGCCAGTGCTGCTGTGAATTTGCTACATGTTTCTGACGCTGCATGAAGGTACCTCACTTCCTGTGTCCCCTTTGTGGATCCACATAGCACTTGGTGCTATGAATATAAATTAATGTTGATGTGTTGGTGGGACAGTTATCAAGCCACGTAAAGTTTTGTTCAGATGTGAGCATGTACAATAAAGTTACAACATCTTCCTGTGTCATGGCTAAGAGTTGATGTTTTACGCCACATGGGATGACTTATTCAGATCTTGTACTGCAGTATAATTTCTATCATTTTATCTGTTCTATGAATTTTAGCTTTGGTAACATCTGGTTTTAGGACTCTTGTGAGAAGTACTGCAGACATTATTTACATGTTCCCTCAATGTTTTCTCTCTAGAACGAGCTCCCCAGCCCCAGTTCCAGCCCCAGCCGAAGCCCGAACCTTCTCCTAGTAAGATATGAAGTTTATTTTCACTCTAATCTCTCTCATACACAATCATACATGGTGTTTATCAGTTTGTTTATTTAAATATTTGCTTGTTTCTTGAATAATGACACAGTCTTCTCTCCAGTTTCCAGGCAACCATGGAGGAAAATATTTTGGGGGTGAGCAAAGAAAAGGAAAACCTCCTGGAATAGAAGGTCTTCTCCTTGAATGTTATTTGCATATAATGGAATGTAATTAGGGCCCGAGCACAAACCGTGCGAGGACCCTATTGAAATTGTAAGGATTTTTTTTTTTAGGGCCCGAGCGCGAACAGTGTGAGGACCCTATTGAAACTGTTAGGATTATTTTTAGGGCCCGAGCACGAACCGTGCGAAGACCCTATTGAAACTGTTAGGATTACTTATTTTTTAGGGCCCGAGCACGAACAGTGCAAGGACCCTATTAAAACTGTTAGGATTATTTTAGGGCCCGAGCACGAACCGTGGGAGGACCCTATTGAAACTGTTATGATTATTTTTAGGGCCCGAGCACGAACCGTGCGAGGACCCTAATAAACTGTTAGGATTATTTTTTTTTTCTACAAAGTAACCTCAATTTTCGCGGCCTCAACATGTGCTCAAAAAGTCATCAAACGCATGTCAGGACTGGTGAAAAATTTCATATTTTGTGGGTTTCGCGGATGGGCAAGGCAAAATGGCTCGCTAGCGCCACCTAGGAAATTAGAATAAATTAGCCCCTCGTCCACGTTCGAACTACATGCACGCGAAATTTGGTGGGGACGCTCTAACGTATCAAGACGCTACAAAAAGCCTCAAGAACCCATACCCTAAACTTCGACAGGAAGTCGATGGGTGTGTCCGTATGCGTTGATGATTCGCCATGAAACAGGAAGTTGTTGTAAGTTGACTGTACATGATCAGATCTGCACGAAACTTGACACGCTTTTGCATGAGTCCCGCCCTGAACAAATCTACATGCCGACATTCACCCCCAGTCATAACGCCACCTGCTGGCAACAGGAAGTGACCTTTAACTAAGCAGCCCCCGCCGCACGTTTGACCGACATGTACGAAATTTCTGTGGTACATCTAAATTTTATGTTTAATAACAGGTCCGCCCAGAACACATGTACATGCCGACATTCACCCACAGTGATAGCGCCACCTGCTGGCAACAGGAAGTGAGTTACAAAACCTTCATGCAGCGGCTGAAGTGCATAGAAAATTCACAGCCGCACAGGCATGGGTCCACAATAGGCAATGCGACTGGCTCACACCCTGACGCGCCACATGTGCGAGGGCCCGCCAATCGCTGCTTGCAGCTTTAATTTTTTTTTTTTTTTAGGGCCCGAGCACTAGTGTTACATGTATTTGTCTTGTGTTTTATCTCCTTTTTTCCTCTAAATCATTTATGTATTGATAGATAGGGCACCAGTTAGATTTTTGAGTATGTAGGTTTATAAGTACATTTTGATTTTGCGCAATATACATGTATCTACATTTATTTTATGGAATTATGTTTCGTAATGGTTGCTTTGTTCATGAGGAAGTTTCGGTGATTGGTGGAGACTACTTGAGTCACCTGTTATAAAAGATAGCTTCTCAATATGTAAAACCATTTGCCTGAAGAAGGTCGAGGACTGAAATGTTGTTTAATACAATTTTTGCAAGCTATACAGTGTGCGGGATTTTTTCTTTGAAAGAGTTAAATAGAAAATAAAAAATTGTAAAACAGGACAGTAAAACTCACAGTGCAGTGCATGACATTAATCCACAGCCTTACATGTGATTTAATTAACAGCAGCGGTAAAAAGAAAAATCTTAAATATTTATTTAAAAGCAGCGGTAAAAAGAAAAGTATTAAATATTTAATTAAAAGCAGCGGTAAAAGCAAAAGTCTTAAATATGTAATTAAAAGCAGTTATCTGGGAGTTTGTTCCAAATATCACGGAGCATAATAACTGAACGCTAAGCTTCTCCTTGTTTAGTTTTGACTCTGGGGACAGAGAGCAGACCTGATCCCAGATGACTTGAGAGGTCTGGATGGTTCATAACGAAGGAGAAGTTCAGAAATGTATTTTGGCCCTGAACCATTTAGTGCTTTGTAAACTAACAGCAGGATTTTGAAATCAATTCTCTGACAGACAGGAAGCCAGTGTAAAGACCTCAGAACTGGAGTGATGTGATCCACCTTTTTGGTCTTAGTGAGGTCTCGAGCAGCAGAGTTCTGAATCAGCTGCAGCTGTCTGATGGATTTCTTAGGGAGCCCTGTAAGGACACTGTTACAGTAGTCAAGTCAACTGAAGATAAATGCATGGATAAGCTTTTCCAGGTCCTGCTGAGACATAAGGCCTCTTATCCTTGATATATTCTTCAGGTGATAGTAGGCTGACTTTGTAATTGTCTTAGTATGGCTCCTCAAATTCAGGTCTGAGTCCATCACTACACCAAGATTTCTGGCTTTCTTTCAGTAAAGAAAGTAAAAGAAACAACTGCAAACATAAGTGTGTGTGCAGGTTAGTGTGGAGAGAGAAGAAAGTTTCTGAGGTTAGACACAAAATACTAAAACTCACACAGCAGCCAGCAGGGAGTTAGCTTTCAGTCAGCAGGTTCTGGACTAGGTCCTGATAGTAGACTGTCTCTATTGTCTCTGAACTTTCGAACAGCAGCTGACACAACAAAATATACAGATCCTAACTTCTGTGGTAAAACTTCATCACAAACTGGTGGTGAACTTAAATCCTGCACTGTTGTTACTGGACCCTAGTCTCGATCTAGCACCGTCATTTGCTTCACACAGAACAGGAACAAACGAGTAGTGGCCCAGTGGCACCAAACACAGATCAAAGAGCAGGAAACGGTGGTCCAAACGTTCCTCAGAATCCACCAGACTAAAGCTGAGATTCTTCGGCTCGGTTCTAAAGATCGCCAGGGTCCTGCACGGTCAGCAGTTTCTACAGGCGTGGATTGGACCCTGCTGATACCAGCATGCAGGAACAGTTTGGTAGTTTGTTTGAGTGTGTCCTTGTTTCCTGTCAGATTGAGTCTTTGTTGCTTTGGTGAATACTCAGACAGGTGTTTATGTGTGTTTGGTTTACTGATGTTGAGATCAATAAAAGATATCTCTTAAAGTCCAGTTTAATCTCTTTACACAGAGACAGAGAGACTCTTCAGTATGTGAGGAAGTACAAGCCTGAAAAAGATGCCAAACATCTCCGGATTCTCCTGTACGGGCCCGTCGGAGTTGGAAAGTCCAGCTTCATCAGCTCTGTCATCAGCATCCTACGAGGCAGAATATGTATTGATGCTGAGGCCGATGCTACCACCTCTGAAAGAAGTCACACCAAAAAAGTAAGACAACTTCAGATTTGTGTCTGTCAGCAGCAAAAATCTGCCCACTGAAACATTTTGTGCTGATAAAATATATAAACAGCAGTTAATACATTTAATATTCTCATTTTGTTCCCTCATTTTAATGATTTGTAACCTCGAGTTACTGGATTTGATTAATGATCTGTGGACATTTTACTGATGAGATAAGGTCAACTTTAATTATCTCACACAGCTCACTGACCTGAGAACACCAGAGATAATCCAGACACAAAATCAGTAAAACAACCACAGGCTTCACAAAACACATGTGATGATAAACTTTAAATGAATCCAGCAGCAGTTTGCAGTTCATTAAAAGCTGCAGAGGAGCTGAAATCTCTGAGGTTTCCAGCTGTTGGATCCATCAGGATTAACTGAGACAAGAGATGTGAGGTAGTTCTGACAGCAGAGCTTTAGAGGTGAAGACAAACAACCAGGACTCAGTCTGACATCTGCTGTCATTAAAACAAGCTGTTTCTCTGTTACAGTATAAAACTTGTCAGATCAGAAAAGGAAAAGAGACATATCCTTTTGTCTTCAATGACATCATGGGTCTGGAGAACGGGACTGAGTCTGGAGCCTGTCCTGAAGACATCAAACTGGCCATGAAAGGACACGTGAAGGAGGGATACAAGGTACAGCTGTCACAGTAACACTTTATAAAAACACTGTGAAGGAAACAAAAAGCTGTTTCCTGTGAACATAATTAGGAAATGTTAACATATTTGACACGTCATGAAATGCTGACACTGAATGTTTCAGTAAAACGTTTTCTCACAACAAACTTTGTTTCCACAAAAATATCAACTCAGTATCTCAAATTCATTATAATATCCACTAACTAGAACCCGTCATTTTATAATAATCAGTATAACCGGTGTAATAATCAGTATATATTTAGCTACAAACATCGATCAAAGTGTTTATTCTCTGTTTATTCTCTGTTTGCGTTTTCAAATTAGTTTCATGCACAAACTTTAACTGCAATGAAACACAGCCTGTGAGTTTTGTAATGATGGGACATTAATATTCTGATTTGTATCATACTACGCCCCTTTCTTGCATCTGTAACGCCCTCTAGTGGTCTATTTGAATGAAACTTTCAGGGCAGGTTCACACCTAAAGGTCCAGTTCCTGAATCGAATCACTGTTTCATTTGTTCTATTATTGGTCAGTCAGTCAGCGGGGACTAAACCCTCTACATTTCTACCTGGAGGTCATCATGGAGCACTGTCATGTTCATGTTGGCCGGCAGGGCAAGGCAGCGGACTTTAGAGGGTCAAACATATAAAGGTCTCGCAACGGGTATTTAATCATTTAATTTAATTTCTAGGAAGAAACTACATCAGATATCTTATCACAGAACATACCACGATGTGCTTACGTTTGTCAAAGTTGACCAGTGAAGTTATGCAAACAGGAAAAAAAGCTTTATACAACTTTTAATCAGCTTGGTCCAATGATGATCCACCAAATATTTGGTGACAATCGGAGCTTTGGTCCGGAGGAGGAGAAGTCAAAGAGTCACAATCTCACCTTTGTGTCGCTTTGCTTTGTTGATCTGTTCCTACCAGAGGACTCTGGTTACTCACATCATACTTTATGTTTGACATTGTTTTCCAGTTCAATCCTGTATCTCCACTGTCAGAGAGGGATCCAGACTACAACTCAAAGCCGCCTGATGATGACAGAGTCCATGTTCTGGTTTGTGTGCTTTCTGCTAACTTATCTGAAATTACAGCCTCAGTTCTGCAGAAGATAAAGGCCGTCAGAGAGGCAGCCAGTGAGCTGGGTAAGACCTGAGATATACAAGTATAATGTTCAGTTAGTGAAATCTGTTCTGTGTTTCTGCTGTAAGTCTACTGAAGCCTCAAAGCAGGTTAGTTCACCCAAGGACAGTTTATTGACAGGTTTGGCGTGGACTTGAGGTGGAAAGCGGGCAGGCTGAAGGAAACCAAGCTCCATGAACCCTGAGCGTGACAGGCAAGCTGAGTCTTCACACACAGAGCCGAGAGGGAAGAAAACAAAATGAAGTCAGAGATGTCACAGACTAGATTAAAAAACTCTTTAAATACGAGGCTGGAGTTGGCCTTAGTTACCACTGGGGTAAACGGACGGTCTGGCGCTGACCGGAAGTTGAGCCGGGACTTTATTGCAGAAGTCGATTAAGGAGATGAGTCTCAGGTGTGGAGCGCCGCCGCAGACGCAGCCAGAGCCCCCCGCCCATACAGCCCACACACCCCTGAGAGACAAAGACTGATGGGAACAATATTTTAAACATTAAAATATGATTCGGTGGTGAAACAGTGAGCCGTGAACATGCAGGACTTTCACACAGGAGAACAGTGTTCTGTGTGAAACCAAGTGAACATTGAGTAATAATGAGTTTTAAGTGAAACAGTGTTACTTACTTCACTCACATGGTTTATGTCATGTGAACATCTTTTAACCCAAACCACAAAGTTTTCCTAAACCAAGTACTTTAGTTTCCTAACAAAACTGTTTCACCATGTTACTGTGTGTTTAACATCATGTGACTTAACAGAGTTAAGGTCTGGTCGCCTGTCTCTGGACTGGAACAGGACTGTATTATAGTTCAGTTAGCCTGATCTCGTTAGCTTTGAGTCGGGCTTCTGAAATAGGTGGTTCTGTTGTTTGTTGGACCTTATGAACTAAAGCTGTCTGAAAAAGATCAGCTCAAAATACTGAGTGTGTTTCTGTCTGCAGGGATTCCACAAATGATGATGGTCACCCACATCGACAAAGCCTGTCCTGAAACTGAGAAGGATCTGAAGAACGTGTACAAGAGCAAGTATCTGAAGAAGAAGGTGAGATTTTATATGTTCATAGTTTGAGCACAAAAAGTCAAAACTTCACTTTTACTGACCAGCTGAAATGTTTAATGTTTAACACTCAGATGTCAGACTTCAGCTCAGCAGTGGGAATCCCAATGAACTGCATCTTTCCTGTGAAGAACTACAGTGATGAGATCGACCTGGTTCCTGATGTGGACTCTCTGATCCTGAGCGCTCTGAGAACAATGATCAACTTTGGAAACGACTTCATTGACAAAATGAAACAATAATAAAATAAATTGATATATCAGGTGGTTTCAGCTCTTGATAGTTTGCTTTGATGGTTAATGTCTGTATCTGACTGGCAGTCACCTGCACTTCATTAAAAGTGTAATGCAATAACTTCTGTTGTGAACTGGATCTAAATATCACACTGAAATATATACATGATTTATGTTCATTAACACATGCAGACATGCAGCAAGCCAGCTGAGGGCTGCTGTGGACCAGTGGACTCATTCACACTCATTTACAGACCCCACAGGGAGCAGAGGAGGCCACAGAAGACAGGACTCAAACTCAAGTTCAGACGGCGTCAGGAAACTACAGAAACAGCTGCTGCAGCGCTGCACAACAGGGAGAGATCACCAGGAGACAGGCTCACTCTTCATCACTGACCTTAGTTTAGTAGACCTTAGTTAACTCATCATCCTCGTTGTCTCTACGGTACACACTCCTCCCAGGGGCCTCACTGAAGCATCAAACATTTAAACATTAAGCACATTTTCTGCTCCAATTTATGGTGGAAATGTCTATTAGAAAAAGAGAAGCACTAAACTCAGGAGGCCTGTGAGAAAATAAAGCAGAGATCAGCAGCTTGCTTTCTTTTAGCTTCACTTGCTGTTTGGTTTCTTCCATCTTTACTTTGCAGGTTTTCTTATTGTGCACACAAACCTTTGTCAAAGCTTTTCATTTGTTAATTAACATTTCATGATGCAAGCTGTTTCTCAGAACATTTTTTGACAAATGCTTTCAAAAATGACAGTACGGAGGCCCCCTAGGCCCACTTAGTCAAAAACACAGGAGCTGCCCGAGTGAAATGTAGAGGACTGTAGGACAGTCCTCCAGTCCCTCTAGGCTAGTGTGTGTAAAGAGCTTTATCAGTGTTTGTGGTGGCGTAACAGATTTCCAAAACTGTTATATTATTACAGTTACTATTCCAAGTAACGCCAGTGACTGAACCCACAATTCATGATATATATTCATGTTGACAAGTCACCTCTTCATCCAGTCTGTTAGGAGCTGATCCATCTCAGATGGAAAGGCTGCCCTCTGGCCTGACAGAGTCCTGATAGAGTGCTGTGCTGTGTGCTGGTTCATGGCACAACCAGCAGTTAGACGCTGACAGTCCTGTAGTAATCAGCATGGTGAGGAAATATGAAATATCATAGAAATGTGTAAAATCCACTGGAGGGGGCTTTAAAGAGCTGCAGTGACCAGAGTTTGATTCCCCACGTGAGTCCTGATGATGCAGGATGACCATCACCGAAGCTGTCCAATCAGCAAGTTACCTGTACGTCTGTGTGACGTCATGGTTACTCTCTGGTTCGTTTGTAAACCTGCAGCGTGAACATGAAGCGGAGCAGAACTAACATGCAACAGATCATCTTTATCACATGGTCCGGACCAGATGAACCGAACTGCAATGGGGTCAGCAGCGTGGCACAAAGTCTGAAGACGCCTGGTGATGGAGCCTCAGTTTACAGCAATGTGCCAGATTTCAGATTCACAGTAAGCTGAGCTGAACTGCAGACATGCAGCTTTCTCTTTACTGTAATGGCTCACTGTCAGCTGAGCTCTGCTCTGCACTCACTGCATTCTATTATATAACTGGCTGTTTATATTTTATATCATTTCTAACTTAAAGAACCTGTCCAATGTGACTTTATATAAAGTGATGACAACACTTCAACACAACATCACAACAACACAACATCTTTTTCTCATAATAACTTGGATCTTAAAAAGATTATATTATTTAAAAAATCTGAGTTCAATATGACTTTATTTCTTGTGAAATTGCAGCTGTTACTGTAACATTAATGACTTGTTCTCAAATCACTGTGATTGGGAGAATGAATGAGAGGCATGAAGCTTCAAGCCTTTAATTATGTTTTCCACAACGGCGGTCATAAAGTGAGCGTGGTTCGATCCAGTAACGATGCTGTCTATGGGAGGTCCGATACGGTTGGGTCACTTTTTAAAAACCCTTCTTAAAACAGACTTTATTGCCTTTGCACCTGTTAAAGCACTTTGCCACGACATTGATAACGAGGCCCTCTGCAGCCCGTCTCCTAGGTAACCCAGGGTCCAGATTATCTTTGTTTTGTTTAATAAACATTTAATTTAATTTAATGACTTAATAAAAGTCAGAGAAAGAGTTCCCGGTTTAAGGTGTAAAAAGCTAATCACATTTAGCAGACACATGAAAACCTTGTTGTTGTATTGAGTCTTTGAATATTAGCAGTAAATGTGTTTCAAGTGTTTTAGAGTATTAAAAGCTTCATTTAAAGTTGCTACTGGCAGCCCTCCTGCAGCTGCTGCAGAGCTTAGAGCCCTGGGATCTGGGATCAAAATGAGCTTTCAGCTGAACCTCTGTGTAAGGCGCCAGGTTACAAGTACTGAAATGTTCATTATACTGTACGTTGTCCACATACTCCGTACTCAGTGTGCCTGCAATGAGTGTTTGGGAGTCTAGTGGTTCTACGTGGTCTCAGAGACCTCCACTCCCCTCCCTCCCTAGGAACACAAGGTGAGGTAGAGCTAGGCTCACTCACTGATCTCTCATCTTCACCTGGTTTGAGGCCTTGTGGTTGCTTTGGCACTCGTTTGCAGTGGATGGCTGATTCCAAGTTGTTCTTTTCAGCCACTTTTACTGCTGTTTCTGTTGTTAGCAGTATCTGAAATGGCCCAGTCCACCTGTGAGCCCACTAATGCTTTCCACTGAAGTCCTTCACCATGATCCAGTCCCCTGGCTCCAGATCGTGCAGTTTCTTTTCTGCAGCCTTCGAATGGCGTTTGACCTGCATGTGGATTTCAGAAAGCACAGAGGAAAAATTAGCACAATATCTCAACATCTCATCTTCAAATTGGCTGGTATCAGGGAGCTGTCTTTTACCGCCCAATCCCTGTGTTCAATGGTCTGACAAATAAGACTTCAAAAGGGCTGAGACCCCTCTGCCCCTCATCCGGCTCCTCATGTGCATTAAAATGATCAGCAAAGCTTTTGTCCATGTTTAACCTGTTTTTCACAACATTTAACAAGATTGTTTTTCAATGTGCCATTTTCTCTCTCAACTGCACCTCCGCCCTGTGACGGTGTCAGTTCAGTGAAGTCCATTTGCAGGTGCTATGCAAACAACGCCACTTTTGTCTGCAGATTTATAAACCCAAAGTCCCACCCTCCCTCATTATCCTGTGGACTCCTTCCTCTTCCTGGGCACCATCATCTCCCAGGACCTCCAGTGGAAGCAGAACATCACCTCCCTCACCAAGAAGGCCCAGCAGAGGATGGACTTCCTGCAGCAGCTGAAGAAGTTCAGCCTGCCAAAGACAATAATGGTGCACTTCTACACCACCATCACTGAGTCCATCTTCACCTCCTCCATCACTCTCTGGTATGCTTCTGCCACCACCAGGGACAAAGGCAGGTTGCAGCGCATCATTGGCTCTGCAGAGAAGGTTATTGGCTTCCTTCTCTTCAGGACCTGTATGTCTCCAGGACAGGCAAGCAGGAAAGATTGCAGCTGACCCCTCCCACCCCGGACACAAACTGTTTCAGACTCTCCCCTCTGGCAGGAGGCTGCGGTCCATCAGGACCAGAACCTCTCGCCAAAAAAACAGCTTCTTCCCATCTGCAGCCTCATTAACAAGGTCTGGGTCCCCACTGACTCTACCCCCCTTTCAAATAATATAAATGTCTCTGCACAATTCAGTTTTATTTATATAGCGTCAAATCACAACAACAGTTATCTCACAGCGCTTTTCATAAAGAGCAGGTCTAGACCGTACTCTAAAGTTATTTGAAGCCCAACAACTCCCACCAAGAGCAGCACTAGGCGTGTCGCGGCAAGGAAAAACGTCTCGGGTAACGTATATAACCCTGGTTTCCCGAGAAGGGGAACGAGACACTGCATTGGTTACGACACTATGGGAACGACTCTAGGCGTAACAGGTTTGAATGTGAATGAAACTACTCCAATCCTATTGGCTGTTGCTAGAATGGTAGGATGTGACGTATATAAGCACACCGGCATCAAATACTCATTAGCTTTAACTATGAAGTATGGCGCTCCAGGCAGGGTGATGCGTGGCGGACCGATGCAGTGTCTCGCTCCCCTTCTCGTGGAACCAGGGTTACATATGTAACCCGAGACGTTCCCCTTCAGGGAACTCGAACTGCATCGGTTACGACACTATGCGAACTCTTCGCATAAGAGCTCCACCACCTCGGGGTGGAGTCTCCATTTCCCGGGCCTCAGCCTTGACAGCAGGTCTGCTCGATACCACGCCCCAGCCTGCGAGGGAGGTGTCTGTCGAAATATCCAGCTGGCGACAAGACCCTCCGAAGCACGGGCCCCTGAGACAGGAACCAAGTTTCCTTCCAAACTGATAGGGAACGAAGACACTTTGTGCGTAACTCAAATCAGGCGGAAAGGAGTCCCTCGGGAAAAAAACCTTGGTCCTTAGCCACCACTGCAGGGGTCTCATGTGCAGCAGTCCAGATAGTATTACGCTGGACGATCCGGCCTGGAGACCCAACACTTGTTGAAAGTGTTTTATAGTGACGGCGCTGGCCTCACTTCACCCTTTCATGGCAGCCAATATGGTGTCGACATCGCGCCGGAGACAATTGTGCCCGCATCGTTGTCGAATCCCATACTACCCCTAGGACTGTAGTCCGTGGGTGGGTGCCAGCACACTGTTCTTTGCGTTGAGCCTCAGCCCTAAACGCAGCAGATGGGCCAGAACGACATCTCGATGTCGAACTGCCAACTCTCAAGACTGGGCTAGGATAAGCCAGTCATTGGTCCAAACCACCCTGGTGAACTCTGGAGGGCGGGTCTTGAACTGTAGTTGATACCCATCTAAGGCAGTGCGCGATGGCTCGCGGAGAATGTTCGTCAGGCTCCGCCAAACCTTCTGCAAAATCTGCCAACGGAATCAGCATCTCGGGGCTGGAGGTCGGTGTCTTGTGTGATTTTCAGGTGGACCCCTGAAGCCCCAGAACGGCAGGGGAAAACCACCAAAGATCCACGGTGAGTGAGTCTGGATACCGCCTGACTGCAGACCTTCAGGGCAGGTAGTATGGTGTGGACACGATGGTGGCAGGCGGGTTAGGGAAGGGTAATAGCCACGATCATCACGCGATGATCCTGGCGGCAGGATTATACTTTTTGTAATATCTCTTGACAGGAAGGTCGTAGAGCCACGGGGGAGGATTGCCAGTCGATCTGAGGCGTCACCCGGCCAGTTGGAGCCAAGTTGAATTTTCATAGGTAAAGCTTATGGGCTCCTCCCGGGGCGGGAGCAGGACAGGCCGCTCAGAGGGAGGCCCGGGACAGCAATCCCGGCCGTCTCCTGGACCGGAGGTGGTCTCGAACCCGATCGTCTGGTTTCAAGGGAGGCAGCACGTCCAGTGGACCACAGTGCACGCGCATGCTGGCAGGTGAACGGAGGTGGTACTTGAAGTGTGGGATTCAGACAAAGACAGTTGAAGGAAAACGAGGTGCGGTGCAGAGGTGGACTTGAACCCCGCACCTTGCGGACTCAAGGCAGGAGCGCTGACCAGCACGCCACAGGCGGGTTCTGGGCTATGGATCCCCACTTGGGGGACCTCTGCCACAGAGACCTTGGCGAACTTGCTTCCCGAGTGGTTGTGGTTAGTGGAAACCCACTGGTGAGGCTGTAAGAAGCAGGCACAGCAGCCACAGGCAGAAAGCCGTGCTTTCATGGCTGAATAACTTTTGACAGGAAGGCGGTGGAGCCAAACGGTGTGCGGCGTTGGACTCGGGTGGAATTTCCAGCAAGACTGGTGCGTTTTGGGAAAATTTGAGAGTAGTTAGTCAGAGGTCGTCCGGCCGCTAGCATATATGCCGCATTGCGGACGGGAAATAACAGCCAGATTCAAAGTGTCACTGGTCGGGCGGGTTTTGGGGAATAACTTTGACAGGAAGGAGGTAGAGTAGTGCAACCGGCGTCTACCCCCACATTTGTGATGATTCCGCATCCAACGGTACCAAGCCGGTCCCCGTACGACGTTCGTAGGCGGAGTTACCGTCAGGCCCCGCCCTCCTGAGGAGTCTTTGTGGATAACTCTTGACAGGAAGGCGGTAGAGCTGCGGGGTGGCAACCGCTGGACTCGGGTGGAATTTCCAGTGGGACTAACGTGTTTTGCAGGATTTTGAGGCAGCACGTCCAATGGACCACAGTGCACGCGCCTGCTGGCAGGTGAACGGGCTATGCATCCCCAATTGGGGACCTCTGCCACAGAGACCTTGGCTAACTTGGTTCCCGAAAGTGGTTGTGGTTAGTGGAAACCCACTGGTAAGGCTGTAAGAAGCAGGCACGGCAGCCACAGGCAGAAAGCCGCGGCTTTCATTTACTTAATCAACTTTTGACAGGAAGGCGGTGGAGCCAAACGGTTTAGCGGCGTTGGACTCGGCCTTGAATTTCAAGTTGGAACGATGTGTTTTGGAGATAATTGGAGAGTAGCTGTCAGAGGCTGTCCCGCTGGCAGCATATATGCCGCATTGCGACAGAAAATGACAGCTAATTTCTAAGCGTCAAAAGTCGAAAGTGAGTTTCTGACAAATGATTTTGATAGGAAGGTGCTAGAGCAAAACGCTTTGCAACCGCTGGAACTGGGGTGGAATTTCAAGTTGAACTGACCTCTCTCCTGGATGGGAAGACCTCTGCGAAAATGACTCCTCCCCAGCAGACATCCACGGCCCCAACAGGCTCTCGTGACCTGGGGAGAGAACCAAACGTTTCAGTTATCTGTTGTATTAAACACGCTGAAACGGTGTACCAGGGCACGGCCGCCTTGGGCACGCTGGGCTTTGCTTGGCCACAGGGGCTTAAGTTTGGTTCCTAAGGTTCGACCGGAGGTCAAGGTGCCCGGAGGAGGGCCCTTTCACTGAACGCGTACCCGGAGGTGAGCCCCTTTGTGGGCGCTGACGGGTGTCTCCCGGGTGGGCCTTGTAAAGCCGGATTGGCAAGTGACATCTAGCCAAGCCGGCTTTGCAAGGTTACGGCCGCGGCAAACCTTGTAAAGCCGGCTTCGCGAAGGTTGAAACGGTGTACCAGGGCACGGCGCCTTGGCGCTGGCTTTGCTTGGCCACAGGGGGCTTAAGTTTGGGTTCCTAAGGTTCACCAGGTCAAGGTGCCCGGAGGAGGGCCCTTTCACTGAACGTAGTACCGGGAGGTGAGCCCCTTTGTGGGCGCGACGGGTGTCTCCCGGGTGGGCCTTGTAAAGCCGGATTGGCAAGGACATCTAGCTAGCCAGCTTCGCAAGGTTACGGCCGTGGCAAACCTTGTAAAGCCGGGCTTCGCGAAGGTTGAAACGGTGTACCAGGGGCACGGCCGCCTTGGGCGCTGGCTTTGCTTGGCCACAGGGGGCTTAAGTTTGGTTCCTAAGGTTCGACCAGAGGTCAAGGTGCCCGGAGGAGGGCCCTTTCACCGAACGTGTACCGGGAGGTGAGCCCTTTGTGGGCGCTGACGGTGTCTCCGGGTGGGCCTTGTAAAGCCAGATTGGCAGGACATCTAGCTAAGCCGGCTTCGCAAGTTTACGGCCGCGGCAAACCTTGTAAAGCTGGCTTCGCAAGGTTGAAACGGTGTACCAGGGCACGGTCGCCTTTGCGCTGCGGCTTTGCTTGGCCACAGGGGGCTTAAGTTTGGGTTCCTAAGGTTCGACCGGAGGTCAAGGTGCCCGGAGGAGGGCCCTTTCACTGAACGCGGTACCGGGAGGTGAGCCCCTTGTGGGCGCTGACGGGTGTCTCCCCGGGTGGGCCTTGTAAAGCCGGATTGGCAGGACATCTAGCCAAGCCGGCTTTGCAAGGTTACGCCGCGGCAAACCTTGTAAAGCCGGGCTTCGCAAGGTTGAAA
This sequence comes from Lepomis macrochirus, assembly GCA_024633595.2. Taxonomy (NCBI): domain Eukaryota; kingdom Metazoa; phylum Chordata; class Actinopteri; order Centrarchiformes; family Centrarchidae; genus Lepomis; species Lepomis macrochirus. The sequence continues at coordinate 41,606,304 of JALXJV020000004.1, read as the reverse complement.
CGGTGTACCAGGGCACGGCCGCCTTTGGCCGCTGGCTTTGCTTGGCCACAGGGGGCTTAAGTTTGGGTTCCTAAGGTTCCCAAGGTGCCCGGAGGAGGGCCCTTTCACTGAACGCGGTACCCGGGAGGTGAGCCCCTTTGTGGGCGCGACGGGTGTCTCCCCGGGTGGGCCTTGTAAAGCCGGATTGGCAAGCGACATCTAGCCGCCAGCTTCGAAGGTTACGGCCGTGGCAAACCTTGTAAAGCCGGCTTCGCAAGGTTGAAACGGTGTACCAGGGGCACGGTCGCCTTTGGCGCTGGCTTTGCTTTGGCCACAGGGGGGGCTTAAGTTTGGGTTCCTAAGGTTCGATCCAGAGGTCAAGGTGCCCGGAGGAGGGCCCTTTCACTGAACGTGTACCGGGAGGTGAGCCCCTTGTGGGGCTGACGGGTGTCTCCCGGGTGGGCCTTGTAAAGCCAGATTGGCAGGACATCTAGCCAAGCCGGCTTCATGAAGTTTACGGCCGTGGCAAACCTTGTAAAGCTGGCTTCGCAAGGTTGAAACGGTGTACCAGGGGCACGGCCGCCTTGGGCGCGTGGCTTTGCTTGGCCACAGGGGGGGGCTTAAGTTTGGGTTCCCAAGGTTCGACCGGAGGTCAAGGTGCCCGGAGGAGGGCCCTTTCACTGAACGTGTACCCGGGAGGTGAGCCCCTTTGTGGGGCGCGACGGGTGTCTCCCCCGGGGTGGGCCTTGTAAAGCCGGATTGGCAAGGACATCTAGCCAAGCCGGCTTTGCAAGGTTACGGCCGTGGCAAACCTTGTAAAGCCGGCTTCGCAAGGTTGAAACGGTGTACCAGGGGCACGGCCGCCTTGGGCGCGCGGCTTTGCTTGGCCACAGGGGGGGGCTTAAGTTTGGGTTCCCAAGGTTCGACCGGAGGTCAAGGTGCCCGGAGGAGGGCCCTTTTCACTGAACGTGTACCCGGGGAGGTGAGCCCCTTTGTGGGGCGCGACGGGTGTCTCCCCCGGGGTGGGCCTTGTAAAGCCGGATTGGCAAGGACATCTAGCCAAGGGTTAGGGAAGATAATTATGAAATGTCGTCGCCGAAGGCGGCGACATTGAGTGCACAGGCCATCGACTGCCAGCCAGTCCCGAGCCCTCACTTCTCATTGAGGCCTCCTGGAATCAAAGTGCCCAGACGATGGATCCAGAGCCTCTCCTCACGTCGTCTCTGGGCTGTGGACCACCTGGGGTTACATTGGAGAATGAGTGCAGTGAGCTGGGGCCAGCCATGCTCAATAAAGTGCTTTACCAGGGGAGTGTGTGTTTCTTTTTTCCTCACAATGTTGTACCTGTGTTGTGTGAACCTGGTCAACAAAGTGTTCCCTGTTTCTCCAACATACTGCATATTACACTGTCTACATCTAATCAAATAAACACAATTCTTGGACTGTACACTTCCATGTCTGTGTGTAGCAAAAACATTTTGGTTATGTGGGTTCAGCACCCAGGGGTGGTGCCTAAAAAATTCTCCGTGCCCGATGGGTCTAGAGTTAGTGGGTGGTGCCAGCTTGGCCCTAACTAAAGTATCCTGCAGGTTCTTGTTCTTTCTGTAGGCAGCAATGATTCTATGTTCCTGTAACAGCTGAGTGGTAGATTTTAATTGTTGGAAATTATTTTTGAGTGTCCTAATGAGCTGTACTGCTGCGGGTGAGTATGTAGTAATAACAGGGAGGAGAGAGTCAGTCGAGAGCTGTTTAGGGTGCTGAAAGGTTTTCAATGCTCTGCGTAGGAAGGACCTACAGTACCCTCTGCTGGACAGAGCCGAGAACAGCACCTTCGTAGCTGCTCTAAAATCCTCTGTTCTTGTACAAATCCTGTGAAATCTCAGCAATTGTGACTTAATTAAGCCTGCAAATGTGTGTTTGGGGTGAAAGCTGGATTTGTGCAGTAATGCATGTGTGTCGGTTTCTTTAAAGAACACCCTGAGGTCAAGTCTGAGAGTAGACTCAAAGTCAGGGCCCTCAAAGGTGGTGGTATCCAGGAAATCAACAGCAGTCTGGCTAATGCAGTATTTCAATTTGATGGATGGATTGTGGTTGTTCAGGGAGGTCACAAAGAGATCAAAATCCTCTCGAGTAGGGCCAGATTCCCCAGATGTCGTCCAGGTATCTATAATAATAAAGGGGTCTTTTGGGACAGGAGTTGAGTGCAGCTGTTTCCCACTCTGCCATGAAAATATTGGCGTAGGCGGGAGCAAATCTCTTGCCCATGGCTGTGCCTTTAATTTGGAGGAAGAATTGTCCGTTAAATTCAAAATCATTTTTGGTCAAATTTATCTCAAGGAGCTGCAACAACTCTCTGTCTGGTCTTTTGGCGTCTGGGTACTTTAAAAAAATATTTTTTACGGCTTGAATGCCTTCTGAAATTACAATATTAGTATATAGACTATCGATGTCCATGGTGAATAAAAATGCAGTGGGGGGTATGTGGATCTGTTTAATTCTTTCAACAAAATCATATGTGTCTTTGATGTAGCTGGTGTGCCTGATCGAGAGAGGATTCAGATAGTGATCTATGAGCTCAGCTGTGTGATACGTCTCACTGCTACAGTCGGACACAATGGGTCTCCCTGGAGGGATTTCCCCAGGTCTGCTCCACCCAGCAGGGGGTTTGTGGATTTTAGGCAGCATGTAAAAGAGTCTGGGTCGGGGTTCGCTGTCTCCCATCAGGTACAGTTTCTGTTTGTGGTTAATTAGTTTTTTGTCATGTAGTGATTGTATGATCTTGTCAATTGCTGGGATTGTGTCTTTGTAGATGGGCTTCCTTAATTTGGTGTAGTAAGTCGTGTCCAGTAGCTGTCTGTATCCCTCCCACAGGTATTGCTCCCTGTCCATGATCACTATTGCACTGCCCTTGTCTGCCGGTTTAATGATAATGTCCTTGTTGTGTCGTAACTGATCTAATGCTTCAAATTCGAATTTGTTCAGGTTCTGTGGGACCCAGCCCAGTCTGAATTGGTCTTGGAAGTGCTGTAAGTCCGTCTGAATGAGTGTTTCAATTTCGGGGGGTAATGTGCCCTTAGGGGGGACCCACTGTGATTTAGGGGTGAACAGTGGGCGGTCTGTATCGGGCCTGTGTGCAAAGTAGGTCGCCAGTTTGAGTCGTCTGTGGTATTGTTGGATGTCAAATCTGATTTGTTTTTTGAGGTCTGAGTTGCTGCTGATTGAGGGAATGAAATTTAGACCCATGCTGAGTAGAGCAGACTGAGCTGCAGACAATTTAAAACTCTTACATAAATTAATAACATTTTTTCCCCCCGTTTGAGGACGTGTGTTCACGGGGGAGATTACTTTAACGACTCCAGCCAGTGATCCAGCATGTGCTGTGCCGTAGAATGAGACCAGTGGATGCCGTCCCTCTCGGTGGTGAAGTCGTTCCTTGAGAGAGCAGGGAGAAACTGTTGGTTGTTAGTTAAGTACTGGTTCAGTTGTCTTAGGTTCTCCTGCTCCTGGTGAGGGAGGAGTCTGGAGAAGTTGATCTCCGGCACCATGACTGTGGCGTGGGGAAAAGCAATCTTCGCCATCCTAACTGCTTTCTGAACCTGTTTAACCGTAGTCATTGTTTTTTGAGCCCTGTTGTTGATGCCGAAAGACAAAATGAGTTTTTCAATGTTTGCAGACACATTAGTCCTGGCCAAAATGGCTTCTGCGTGTCTGAAGGTTGCCCCAGGAAAGCTGTCTATCTGCAAATCGGGGCACTGAAAAGGGGGAAACCTGGCAACATTTGAATCCCCAATGATCAGCCACTTACTCCTGGCTGACAGACACCACTCCTTCATCTTTCTGTTGGTGTTAATGTGCCGTGTAGGGCGGCGTACCGGTGTGTTTGCTGCTTGTGCAGCGGCAGCTGCAGGTGGGTCAAAGCTAAGCTGTCTTTGAACAGGCCCCAAGGCAGTTTTAGGAGCGAGAGGCGGGGGTGCTACCTGTGGAGATGCTTCCATCACTGTTACCTCATCCTCCGGTGCCCTGATGTCGGGGTCCTCCGAAGAAGCTGGCTCCTCTGCTGGCTGAGGAGCTGGAGGCGGCAATGCGCTGGCGGCCCCGTTCTGACGCCTGGTGCTGCGGATGCTCCTCTTAGTTCTCTGCTGCTTGGGCTCCAGCTGCGTGTCAGGAACGATACCAGAGAAAGGGGAGAGAGAGGGAGAGAGGACAGGTGCAGACACACAGGTGAGGGGAGAGGAGAGAAAGTCAGGAGGGAGAGAAGGGGGGAGAGGAGGAGACTGGGGATCTGCGGGCCTGTCCATCCTCTGCTCTGTCATCGCGGCCTTGGAGAGGAGAACCGGTTCGGCCGGTGTTGAGATGTCTGGCAGCAGAATATCCACCGCAGGAAGGGCGTGTAGCTCCGCCGTCACGTTGAGCCGACGAGCTGGTGCTGGGTTCCTCTGTGCCGCAGGCGGCCGGTGTGAAGGCAGGGTGGCGGCAGGTGGTGGTGGAGGTTCTGGAGCCGCTGGTGTGGATGGTGAAGACGCCGGCGTAGGAGGTGAGTCTGTTGGCAGCCGTAGAGTCTGAGTAGTCACAGGTTGAGTGCCAACCGGCCCGGGGGGCAGAGCTGTCGCCGTCTGAGTCTGTGTGTGCGCAGGAGGCTGCTGTGCGTTGTCTGTCTGTGTGGTGCTGGCCACCGCTACTGTCGGGTCCACTACTAATCCTGAGTGTGCTGCTGTGGGTGCGTGTGTTGGCTGGCGGGCCTCAGTGTGAGCCGGTGGGGCTCTGGAGAGGTGCTGGATCAGTAGTACCTGAGTGTCATCCAGTGTGTCTTGATGCAGTCTGCGCCTAAAATGGCGTCTGGCCCAGGCCGAAGCAACCTCAAAGTTCTCTCGCCAGTCAGTCACTTCTAGCTGGATCAGAATCTGCAGGTCGTTCTGAATGCAGTCTCTGTAGTGGTCCCTGAGGATCAGTAGCGTGTTGTAGGCCCAGTTTTTAGCGTTACCGTCAATGAGTGTCAGGGTCGTGGCGTTCGGAGCCGCCGGTTTGATGACAGTGGCCAGATTGTGGGTCATTTTAGTGATGGAGATGGGTGGCTCTGGTGCCATGACATTGCTAAGGTGGTGTTTCGCTGTGATCAGTCTGTAAACCACCCTGGTTCTTAATGTAAAGTCTGGGTCAGACGGCGGAGGGTCGCCTGTGCTGCGTTGCCCTCGGGTCGCTCTACTGAACCCCTCGTACCTGTTTCGGCGTCTGGAGAAGTCGTTCCTGCTGCGGGTCGGTGCCGGTCTCCGGTTGTAGTGAGGTGGCGGTTCGCCACGGTCCTGTCGGTGCGGCGGCTCGCGGCGGTAGGTCCGCGTAGCTGGCGGGGCCCTGGCGGCCGCTGCGTAGGAGCGGGGAGGCTGCCGCGGCTCATAGTAGCGCCGGGGATACGGGCTCTCTCTTACCCGTGGCGGTGGCGAGCGGCCCCGCTGCCGCATCCGTCCGCGTCGGTAGTGGACCCGCGTCCACTCGTCCTCTCCTCGGTGCGTCATTTGTGCTGTGTTCAGCGGTCTTTCCGTGTGTGGCAGTGTCGGGAAGACACCTAGCTAGCTAGCACTTCAAAGCTAAGCTAAGCAGTATATAATAATAATAATAGATAGCGAGTCGTGATGGTCCGTTTGCAAGATTTTATTATGTATAAAAAATAAAAATATTATATATAATAATAGTGCGACGTTTCGGTCTTTACAAAGACCTTTTTCAAGCAAATTTCTTACTGTGTGTTGAGTTCTGCTGGTCAAAAGCGAGCGAAAACGGGGTCTGAATGCGGGGCAGGAAGTCCATTCATTAAGTGACCCTTGACCCTCCCCACTTCCTGTGGAGTGGGGAAGTCCTCCAGTGACGTCATCTGATGGATAATGGTTTTTGTAGTTTTTAGATTGAAATAATTGTTGTGCCCAAATCAAATTGAAATTAACACTCAGGTTGTATAAATTACACTAATTACAATGTCCCGATTGGTTGGGTTTAGGTCAGAGGGTCGAATGGTTGAGGTTAGAGCTCAAATCACCTGGGGAGGTTGTATGGAATTGTTCCTCCTATCCCACACTACCAGACCATGTCAGACACTCACACACCCCATCACATATAACTCTGCTAATATGAAAATTTCAAAATTAAAAAGACACTGATAAAAGTACAGTGCAGTGGTCACAAGGTGGGTGACATCATACAATTTGTTGTAATAACATGTGAATAAAAGAGGCTGCAAACACCTTCAATATAAGAGCCCAGAGAACAGAGGATTATGAAGACAGGAAAAATGACCTTTGAGAAATTACAGTATGTCCCAATGAGCCTGGGCGGACTAAGAAGGCTAAGGTAATAGTGCCAATACTCACAGTACAACTGAACCATACATCAAACAGTCAGAGGACACCATGGGAGACCAGAGAACTTGGTGTGGCCTGAGACGATGCACATTCAACATATTTACATATATACAATTATAGCCCTGCTGCGGGTATGAGTGCAAAAATTGCGAAGAGCCCTGTCCGAGAGGACAGGTGTAAAAATTGTGGTGAGAGCCCCTCTGAGAGGAGGGCATCAGGACAGCAGGCAGCGAGGCACGGGCCGGTTAGGGAAGATAATTATGAAATGTCGTCGCCGAAGGCGGCGACATTGAGTGCACAGGCCATCGACTGCCAGCCAGTCCCGAGCCCTCACTTCTCATTGAGGCCTCCTGGAATCAAAGTGCCCAGACGATGGATCCAGAGCCTCTCCTCACGTCGTCTCTGGGCTGTGGACCACCTGGGATTGCATTGTAGGATCAGTGCAGTGAGCTGGGGCCAGCCATGCTCAATAAAGTGCTTAACCAGGGGGATGTGTGTGTCTTTCTTCCTCACAATGTTGTATCTGTGCTGTGTGAATCTGACCAACAAAGTGTTCCCGGTTTCACCCACGTACTGGATCTTACAACGTCTGCATCTGATCAAATAAACACAATTTTTAGAGTGCACACTGCCATGCCTATGTGTGGCAAAGACATTGTGGTTGTGTGGATTGCACACCCAAGGTTGGTGCTTAAAAAATTCTCCGTGCCCAATGGGTCTAGAGTTCACTGGTGCTGCAAGCTTGGCTTTGACCAGAGTGTCCTGCAAATTTTTATTCTTCCTGAATGCAGCTATGAGTCTGTGATCCTGCAACAGCTGAGTTGTGGAGATTAAATTTTGAAAATTGTGTTTAAGTGTCTTAACTAATTTAACTGCTGAGGGAGAATAGGTGGTGATGACTGGGAGTAAGGAATCGGTGGTGACAGGTTTTGTTTGGAGGAAGGTTTTAAAAGCTCTCCGTAAAAAGGCCCTGCAGTACCCTCTGCTGGCCAGAGCGGAGAATAGCACCTTCGTCGCCTCTTTAAAATCCTCTGATCTAGTACAGATTCTGTGAAACCTCAGCAGCTGAGACTTTATTAGCCCTGCAAAGGTGTGCTTTGGATGAAAGCTAGATTTATGCAAAAGAGCATGTGTGTCTGTTTGCTTAAAAAACACCTTGAGGTCAAGTCTGGACGTCTGAGTGAATGTGGGACCCTTGAAAGTGGTGGTATCTAGGAAGTCAACAGTGGTGGGGCTTACACAGTACTTCAACTTGATAGCAGGGTTATGGTGATTCAGGATATGTACAAATTGCTCAAAATCCTCCCGCGAAAAGGGCCAGACCCCCCATATGTCATCCAGGAACCTGAAATAGTGCAGTGGTTTTTTGGGGCAGGAATTTAGAGCAGCCGTCTCCCACTCCGCCATGAAAATATTGGCATAAGCAGGTGCAAACCTCTTTCCCATGGCTGTGCCCTTAATTTGGAGGAAAAATTGTCCATCGAATTCAAAGTCATTTCTTGTCAAATTGATCTCTAGGAGTTGCAGTAATTCTCTGTCAGGTCTTTTTGAGTCTGGGTATTTTTGGAATATGTTTTTTACGGCTTGGATGCCTTCTGAAATTACAATATTTGTGTAGAGACTGTCAATGTCCATGGTGAAGAGGAATGCATTTAGGGGGATTTTAATTTGTTTAATTCTTTCCACAAAGTCATAGGTGTCCTTGATGTAGCTGGCATGTCTGTTCGAGAGAGGATTGAGAAAGTGGTCAATATACTCAGCTGTGTGATAGGGTTAGGGTTAGGGTTAGGGAAGGGGAATGTCTCCCTCCGAAAGGGAAGGAGGGTGCACGGTCCATCCAGCCCTCGGACCTCCCGTAACCCCGGTCCCAAGCAGGTTGGCGGGCCCGCTTACGGCGTCTCCCGTAGCGGACCTCCGTCCATCCATCCATGGTGGTTGTGGAAAAAACTCAAAAACCTCTTCCAGTAAAGGAGGGAAAAAAGGTAAGTAGATAAATCCAACAGAAAAGCAAGAGAGAGTCCCTTTAAAGTTAAAACCAAAATATATTTATTTTCAAAATTGAACTATTTACAATGAACAAAGAAGGTGTGCAATAAAACGACGTTTCGACCCACAGAGGGTCTTCTTCAGGTTAAGCACACTGAAATTGTCAAACTCTCTCTTCTCTCTAACACAAATAAACTGGAGCTGTTGCCTGTTAGAGGATCGAAGGAGAAATACATTCTCCTTCTCTCCCCCCTCCCTTACACACTCACACATACGAATGTTCGAGACACGAATGTTCGGGACACGAACTTTCGTGTCCGGTATTTTTACTCCCTGGACATTGTTTTTAACATAAATGTAATTGCAAAAGTAATACACAAAACACAAAAGTGATTTTGAAATTGTAATCCTCCTGGTAAGTATCATGTGATTATGTTTTGCTGTTTTTACCCTTATTTTTGGTTTCTAGAGCCTGAAATTGATACCAGTTAAGTAAAGGTAAGTATTAAGGTTGCAGTTAAAATTACAAAAGGTAAGTATCAGTTATAATTCAAGCTGAGAATAGAAAAAATAGGTGTAAATATGTCCAAAATTGACTGTAAGGATCAAAATACTATCTATGTGTGAGGTTGGGGTTAGGAAAACCGATAAGTTAGGATTCAGGTAAGTGGTGATATTCAAGAAAAAAGGTAAGTATAAAAGATTAAATTGCCAAATATGTGTGTGGTTGAGGTTAGGATAACTAATAGACTAGGGTTCAGGTAAGTATTAATATTGCAGGGAAAAAAGGTAAGTATAGGAGAGTAAAAAGTCAAATAGGGTTAGGGGTTGAGGTTAGAATAACTGAGGGGTTAGGGTTCAATAAATAGTAGTTGTAAACAATGAAGGTAAGTATGTAAAAAGGTAAGTAATATCCCATTAATTATATTTAACATTTAACCCAAATGGTTTAATGGTCCCCAATAAAAAAATCCATTGCCTTTCTCTCTTTTTTCTCTCCAAATCAGACCAAATAATATTCCTCTGCAATCCAGCAATCCTCATAGACAATAAACCATGTTGTAAAAAGTGTGTAACCAAAAGTGTGTCCATTTCTTTCTTATTTCTGATGTTGTATCTGTGTTGAACCATGCGTGTAGACAAAGAGTTTTTTGTTTCACCCACATACTGGATATGACACACTGTACAAAAAATTACATAAACACAATTCTTTGACCTAGGGCTGAATCCCTGTGAAATCCTATGAATGGTATTATCCTTATTATTCCTGACAAATTTAAGTCTAACAAACTGTGATTCCAACATCAATAATTTCTCTCTAGTTAAAGATGGCAACTTTGCCCGAACCAAAATATCTCTTAAATTCTTATTTCTCCTATAGGCAGAAATCACCCTGGAGCCAGCCATTATGTTGCTCTGTCCTAATATATCCTCAAAGTTGGATTTAAGTTTATTATTTAAAATCTTTCCAACTGAAGAGAACGTGGTTATCAATGGAATTGAACTCCCATCATCCCTGTCTTTACTATCTTGGAAGGTCTTAAGACAGTTCCTCAAAAAGGACCTAGAGTATCCTCTCTTCTGTAAAAATTTAAATAAAATTCTAACTGCTTCCCAAAAATCCTCATCTCTGGTGCAGATCCGCTTAAAACGGAGAATTTGTGACTTAACAATGCCCTTAAAGGTGTGCTTAGGATGGAAACTATCTTTGTGAAGCAGTGCATGGGTGTCTGTGCTTTTAAAGAACACTTTTACATCTAATTTGAGATTACTGGCAAAATCTGGGCCTTTAAAAACAGTGGTATCCAGAAAATCAACCGACTGTTCCTTCAACTCCGTAGTCAGTTGAATGGAGGGATCATGGGCATTCAAAACCTGTACAAATGAATCAAATTCCTGTCTGGATCCCACCCAAATTCCCCAAATATCATCTAAATAGCGAAAATAATATGCTGGCTTCTTGTCTACTTTCAAGAGGGCTTGACTCTCCCAGTCAGCCATAAAAATGTTGGCATAAGCCGGGGCAAACTTCTTGCCCATGGCCGTACCTTTAATTTGCAAGTAATAATTTCCATTAAACATAAAATCATTCCTGGTTAGATTAATGGCTAGAAGCTCCAAGAGCTCCTCATCTGGTCGTTTTGGATCTGGGTATTTCCGAAAAATGTTTTTTACACACTGGATGCCAGCTTCAATGGGGATGTTGGTATACAGATTCTTAACATCCATAGAAAAAAAATAAAATTTGGATGGGATCCTCAAACTCTTTACAATTTCAACAAAATGATAAGTATCCCTCACATAGGCAGGGTGTTTTATTGATAATGGGTTCAAATAATAATCCAGATACTCAGCCGTAAAATAGGTCTCACTCCCACAATCAGAGACAATTGGTCTCCCCGGGGGGACTTCAAATGGGACCGTCCACTTTTCAGGGTCCTTGTGGATCTTAGGTAATATGTAAAAAAGCCTTTCCCGAGGTTCTGTCTCTCCAATCAAATATCGTCTCTGTTTCCCATTAATAAATTTCTTCTGTTTTAAGGAATCTACTATTTCAGTCACCATCGGGATTGTGTCTAAATAAATAGGTTTATCCAGTTTTTTATAATAAATAGTATCATTTAGTTGCCGCTCTACTTCTAATATGTATTGATCCCTGCTTAGTATCACAACAGCCGACCCTTTGTCGGCTGGCTTAATGACTATATGTTTAGTATCCCGTAATTCCCGTAAAGCTCTGATTTCTAGTTGGGAAATATTATCTTTTTCTAAAACGGGTTTATAATGTGCTTTGAGTATATTCAAATCTGCAGAAATCAAATTTCTGACCTGTAGCGGCAATTGATCTAGTGGGGGTGTCCAATTAGAAATTCCCACAAATGGTAAAGCTTGTCCCCCACCTGAGTCTTTAAAATAACTAGCCAATTTAATTCTTCTATGATAATTTTGTATGTCCCATTGAAACTGTAATTTTTGGTCCCTGCCTATGTCTGCTGTAGAAATAAAAGATAAGCCTTTATTCAGGAGGTTATACTGTGGTTCAGAAAGTGTGAAATTTTTAGCTAAATTTATCACATTCTCCCCCTGAAAGGACCGTGGTCCTTCAACCCCCACCTGAACCAGACTTAGGGGGTCCTCACATTTAAAAAGTCCATCCAATGGTCAAACATGGCTCTCCCAGTCTCTGCTGTCCAGTGGATATCATCATCCTGTGTATGGAACTTCCTCTCCGGCAGGAGGGGAATGTAAGGCATATTCCTCTCCAAATGTTCATTTAAGATGCGGAGATTGTCCTGTTCATCTTGGGGGAGAGCTGAGGAAAAGTTAACGAGGGGATCCAAATGTCAGCGTAGGGGAACTGGCGTTTTGTGGATCTCAGTGCCCCCTGCACACTCTTTATGGTGGTCTCCTTTGATTTATTCCCCCTACCGTTAATTCCAAAAGAAAGAATTATCTTCTCCACCACCAGGTCCTGCGGTGGTACAGTCTTCTCCATGAGAGCCTGTGCATGTCGAAAATGGCTCCCTGGAAAGCTGTCTATTTGCAGATGTTTGTTAAAGAAGTCAGGAAGATTAGCCAGGTTAGAATCACCTATAATCAGCCATTTTCTTCCCACTTCCAAACGCCAATCTGTCAGTTTCTTTTGGGTGTTGGGGTGTCTATACACCTTATACCTCTGTGGCCCTGGCTGTGTGAAATGATCAAACGAGTCAACAAACACCTCTCCATCTGTGTGTGACTCCTCTCGATGGACTTGAACCACAGCTTCCCTCGAGGTCTCGCGGGGTTGAGGCTCTGGCGTCCTGTGCATCTTCCTCAGCCTGGAGCTCATCGAACAGAGCCTCCAGTTGAGAATGTGTGGGAGTGTGAGTAGAGGCCTCTAGGACCCTCACCTCATCTGGCCGTTCAGGTTGGTCATCCTGAAGAATACTGTCTTCAGTTGAAATCCTCTTCCTGGTTCTCCTCTCATCCATCTGCTTGTCTCTGCGCTCCTGTGGAGGTGCAGCTGGTGGATGAGAATCTGCTGCTGGTGGAGGGTGATACCAGTCTGACGGGTGTTCAGGTTGATAATCTGCTGCCTCCGTCATTGTGGCCACCGTTGTCTTTTGGTGCGGCACCCGTGGGCGCTTCGGTCTGGACTTGAGCCGTAGCAACCGTCTGCCGTGGGGCCTGTGCTGGTTCCGGGTCCCCACCATCCACTCGAGCCGTAATCAGGGCCTCAGCGTGGTCGATGACATCCTGAGAGATCCGTTCCAGGTTTCTTCGGGCCCAGCGTGCGCCACTTGGAAGGCCGCCTTCCAGTCAGGGATGAGGAGACCAGTTAACTCCTCCAAAAACTCTTCTAAGCGCCTTTCATAGTGTTCCATGAGAATGAGGTAAGTATTGTGACCCCAATTCTTTGCATTCCCAATTATGAGGTCTCGTAGTGCGCTGCGATGGGAATGCTGGCTTTATCATGTTGGACAGGACCTCAACCATCCGGAAATCATCCTTGGCTCCGCTTTCCCGGTTTCAAAGAGACGTTCTGCAAATGGTGGACCGTCTTGACCACCGCATGGATTTTGCGGACCAAGCGTCGAAACTGCGGGTCTGCAGGCTCGCGTTGCACGTCTTGCCCTCTGTCACGTGGAGGAAACCACCTCCAAGCTGGCTGGCGAACAACATCCGCATAGGAGCGGTAGCGGGGCCGGCGTACTGGGTGGCCCTCGGGGAGGCGCTGGCGGTTAGGGAAGGGAATGTCTCCCTCCGAAAAGGGAAGGAGGGTGCACGGTCCATCCAGCCCTCGGACCTCCCGTAACCCCGGTCCCAAGCAGGTTGGCGGGCCCGCTTACGGCGTCTCCCGTAGCGGACCTCCGTCCATCCATCCATGGTGGTTGTGGAAAAACTCAAAACCTCTTCCAGTAAAGGAGGGAAAAAAGGTAAGTAGATAAATCCAACAGAAAAGCAAGAGAGAGTCCCTTTAAAGTTAAAACCAAAATATATTTATTTTCAAAATTGAACTATTTACAATGAACAAAGAAGGTGTGCAATAAAACGACGTTTCGACCCACAGAGGGTCTTCTTCAGGTTAAGCACACTGAAATTGTCAAACTCTCTCTTCTCTCTAACACAAATAAACTGGAGCTGTTGCCTGTTAGAGGATCGAAGGAGAAATACATTCTCCTTCTCTCCCCCCTCCCTTACACACTCACACATACGAATGTTCGAGACACGAATGTTCGGGACACGAACTTTCGTGTCCGGTATTTTTACTCCCTGGACATTGTTTTTAACATAAATGTAATTGCAAAAGTAATACACAAAACACAAAAGTGATTTTGAAATTGTAATCCTCCTGGTAAGTATCATGTGATTATGTTTTGCTGTTTTTACCCTTATTTTTGGTTTCTAGAGCCTGAAATTGATACCAGTTAAGTAAAGGTAAGTATTAAGGTTGCAGTTAAAATTACAAAAGGTAAGTATCAGTTATAATTCAAGCTGAGAATAGAAAAAAATAGGTGTAAATATGTCCAAAAATTGACTGTAAGGATCAAAATACTATCTATGTGTGAGGTTGGGGTTAGGAAAACCGATAAGTTAGGATTCAGGTAAGTGGTGATATTCAAGAAAAAAAAGTATAAAAGATTAAATTGCCAAATATGTGTGTGGTTGAGGTTAGGATAACTAATAGACTAGGGTTCAGGTAAGTATTAATATTGCAGGGAAAAAAGGTAAGTATAGGAGAGTAAAAAGTCAAATAGGGTTAGGGGTTGAGGTTAGAATAACTGAGGGGTTAGGGTTCAATAAATAGTAGTTGTAAACAATGAAGGTAAGTATGTAAAAAGGTAAGTAATATCCCATTAATTATATTTAACATTTAACCCAAATGGTTTAATGGTCCCCAATAAAAAAATCCATTGCCTTTCTCTCTTTTTTCTCTCCAAATCAGACCAAATAATATTCCTCTGCAATCCAGCAATCCTCATAGACAATAAACCATGTTGTAAAAAGTGTGTAACCAAAAGTGTGTCCATTTCTTTCTTATTTCTGATGTTGTATCTGTGTTGAACCATGCGTGTAGACAAAGAGTTTTTGTTTCACCCACATACTGGATATGACACACTGTACAAAAAATTACATAAACACAATTCTTTGACCTAGGGCTGAATCCCTGTGAAATCCTATGAATGGTATTATCCTTATTATTCCTGACAAATTTAAGTCTAACAAACTGTGATTCCAACATCAATAATTTCTCTCTAGTTAAAGATGGCAACTTTGCCCGAACCAAAATATCTCTTAAATTCTTATTTCTCCTATAGGCAGAAATCACCCTGGAGCCAGCCATTATGTTGCTCTGTCCTAATATATCCTCAAAGTTGGATTTAAGTTTATTATTTAAAATCTTTCCAACTGAAGAGAACGTGGTTATCAATGGAATTGAACTCCCATCATCCCTGTCTTTACTATCTTGGAAGGTCTTAAGACAGTTCCTCAAAAAGGACCTAGAGTATCCTCTCTTCTGTAAAAATTTAAATAAAATTCTAACTGCTTCCCAAAAATCCTCATCTCTGGTGCAGATCCGCTTAAAACGGAGAATTTGTGACTTAACAATGCCCTTAAAGGTGTGCTTAGGATGGAAACTATCTTTGTGAAGCAGTGCATGGGTGTCTGTGCTTTTAAAGAACACTTTTACATCTAATTTGAGATTACTGGCAAAATCTGGGCCTTTAAAAACAGTGGTATCCAGAAAATCAACCGACTGTTCGTTTAACTCTGTAGTCAGTTGAATGGAGGGATCATGGGCATTCAAAACCTGTACAAATTGATCAAATTCCTGTTTGGATCCCACCCAAATTCCCCAAATATCATCTAAATAGCGAAAATAATATGCTGGCTTCTTGTCTACTTTCAAGAGGGCTTGACTCTCCCAGTCAGCCATAAAAATGTTGGCATAAGCCGGGGCAAACTTCTTGCCCATGGCCGTACCTTTAATTTGCAAGTAATAATTTCCATTAAACATAAAATCATTCCTGGTTAGATTAATGGCTAGAAGCTCCAAGAGCTCCTCATCTGGTCGTTTTGGATCTGGGTATTTCCGAAAAATGTTTTTTACACACTGGATGCCAGCTTCAATGGGGATGTTGGTATACAGATTCTTAACATCCATAGAAAAAAATAAAATTTGGATGGGATCCTCAAACTCTTTACAATTTCAACAAAATGATAAGTATCCCTCACATAGGCAGGGTGTTTTATTGATAATGGGTTCAAATAATAATCCAGATACTCAGCCGTAAAATAGGTCTCACTCCCACAATCAGAGACAATTGGTCTCCCGGGGACTTCAAATGGGACCGTCCACTTTTCAGGGTCCTTGTGGATCTTAGGTAATATGTAAAAAAGCCTTTCCCGAGGTTCTGTCTCTCCAATCAAATATCGTCTCTGTTTCCCATTAATAAATTTCTTCTGTTTTAAGGAATCTACTATTTCAGTCACCATCGGGATTGTGTCTAAATAAATAGGTTTATCCAGTTTTTTATAATAAATAGTATCATTTAGTTGCCGCTCTACTTCTAATATGTATTGATCCCTGCTTAGTATCACAACAGCCGACCCTTTGTCGGCTGGCTTAATGACTATATGTTTAGTATCCCGTAATTCCCGTAAAGCTCTGATTTCTAGTTGGGAAATATTATCTTTTCTAAAACGGGTTTATAATGTGCTTTGAGTATATTCAAATCTGCAGAAATCAAATTTCTGACCTGTAGCGGCAATTGATCTAGTGGGGGTGTCCAATTAGAAATTCCCACAAATGGTAAAGCTTGTCCCCCACTTGAGTCTTTAAAATAACTAGCCAATTTAATTCTTCTATGATAATTTTGTATGTCCCATTGAAACTGTAATTTTTGGTCCCTGCCTATGTCTGCTGTAGAAATAAAAGATAAGCCTTTATTCAGGAGGTTATACTGTGGTTCAGAAAGTGTGAAATTTTTAGCTAAATTTATCACATTCTCCCCCTGAAAGGACCGTGGTCCTTCAACCCCCACCTGAACCAGACTTAGGGGGTCCTCACATTTAAAAAGTCCATCCAATGGTCAAACATGGCTCTCCCAGTCTCTGCTGTCCAGTGGATATCATCATCCTGTGTATGGAACTTCCTCTCCGGCAGGAGGGGAATGTAAGGCATATTCCTCTCCAAATGTTCATTTAAGATGCGGAGATTGTCCTGTTCATCTTGGGGGAGAGCTGAGGAAAAGTTAACGAGGGGGATCCAAATGTCCGCGTAGGGGAACTGGCGTTTTGTGGATCTCAGTGCCCCCTGCACACTCTTTATGGTGGTCTCCTTTGATTTATTCCCCCTACCGTTAATTCCAAAAGAAAGAATTATCTTCTCCACCACCAGGTCCTGCGGTGGTACAGTCTTCTCCATGAGAGCCTGTGCATGTCGAAAATGGCTCCCTGGAAAGCTGTCTATTTGCAGATGTTTGTTAAAGAAGTCAGGAAGATTAGCCAGGTTAGAATCACCTATAATCAGCCATTTTCTTCCCACTTCCAAACGCCAATCTGTCAGTTTCTTTTGGGTGTTGGGGTGTCTATACACCTTATACCTCTGTGGCCCTGGCTGTGTGAAATGATCAAACGAGTCAACAAACACCTCTCCATCTGTGTGTGACTCCTCTCGATGGACTTGAACCACAGCTTCCCTCGAGGTCTGCGGGGTTGAGGCTCTGGCGTCCTGTGCATCTTCCTCAGCCTGGAGCTCATCGAACAGAGCCTCCAGTTGAGAATGTGTGGGAGTGTGAGTAGAGGCCTCTAGGACCCTCACCTCATCTGGCCGTTCAGGTTGGTCATCCTGAAGAATACTGTCTTCAGTTGAAATCCTCTTCCTGGTTCTCCTCTCATCCATCTGCTTGTCTCTGCGCTCCTGTGGAGGTGCAGCTGGTGGATGAGAATCTGCTGCTGGTGGAGGGTGATACCAGTCTGACGGGTGTTCAGGTTGATAATCTGCTGCCTCCGTCATTGTGGCCACCGTTGTCTTTTTGGTCGGCACCCGTGGACGCTCGGTCTGGACTTGAGCCGTAGCAACCGTCTGCCGTGGGGCCTGTGCTGGTTCCGGGTCCCCACCATCCACTCGAGCCGTAATCAGGGCCTCAGCGTGGTCGATGACATCCTGAGAGATCCGTTCCAGGTTTCTTCGGGCCCAGCGTGCCGCCACTTGGAAGGCCGCCTTCCAGTCAGGGATGAGGAGACCAGTTAACTCCTCCAAAAACTCTTCTAAGCGCCTTTCATAGTGTTCCATGAGAATGAGGTAAGTATTGTGACCCCAATTCTTTGCATTCCCAATTATGAGGTCTCGTGTGCGCTGCGATGGGAATGCTGGCTTTATCATGTTGGACAGGACCTCAACCATCCGGGAAATCATCCTTGGCTCCGCTTTCCCCGGTTTCAAAGAGACGTTCTGCAAATGGTGGACCGTCTTGACCACCGCATGGATTTTGCGGACCAAACGTCGAAACTGCGGGTCTGCAGGCTCGCGTTGCACGTCTTGCCCTCTGTCACGTGGAGGAAACCACCTCCAAGCTGGCTGGCGAACAACATCCGCATAGGAGCGGTAACGGGGGCCGGCGTACTGGGTGGCCCTCGGGGGAGGCGCTGGCCGGTTAGGGAAGGGGAATGTCTCCCTCCGAAAAGGGAAGGAGGGTGCACGGTCCATCCAGCCCTCGGACCTCCCGTAACCCCGGTCCCAAGCAGGTTGGCGGGCCCGCTTACGGCGTCTCCCGTAGCGGACCTCCGTCCATCCATCCATGGTGGTTGTGGAAAAAACTCAAAAACCTCTTCCAGTAAAGGAGGGAAAAAAGGTAAGTAGATAAATCCAACAGAAAAGCAAGAGAGAGTCCCTTTAAAGTTAAAACCAAAATATATTTATTTTCAAAATTGAACTATTTACAATGAACAAAGAAGGTGTGCAATAAAACGACGTTTCGACCCACAGAGGGTCTTCTTCAGGTTAAGCACACTGAAATTGTCAAACTCTCTCTTCTCTCTAACACAAATAAACTGGAGCTGTTGCCTGTTAGAGGATCGAAGGAGAAATACATTCTCCTTCTCTCCCCTCCCTACACACTCACACATACTGAATGTTCGAGACGAATGTTCGGACACTAACTTTCGTGTCCGGTATTTTTACTCCCTGGACATTGTTTTTAACATAAATGTAATTGCAAAAGTAATACACAAAACACAAAAGTGATTTTGAAATTGTAATCCTCCTGGTAAGTATCATGTGATTATGTTTTGCTGTTTTTACCCTTATTTTTGGTTTCTAGAGCCTGAAATTGATACCAGTTAAGTAAAGGTAAGTATTAAGGTTGCAGTTAAAATTACAAAAGGTAAGTATCAGTTATAATTCAAGCTGAGAATAGAAAAAATAGGTGTAAATATGTCCAAAAATTGACTGTAAGGATCAAAATACTATCTATGTGTGAGGTTGGGGTTAGGAAAACCGATAAGTTAGGATTCAGGTAAGTGGTGATATTCAAGAAAAAAGTAAGTATAAAAGATTAAATTGCCAAATATGTGTGTGGTTGAGGTTAGGATAACTAATAGACTAGGGTTCAGGTAAGTATTAATATTGCAGGGAAAAAAGGTAAGTATAGGAGAGTAAAAAGTCAAATAGGGTTAGGGTTGAGGTTAGAATAACTGAGGGGTTAGGGTTCAATAAATAGTAGTTGTA
>JALXJV020000004.1:41562848-41586772 GCA_024633595.2 Lepomis macrochirus | reverse complement strand
GGACCTCTGTCCATCCATCCATGGTGGTTGTTAAAAAAACCAAAACCTCTTCCAGTTAAGAAGGGAAAAAAGGTAAGTAAATAAATCCAACAGAAAAGGAAGAGAGAGTCTCTTTAAAGTTAAAACCAAAATATATTTATTTTCAAAACTGAACTATTTACAATGAACAAAATAAAGTGTGCAAATAAAACAACGCTTCAGACCGCTAAGGGTCTTCATCAGGTAATGCACACTAACACTCTCTCTTCTCTCTAACAGCAATTGACTGAAGCTGTGGCCTGTTAGAGGAGTGAAGGAGAAATGAATTTTCTCTCCCCTCCCTTGCTAATTCTACACATGCCCAGGCTCCACTCTTGGGCCTCAGTAATATCGTATTCGGACTTTTATTGCCATAAACATGTAATAACTGTATATATAAACCACTATTTGGAACATAAATGTACCTTCAAAAGGCCTTAAAGGATTTAACACATATAATGTGGTAAGTATCCAACAACTCAGCTTTCAAATACCCCATAAATAATAAACTTAAAATTTCGGTGTCCGGTCTTTTCCTTCAGTAAACATCGAATTAGCTGTATGGCCCTTTCACATATGTTTTCAACCAAAATGCCACTTCAAATTGAACAAAAGATAATCCACAATAATAAATGAAAATATTATAACATTGTAATTTCCCTGGTAAGTATCAATCAATAATTTAGGTTATTATTAACATCAAAAAATAAACAGGTTTTCTAGGATTATTGCTCCAAAACAGGTAAGTATAACGGTAAAGGTAAGTATAAGATTTTCTATATGAATTAGGAAAAATGGTTGAGGTTAGAAAAGAAGGTAAGTATATCTTTAATATTTTAAAAGGTAAGTATAAAAGATTAAAATGCCAGATGTGTGTGAGAGAGGTTGGGGTTAGGATAACCAATAGGTTAGGCTTTAATAAATAATAAATAATAGGCATGTAATCATTAAATGTGAAGAATCAAAATGCCATATTTGTGTGAGGTTGGGGTTAGGAAAACCGAAGGGTTAGGGTTCAAATAATAACTGTAAATAAGTAACCAATATGTGAGAGGTAAGTGAAGGTAAATCATAGGCATATAAAAGTAATGTAGGTAAGTAAAGGTAAGTAATCTCACATTAGTTATATTTAACATTTAACCCGAATGGTTTTATAGTCCCCAATAAAAAAATCCATTGCCTTTCTCTCTTTTTCTTTCCAGATCTGACCAAGTAATGTTTCTCTGTAATCCTGCAATTCTCATAGACAATAAACCATGTTCTAAAAAATGTGTAACCAGAAGTGTGTCCATTCCTTTCTTATTTCTGATGTTGTATCTGTGTTGAACCATACTGAGTAGACAAAGAATTTTTGGTTTCACCCACATACTGAACATGACACACTGTACAGAAAATAACATACACACAATTCTTTGACCTAGGGCTGAATGCCTGTGAGATCCTGTGAATAGTCTTATTCCTATTATTCCTAACAAATTTTAGTCTAGCAAACTGTGATTCCAACATCAATGATTTCTCTGTGGTTAATGATGGTAATTTTGCATGAACCAAAATGTCCCTTAAATTCCTGTTTCTCCTATAGGCAGAGATCACCCTGGAGCCAGACATTATATTTCTCTGTCCTAATATGTCCTCAAAGTTGGATTTGAGCTTATTGTTCAAAATCCTACCAACTGAGGAATATGTGGTTATCAAAGGAATTAAACTCCCATCATCCCTGTCTGTCCTGTTTTGAAAGGTCTTGAGGCAGTTTCTCAAAAAAGACCTGGAGTATTTTCTTTTCCTCAAAAATTTAAATAAAATCCCAACTGCCTCCCAGAAATCTCCTTCTCTAGTGCAAATCCGTTTAAATCGGAGAATTTGTGATTTAACAATACCTCTGAAAGTGTGCTTGGGATGGAAACTGTCTTTATGAAGCAGTGCATGGGTGTCTGTACTTTTAAAAAACACTTTTACATCTAATTTGAAATTACTGGCAAAATCTGGGCCTTTAAAAACAGTGGTGTCCAAAAAGTCAATAGACTGTTCATTCAACTCTGTTGTCAGTTGAATAGAGGGATCATGAGCATTCAACACTTGTACAAATCGATCGAATTCCTGTTTGGATCCCACCCAAATTCCCCAAATATCATCCAGGTAACGATAATAATAGGCTGGTCTCTTATCCCCTTTTGTGAGGGCTTGGCGCTCCCAGCTGGCCATAAAAATGTTTGCATAAGCCGGGGCAAATTTCTTCCCCATAGCCGTTCCTTTGATCTGCAGATAATATTTTCCGTTAAACATAAAATCATTTCTAGTTAGATTAATGGTTAGTAGCTCCAAGAGCTCTTCATCTGGACGTTTTGGGTCTGGGTATTCCTGAAAAATATTTTTAACACATTCAATACCAGCTGCAATAGGAATATTTGTATATAAATTCTTAACATCCATGGAAAAGAAATAAAACTCAGATGGGATCCTCAAACTATTTACAATTTCTACAAAATGATATGTGTCCCTCACATAGGCAGGGTGTTTTGTGGATAATGGGTTCAAATAAAAATCCAAATATTCAGCTGTGAAATAAGTTTCACTCCCACAATCGGAGACGATTGGTCTCCCCGGGGGAACTTCAAATGGGACCGTCCACTTTTCAGGATCCTTGTGGATCTTAGGTAATATGTAAAATAATCTTGCCCGAGGTTCTGCCTCTCCAATCAAATATTTCCTCTGTTTCCCATTAATAAATTTCTTCTGCTTTAAGGAATCTAGAATTGCAGTCACCCTCGGGATTGTATCTATGTAAATTGGTTTGTCAAGTTTTTTATAGTAAGTGGTGTCATTTAGTTGCCGCTCTACTTCCAATATGTATTGATCCCTGCTTAGGATCACTACAGCTGACCCTTTGTCAGCTGGCTTAATAACTATATGTTTAGTGTCCCGTAATTCCCTTAAAGCTCTAATTTCTTGTAGTGAAATGTTCTCTTTTTCTAAAATGGGTTTGTAATGTGCTTTAAAACTATTTGAATCAGCCAAAATCAAATTCCTGACCTGTAGCGGCAATTGTTCTAGTGGGGGTGTCCAATTTGAAATTCCCACAAAAGGTAAAGCTTGTCCCCACTTGAATTTTGAAAATAACTATTCAATTTAATTCGTCTATGGTAGTTTTGTATGTCCCATTGAAATTGTGATTTTTGGTCTCTGCCTATGTCTGCTGTGGAAATAAAAGATAACCCTTTGTTCAGGAGGTTGTACTGGGGTTCAGAAAGTGTAAAATTTTTTGCTAAATTTATCACATTCTGACCTTCAAAGGACCGTGGTCCCTTAACCCCACTTGTACCAGACTTACGGGGACCTGACATTTAAAAAGTCCATCCAATGCTCAAACATGGCTCTCCCAGTCTCCACTGTCCAGTGGATATCATCGTCCTGTGTGTGGAACTTCCTCTCCGGCAGGAGGGGATGTAGGGCATGTTCCTCTCAAATGTTCATTCAAGATGCGAAGATTGTCCTGTTCATCTTGAGGAAGAGCTGAGGAAAAGTTGACAAGGGGGATCCAAATGTCCGCATAGGGGAACTGGCGTTTTGTTGATCTCAGTGCCCCCTGCACACTCTTTATGGTGGTCTCCTTGGATTTATTCCCCCTGCCGTTGATGCCAAAGGACAGAATTATCTTCTCCACCACCAGGTCCTGCGGTGGTGTAGTCTTTTCCATAAGAGCCTGTGCATGTCGAAAATGGCTCCCTGGAAAACTGTCTATTTGCAGGTGTTTGTTGAAGAAATCGGGGATGTTCGCTAGGTTGGAGTCCCCGATAATCAGCCATTTTCTGCTCACCTCCAAACACCAATCAGTCAGTTTCTTCTGGGTGTTTGGGTGTCTACGCACTTTATACTTCCGAGGTCCTGGAAGTGTAAAGTGGTCAAATGAGTCAACAAACACCTCTCCATCTGTGTGTGACTCCTCTCTGTGGACTTGAACCATAGCTTCCCTCGAGGTCTGAGGGGTTGAAGCCCTGGCGCCATCTTCCTCAGCCTGGAGCTCATCGAAAAGAGCCTCCAGTTGAGAATGTGTGGGAGGTTGAGGGGTGGCCTGCTCCTCTGGCTGGTCCTCCTGAAGAATGCTGTCTTCAGTTGAGATCCTCAACCTGGTCCTCCTGTCATCCCTCTGCTTGTCTCTGCGATCCCGTGGAGCGTCAGCCGCTGGGGAATCTGCTGCCGCTGGAGGGTGATACCATTCTGCCGGTTGTTCAGGTTGGTGGTCTGCCGCATCCGTCATTGTGGCCACCGTGGTCTTTCTTGTCGGGGCCCGTGGTCCCTCGGTCTGGACCTGGGCCGTAGCCACCGCCTGCCGTGGGGCCGGTGCTGGTTCCGGTCCCCGCCATCCAGTCGAGCAGTAATCAGGGCCTCAGCGTGGTCGATGACATCCTGGGAGATGCGGTCTAAGTTCCTTCGGGCCCAGCGTGCGGCCACTTGGAAGGCCGCCTTCCAGTCAGGAGTGAGGAGAGTAGTTAACTCCTCCAAAAACTCTTCCAAGCGGTTTTCGTAGTGCTCCATGAGGATGAGGTAAGTGTTGTGACCCCAGTTCCTTGCATTACCATCTATGAGGTCCCGTGTGCGCTGCGATGGGGCGGCTGGCTTAATCATGTTGGACAGGACCTCCACCATCCGGGAAATCATCCTTGGCTCAGCTTTACCAGGTTTCAGAGACACGTTCTGCAGATGGTGGACCGTCTTGACCACCGCGTGGATTTTGCGAACCAACCGTCGAAACTGCGGGTCTGCAGGCTCGCGTCGCACGTCTTGCCCTCTGTCACGTGGAGGAAACCACCTCCAAGCTGGCTGGCGAACAACATCCGCATAGGAGCGGTAGCGGGGGCCGGCGTACTGGGTGGCCCTCGGGGGAGGCGCTGGCCGGTTAGGGAAGGGGAATGTCTCCCTCCGAAAAGGGGGGGAGGGTGCACGGTCCATCCAGCCCTCGGACCTCCCGTAACCCGGTCCCAAGCAAGTTGGCCGGGCCCGCTGACGGCGTCTCCGTGGCGGACCTCTGTCCATCCATCCATGGTGGTTGTTAAAAAAACCAAAAACCTCTTCCAGCTAAGAAGGGAAAAAAAGGTAAGTAAATAAATCCAACAGAAAAGGAAGAGAGAGTCTCTTTAAAGTTAAAACCAAAAAATATTTATTTTCAAAACTGAACTATTTACAATGAACAAAATAAAGTGTGCAAATAAAACGACGTTTCGACCGCTAAGGGTCTTCATCAGGTAATGCACACTAACACTCTCTCTCTCTCTAACAGCAATTGACTGAAGCTGTGGCCTGTTAGAGGAGTGAAGGAGAAATGAATTTTCTCTCCCCTCCCTTGCTAATTCTACACATGCCCAGGCTCCGCCCTTGGGCCTCGAAATATCGTATTCGGACTTTTATTGCCATAAACATGTAATAACTGTATATATAAACCACTATTTGGAACATAAATATACCTTCAAAAGGCCTTAAAGGATTTAACACATATAATGTGGTAAGTATCCAACAACTCAGCTTTCAAATACCCCATAAATAATAAACTTAAAATTTACGTGTCCGGTCTTTTCCTTCAGTAAACCTCAATTAGCTGTATGGCCCTTTCACATATGTTTTCAACCAAAATGCCACTTCAAATTGAACAAAAGATAATCCACAATAATAAATGAAAATATTATAACATTGTAATTTCCCTGGTAAGTATCAATCAATAATTTATGTTATTATTAACATCAAGGTAAAACAAACAGGTTTTCTAGGATTATTGCTCCAAAACAGGTAAGTATAAGGTAAAGGTAAGTATAAGATTTTCTATATGAATTAGGAAAAATGGTTGAGGTTAGAAAAAAGGTAAGTATAGATATTTTAAAAAGGTAAGTATAAAAGATTAAAATGCCAGATGTGTGTGAGAGAGGTTGGGGTTAGGATAACCAATAGGTTAGGCTTTAATAAATAATAAATAATAGGCATGTAATCATTAAATGTGAAGAATCAAAATGCCATATTTGTGTGAGGTTGGGGTTAGGAAAACCGATGGGTTAGGGTTCAAATAATAACTGTAAATAAGTAACCAATATGTGAGAGGTAAGTGAAGGTAAATCATAGGCATATAAAGTAATTGAAGGTAAGTAAAGGTAAGTAATCTCACATTAGTTATATTTAACATTTAACCCGAATGGTTTTATAGTCCCCAATAAAAAAATCCATTGCCTTTCTCTCTTTTTTCTTTCCAGATCTGACCAAGTAATGTTTCTCTGTAATCCTGCAATTCTCATAGACAATAAACCGTGTTCTAAAAAATGTGTAACCAGAAGTGTGTCCGTTCCTTTCTTATTTCTGATGTTGTATCTGTGTTGAACCATACGAGTAGACAAAGAATTTTTGGTTTCACCCACATACTGAACATGACACACTGTACAGAAAATAACATACACACAATTCTTTGACCTAGGGCTGAATCCCTGTGAAATCCTGTGAATAGTCTTATTCCTATTATTCCTAACAAATTTTAGTCTAGCAAACTGTGATTCCAACATCAATGATTTCTCTGTGGTTAATGATGGTAATTTTGCATGAACCAAAATGTCCCTTAGATTCCTGTTTCTCCTATAGGCCGAGATCACCCTGGAGCCAGACATTATATTTCTCTGTCCCAATATGTCCTCAAAGTTGGATTTGAGCTTATTGTTTAAAATCTTACCAACTGAGGAATATGTGGTTATCAAAGGAATTAAACTCCCATCATCCCTCTCTGTTGTGTTTTGAAAGGTCCTGAGGCAGTTCCTCAAAAAGGACCTGGAGTATTTTCTTTTCCTTAAAAATTTAAATAAAATCCCAACTGCCTCCCAGAAATCTTCATCTCTAGTGCAAATCCGTTTAAATCTGAGAATTTGTGATTTAACAATACCCCTGAAGGTGTGCTTGGGATGAAAACTGTCTTTATGAAGCAGTGCATGGGTGTCTGTGCTCTTAAAGAACACTTTTACATCTAACTTGAGATTACTGGCAAAATCTGGGCCTTTAAAGACAGTAGTGTCCAAAAAGTCAATAGACTGTTCATTCAACTCTGTTGTGAGTTGAATAGAGGGATCATGAGCATTCAATGCCTCTACAAATCGGTCAAATTCCTGTTTGGATCCCACCCAAATTCCCCAAATATCATCCAGGTAACGATAATAATAGGCTGGCCTCTTGTCCCCTTTTGTGAGGGCTTCACGCTCCCAGTTGGCCATAAAAATGTTTGCATAAGCCGGGGCAAACTTCTTCCCCATAGCCGTCCCTTTAATCTGTAGATAATAATTTCCATTAAACATAAAATCATTTCTAGTTAAATTAATAGTAAGTAGCTCCAAGAGCTCCTCATCTGGACGTTTTGGGTCTGGGTATTCCTGAAAAATATTTTTAACACATTCAATACCAGCTTCAATAGGAATATTTGTATATAGATTCTTAACATCCATGGAAAAGAAATAAAACTCAGATGGGATCCTCAAACTATTTACAATTTCTACAAAATGATATGTGTCCCTCACATAGGCAGGGTGTTTTGTGGATAATGGGTTCAAATAAAAATCCAAATATTCAGCTGTAAAATAAGTTTCACTCCCACAATCAGAGACAATCGGTCTCCCCGGGGGGACCTCAAAAGGGACAGTCCACTTTTCTGGATCCTTGTGGATCTTAGGTAATATATAAAAGAGTCTTGCCCGTGGTTCTGTCTCTCCAATTAAATATCGTCTCTGTTTCCCATTAATAAATTTCTTCTGTTTTAAGGAATCTAAAATTGCAGTCACCATCGGAATTGTATCTAAATAAATTGGTTTGTCAAGTTTTTTATAGTAAATGGTGTCCTTTAATTGCCGCTCTACCTCTAATATATATTGATCTCTGCTTAAGATCACAACAGCTGACCCTTTGTCAGCTGGTTTGATAACTATGTGTTTAGTATCCCGTAATTCCCGTAAGGCTCTAATTTCTTGTTGTGAAATATTCTCTTTTTCTAAAATAGGTTTATAATGAGTTTTAAAACTATTTGAATCAGCCAAAATCAAATTCCTGACCTGTAGCGGCAATTGTTCTAGTGGGGGTGTCCAATTTGAAATTCCCACAAAAGGTAAAGCTTGTCCCCACTTGAATTTTGAAAATAACTATTCAATTTAATTCGTCTATGGTAGTTTTGTATGTCCCATTGAAATTGTGATTTTTGGTCTCTGCCTATGTCTGCTGTGGAAATAAAGGATAACCCTTTGTTCAGGAGGTTGTACTGGGGTTCAGAAAGTGTAAAATTTTTTGCTAAATTTATCACATTCTGACCTTCAAAGGACCGTGGTCCCTTAACCCCCACTTGTACCAGACTTACGGGGACCTGACATTTAAAAAGTCCATCCAATGCTCAAACATGGCTCTCCCAGTCTCCACTGTCCAGTGGATATCATCGTCCTGTGTGTGGAACTTCCTCTCCGGCAGGAGGGGAATGTAGGGCATGTTCCTCTCCAAATGTTCGTTCAAGATGCGAAGATTGTCCTGTTCATCTTGAGGAAGAGCTGAGGAAAAGTTGACAAGGGGGATCCAAATGTCCGCATAGGGGAACTGGCGTTTTGTGGATCTCAGTGCCCCCTGCACACTCTTTATGGTGGTCTCCTTGGATTTATTCCCCCTGCCGTTGATGCCAAAGGACAGAATTATCTTCTCCACCACCAGGTCTTGCGGTGGTGCAGTCTTTTCCATCAGGGCCTGCGCATGCCGGAAATGGCTCCCTGGAAAACTGTCTATTTGCAGGTCTTTGCTGAAGAAATCGGGGATATTTGCTAGATTAGAGTCCCCAATAATCAGCCATTTTCTGCTCACCTCCAAACACCAATCAGTCAATTTCTTCTGGGTGTTGGGATGTCTGCGCACTTTGTACTTCCGTGGTCCTGGAAGTGTAAAGTGGTCAAATGAGTCAACAAACACCTCCCCATCTGTATGTGACTCCTCTCTGTGGACTTGGACCATAGCTTCCCTCGATGTCTGTGGAGTTGAAGCTCGGGCGCCCTCTTCCTCAGCCTGGAGCTCATCGAAAAGAGCCTCCAGCTGAGAGTGTGTGGGAGGTTGAGTGATGGCCTGCTCCTCAGGCTGGTCCTCCTGAAGAATGCTGTCTTCAGTTGAGATCCTCCGCCTGGTCCTCCTGTCATCCCTCTGCTTTTCTCTGCGATCTCGTGGAAAGTCAGCCGCTGGGAAATCTGCTGCCGCTGGAGGGTGATGCCATTCTGCCAGTTGTTCAGGTTGGTGATCTGCTGCATCTGTCATTGTGGCCACCGTTGTCTTTCTTTTCGGCGCCCGTGGTCCCTCGGTCTGGACCTGGGCCGTAGCCACCGTCTGCCGTGGGGCCGGTGCTGGTTCCGGGTCCCCACCATCCAGTCGAGCCGTAATCAGGGCCTCAGCGTGGTCGATGACATCCTGAGAGATGCGGTCTAGGTTCCTTCGGGCCCAGCGTGCGGCCACTTGGAAGGCCGCCTTCCAGTCAGGAGTGAGGAGACCGGTTAACTCCTCCAAAAACTCTTCCAAGCGGTTCTCGTAGTGCTCCATGAGGATGAGGTAAGTGTTGTGACCCCAGTTCCTTGCATTCCCATCTATGAGGTCCCGTGTGCGCTGCGATGGGGCGGCTGGCTTAATCATGTTAGACAGGACCTCCACCATCCGGGAAATCATCCTTGGCTCAGCTTTACCAGGTTTCAGAGACACGTTCTGCAGATGGTGGACCGTCTTGACCACCGCGTGGATTTTGCGAACCAACCGTCGAAACTGCGGGTCTGCAGGCTGGCGTCGCACGTCTTGCCCTCTGTCACGTGGAGGAAACCACCTCCAAGCTGGCTGGCGAACAACATCCGCATAGGAGCGGTAACGGGGGCCGGCGTACCGGGTGGCCCTCGGGGGAGGCGCTGGCCGGTTAGGGGAGGGGAATGTCTCCCTCCGATAAGGGAAGGAGGGTGCACGGTCCATCCAGCCCTCGGACCTCCCGTAACCCCGGTCCCAAGCAAGTTGACGGGCCCGCTGACGGCGTCTCCCGTAGCGGACCTCTGTCCATCCATCCATGGTGGTTATTAAAAAAGACCAAAAAACCTCTTCTGGTTAAGAAGGGAAAAAAGGTAAGTGATAAATCCAACAGAAAAGGAAGAGAGAGTCTCTTTAAATTTAAAACCAAAATATATTTATTTTCAAAAGTGAACTATTTACAATGAACAAAATAAAGTGTGCAAATAAAAACGACGTTTCGACCGCTAAGGGTCTTCATCAGGTTGTGCACACTAACACTCTCTCTTCTCTCTAACAGCAATTGACTGAAGCTGTGGCCTGTTAGAGGAGTGAAGGAGAAATGAATTTTCTCTCTCCCCTCCCTTGCTAATTCTACACATGCCCAGGCTCCGCCCCCTTTGGGCCTCGTAAATACGTATTCGGACTTTTATTGCCATAAACATGTAATAACTGTATATAAAAAACACTGTTTTGAACATAAATATACCTTCAAAAGGCCTTAAAGGATTTAACACATATAATGTGGTAAGTATCCAACAACTCAGCTTTCAAATACCCCATAAATAATAAACTTAAAATTTACGTGTCCGGTCTTTTCCTTCAGTAAACCTCAATTAGCTGTATGGCCCTTTCACATATGTTTTCAACCAAAATGCCACTTCAAATTGAACAAAAGGTAATCCACCATAATAAATGAAAATATTATAACATTGTAATTTCCCTGGTAAGTATCAATCAATAATTTAGGTTATTATTAACATCAAAAATAAACAGGTTTTCTAGGATTATTGCTCCAAAACAGGTAAGTATACGGTAAAGGGTTAGGGGTTAGGGGTTAGGGTTAGGGTTAGGGGTTAGGGGTTAGGGTTAGGGTTAGGGGTTAGGGTTAGGGTTAGGTAAGGGGGTAATAGCCACGATCGTCACGTGATGATCCTGGCGGCAGGATTATACTTTTTGTAATATCTCTTGACAGGAAGGTCGTAGAGCCACGGGGGTGGTACCGTTGGACTCGGGGGAGGATTGCCAGTCAATCTGAGGCGTCACCCGCCAGTTGGAGCCAAGTTGAATTTTCATAGGTAAAGCTGATGGGCCCCTCCCGGGGCGGGAGCAGGACAGGCCGCTCAGCCGGAGGCCCGGGACAGGAATCCCGGCCGTCTCCCGGACCGGAGGTGGATTTGAACCCGGGATCGTCTGGTTTCAAAGGAGGCAGCACGTCCAGTGGACCACAGTGCACGCGCCTCCCAGCAGGTGAACGGAGGTGGTACTTGAAGCGTGGGATTCAGACAAAGGCAGTTGAAGGAAAACGTCGTGAGGTGCAGAGGGGGACTTGAACCCCGCACCTTGCGGACTCAAGGCAGGAGCGCTGACCAGCACGCCACAGGCGGATTCTGGGCTAAGCATCCCCACTTGGGGGACCTCTGCCACAGAGACCTTGGCGAACTTGCTTCCCGAGTGGTTGTGGTTAGTGGAAACCCACTGGTGAGGCTGTAAGAAGCAGGCACAGCAGCCACAGGCAGAAAGCCGTGCTTTCATGGCTGAATAACTTTTGACAGGAAGGCGGTGGAGCCAAACGGTGTGCGGCGTTGGACTCGGGGTGGAATTTCCAGCAAGACTGGTGCGTTTCGGGGAAAATTTGAGAGTAGCTGTCAGAGGCCGTCCGGGCCGCGGCATATATGCCGCATTGCGGACGGGAAATAACAGCCAGATTCAAAGTGTCACTGGTCGGGCGGGTTTTTGGGGAATAACTTTTGACAGGAAGGAGGTAGAGTAGTGCAACCGGCGTCTACCCCCACATTTGTGATGATTCCGCATCCAACGGTACCAAGCCGGTCCCCGTACGACGTTCGTAGGCGGAGTTACCGTCAGGCCCCGCCCTCCTGAGGAGTCTTTTGTGGATAACTCTTGACAGGAAGGCGGTAGAGCTGCGGGGGTGGCACCGTTGGACTCGGGGTGGAATTTCCAGTGGGACTAACGTGTTTTTGCAGGATTTTGGAGGCAGCACGTCCAATGGACCACGGTGCACGCGTCTGCTGGCAGGTGAACGGGCTATGCATCCCCACTTGGGGGACCTCTGCCACAGAGACCTTGGCGAACTTGGTTCCCGAGTGGTTGTGGTTAGTGGAAACCCACTGGTAAGGCTGTAAGAAGCAGGCATGGCAGCCACAGGCAGAAAGCCGTGCTTTCAGGGTTAGGGGGTTATAGCCACGATCGTCACGTGATGATCCTGGCGGCAGGATTATACTTTTTGTAATATCTCTTGACA
Source organism: Lepomis macrochirus (assembly GCA_024633595.2). Taxonomy (NCBI): domain Eukaryota; kingdom Metazoa; phylum Chordata; class Actinopteri; order Centrarchiformes; family Centrarchidae; genus Lepomis; species Lepomis macrochirus. The sequence goes on along the minus strand of JALXJV020000004.1, from coordinate 41,574,477 downwards.
GGAAGGTCGTAGAGCCACGGGGGTGGTACCGTTGGACTCGGGGGAGGATTGCCAGTCAATCTGAGGCGTCACCCGGCCAGTTGGAGCCAAGTTGAATTTTCATAGGTAAAGCTGATGGGCCCCTCCCGGGGCGGGAGCAGGACAGGCCGCTCAGCGGGAGGCCCGGGACAGGAATCCCGGCCGTCTCCCGGACCGGAGGTGGATTTGAACCCGGGATCGTCTGGTTTCAAGGGAGGCAGCACGTCCAGTGGACCACAGTGCACGCGCCTCCCAGCAGGTGAACGGAGGTGGTACTTGAAGCGTGGGATTCAGACAAAGGCAGTTGAAGGAAAGCGTCGTGAGGTGCAGAGGGGACTTGAACCCGCACCTTGCGGACTCAAGGCAGGAGCGCTGACCAGCACGCCACAGGCGGATTCTGGGCTAAGCATCCCCACTTGGGGGACCTCTGCCACAGAGACCTTGGCGAACTTGCTTCCCGAGTGGTTGTGGTTAGTGGAAACCCACTGGTGAGGCTGTAAGAAGCAGGCACAGCAGCCACAGGCAGAAAGCCGTGCTTTCATGGCTGAATAACTTTTGACAGGAAGGCGGTGGAGCCAAGCGGTGTCGCGGCGTTGGACTTCGGGTGGAATTTCCAGCAAGACTGGTGCGTTTCGGGAAAATTTGAGAGTAGCTGTCAGAGGCCGTCCGGGCCGCGGCATATATGCCGCATTGCGGACGGGAAATAACAGCCAGATTCAAAGTGTCACTGGTCGGGCGGGTTTTTGGGGAATAACTTTTGACAGGAAGGAGGTAGAGTAGTGCAACCGGCGTCTACCCCCACATTTGTGATGATTCCGCATCCAACGGTACCAAGCCGGTCCCCGTACGACGTTCGTAGGCGGAGTTACCGTCAGGCCCCGCCCTCCTGAGGAGTCTTTTGTGGATAACTCTTGACAGGAAGGCGGTAGAGCTGCGGGGGTGGCACCGTTGGACTCGGGGTGGAATTTGCAGTGGGACTAACGTGTTTTTGCAGGATTTTGGAGGCAGCACGTCCAATGGACCACGGTGCACGCGTCTGCTGGCAGGTGAACGGGCTATGCATCCCCACTTGGGGGACCTCTGCCACAGAGACCTTGGCGAACTTGGTTCCCGAGTGGTTGTGGTTAGTGGAAACCCACTGGTAAGGCTGTAAGAAGCAGGCACGGCAGCCACAGGCAGAAAGCCCTGCTTTCATTTACGAATAACTTTTGACAGGAAGGCGGTGGAGCCAAGCGGTTTCGCGGCGTTGGACTCGGCCTTGAATTTCAAGTTGGAACGATGTGTTTTGGAGACAATTGGAGTAGCTGCCAGAGGCTGTCCCGCTGGCAGCATATATGCCGCATTGCGGACAGAACATGACAGCTAATTTCTAAGTGTCAAAAGTCGAGTGAGTTTCTGAAAAATGATTTTGATAGGAAGGTGCTAGAGAAAGCGCTTTGCACCGTTGGACTCGAGGTGGAATTTCAAGTTGAACTGACCTCTCTCCGGATGGGAAGACCTCGCGAAAATGACTCCCTCCCAGCAGACATCCACGGCCCCAACAGGCTCTCGTGACCTGGGGAGAGAACCAAAAGTTTCAGTTATCTGTTGTATTAAACACGTTGAAGCGGTGTACCAGGGGCACGGCCGCCTTGGTAGCTGGCTTTGCTAGCCACAGGGGGGGGCTTAAGTTTGGGTTCCCAAGGTTCGACCGGAGGTCAAGGTGCCCGGAGGAGGGCCCTTTTCACTGAACGTGTACCCGGGGAGGTGAGCCCCTTTGTGGGGCGCGACGGGTGTCTCCCCCGGGGTGGGCCTTGTAAAGCCGGATTGGCAGGACATCTAGCCAAGCCGGCCGCATGAAGTTACGACCGTGGCAAACCTTGTAAAGCCGGCCGCAAGGTTGAAAGCGGTGTACCAGGAGCACGGCCGCCTTGGTAGCGGCTTTGCTTAGCCACAGGGGGGGCTTAAGTTTGGGTTCCCAAGGTTCGACCGGAGGTCAAGGTGCCGGAGGAGGGCCCTTTCACTGAAGCGTGTACCGGGGAGGTGAGCCCCTTTGTGGAGCGCGACGGGTGTCTCCCGGGGTGGGCCTTGTAAAGCGGATTGGCAAGGACATCTAGCCAAGCGGCCGCTAGAGTTACGGCCGTGGCAAACCTTGTAAAGCCGGCCGCAAGGTTACAGAAGTGGCAAACCTTGTAAAGCCGGCTTTGCAAGGTTACAGAAGTGGCAAACCTTGTAAAGCCCGGCCGCGAAGGTTACAGCCGTGGCAAACCTTGTAAAGCCGGCTTCATGAAGGTTACAGCCGTGGCAAACCTTGTAAAGCCGGCCGCTAAGGTTACAGCCGTGGCAAACCTTGTAAAGCCGGCTCGCAAGGTTACAGCCGTGGCAAACCTTGTAAAGCCGGCCGCAAGGTTACAGCCGTGGCAAACCTTGTAAAGCCGGCCGCATAAGGTTACAGCCGTGGCAAACCTTGTAAAGCCGGCCGCTAAGGTTACAGCAGTGGCAAACCTTGTAAAGCCGGCTTCGCAAGGTTACAGCCGTGGCAAACCTTGTAAAGCCGGCCGCAAGGTTACAGCAGTGGCAAACCTTGTAAAGCCGGCCGCAAGGTTACAGCCGTGGCAAACCTTGTAAAGCCGGCCGCTAAGGTTACAGCCGTGGCAAACCTTGTAAAGCCGGCCACGCAAGGTTACAGCCGTGGCAAACCTTGTAAAGCCGGCCGTCAAGGTTACAGCCGTGGCAAACCTTGTAAAGCCCGGCCGCTAAGGTTACAGAAGTGGCAAACCTTGTAAAGCCGGCTCGCAAGGTTACAGCAGTGGCAAACCTTGTAAAGCCGGCCGCTAAGGTTACAGAAGTGGCAAACCTTGTAAAGCCCGGCCGCAAGGTTACAGCCGTGGCAAACCTTGTAAAGCTGGCCTCGCAAGGTTACAGCCGTGGCAAACCTTGTAAAGCCGGCCGCAGGGACTGGCATTTTGACACTTTGAAAATGTACATCCACAAAGGCTGGTTAGCGGAACTAGGTAAGGGGGTAATAGCCACGATCATCACATGATGATCCTGGCGGCAGGATTATACTTTTTGTAATATCTCTTGACAGGAAGGTCGTAGAGCCACGGGAGTGGTACCGTTGGACTCGGGGGAGGATTTGCAGTCGATCTGAGGCGTCACCCGGCCAGTTGGAGCCAAGTTGAATTTTCATAGGTAAAGCTTATGGGCCCCTCCGAGTCAGGAGCAGGACAGGCAGCTCAGAGGGAGGCCGGGACAGCAATCCCAGCCGTCTCCTGCACGGAGGTGGACTCGAACCGGGATCGATCTGGTGTCAAGGGAGGCAGCACGTCCAGTGGACCACAGTGCAGCGCCTCCCAGCAGGTGAGCGGAGGTGGTACTTGAAGCGTGGGATTCAGACAAAGGCAGTTGAAGGAAAGCGTCGTGAGGTGCAGAGGGGACTTGAACCCGCGCCTTGCGGACTCAAGGCAGGGCGCTGACCAGCACGCCACAGGCGGATTCTGGGCTAAGCATCCCCACTTGGGGACCTCTGCCACAGAGACCTTGGCGAACTTGCTTCCGAGTGGTTGTGGTTAGTGGAAACCCACTGGTGAGGCTGTAAGAAGCAGGCACAGCAGCCACAGGCAGAAAGCCGTGCTTTCATGGCTGAATAACTTTGACAGGAAGGCGGTGGAGCCAAGCGGTTGTCGCGGCGTTGGACTCGGGGTGGAATTTCCAGCAAGACTGGTGCGTTTCGGGGAAAATTTGAGAGTAGCTGTCAGAGGCCGTCCGGGCCGCGGCATATATGCCGCATTGCGGACGGGAAATAACAGCCAGATTCAAAGTGTCACTGGTCGGGCGGGTTTTTGGGGAATAACTTTTGACAGGAAGGAGGTAGAGTAGTGCAACCGGCGTCTACCCCCACATTTGTGATGATTCCGCATCCAACGGTACCAAGCCGGTCCCCGTACGACGTTCGTAGGCGGAGTTACCGTCAGGCCCCGCCCTCCTGAGGAGTCTTTTGTGGATAACTCTTGACAGGAAGGCGGTAGAGCTGCGGGGGTGGCACCGTTGGACTCGGGGTGGAATTTCCAGTGGGACTAACGTGTTTTTGCAGGATTTTGGAGGCAGCACGTCCAATGGACCACGGTGCAGCGTCTGCTGGCAGGTGAGCGGGCTATGCATCCCCACTTGGGGGACCTCTGCCACAGAGACCTTGGCGAACTTGGTTCCCGAGTGGTTGTGGTTAGTGGAAACCCACTGGTAAGGCTGTAAGAAGCAGGCATGGCAGCCACAGGCAGAAAGCCGTGCTTTCATTTACGAATAACTTTTGACAGGAAGGCGGTGGAGCCAAACGGTTTGCGGCGTTGGACTCGGCCTTGAATTTCAAGTTGGAGCGATGTGTTTTGGAGACAATTGGAGTAGCTGCCAGAGGCTGTCCGCTGGCAGCATATATGCCGCATTGCGGACAGAACATGACAGCTAATTTCTAAGTGTCAAAAGTCGAGTGAGTTTCTGACAAATGATTTTGATAGGAAGGTGCTAGAAAAGCGCTTTGCACCGTTGGACTCGAGGTGGAATTTCAAGTTGAACTGACCTCTCTCCCGGATGGGAAGACCTCCGCGAAAATGACTCCCTCCCCAGCAGACATCCACGGCCCCAACAGGCTCTCGTGACCTGGGGAGAGAACCAAAAGTTTCAGTTATCTGTTGTATTAAACACGTTGAAAGCGGTGTACCAGGGGCACGGCACGCCTTGGTAGCGGCTTTGCTTAGCCACAGGGGGGGCTTAAGTTTGGGTTCCCAAGGTTCGACCGGAGGTCAAGGTGCCGGAGGAGGGCCCTTTTCACTGAAGCGATGTACCGGGGAGGTGAGCCCTTTGTGGAGCGCGACGGGTGTCTCCCGAGGTGGAGCCTTGTAAAGCGGTTGGCAAGGACATCTAGCCAAGCCGGCCGCTAGAATTACGGCCATGGCAAACCTTGTAAAGCCGGCCGCAAAGGTTGAAAGCGGTGTACCAGGGACACGGTCGCCTTGGCTAGCGGCTTTGCTTAGCCACAGGGGGGGCTTAAGTTTGGGTTCCCAAGGTTCGACCGGAGGTCAAGGTGCCGGAGGAGGGCCCTTTTCACTGAAGCGATGTACCGGGAGGTGAGCCTTTGTGGGGCGCGACGGGTGTCTCCCGAGGTGGGCCTTGTAAAGCGGATTGGCAAGGACATCTAGCCAAGCCGGCCGCAGAATTACGGCCGTGGCAAACCTTGTAAAACCGGCCGCAGGTTGAAGGTTACCAGAAGTGGCAAACCTTGTAAAGCGGCTAGCAAGGTTCACAGGTGGCAGGAGCCTTTAGAGCGGTCCCAGGAGGTTAGAGCCGTGGCAAAGCCTTGTAGGAAGCCACGGCCGCAAGGTTACAGCCGTGGCAAACCTTGTAAAGCCGGCTGCGCAAGGTTACAGCAGTGGCAAACCTTGTAAAGCCGGCCATGAAGGTTACAGCCGTGGCAAACCTTGTAAAGCCGGCCGCAAGGTTACAGCCGTGGCAAACCTTGTAAAGCCGGCTTCGCAAGGTTACAGCCGTGGCAAACCTTGTAAAGCCGGCCATGAGGTTACAGCAGTGGCAAACCTTGTAAAGCCGGCCATGAAGGTTACAGCCGTGGCAAACCTTGTAAAGCGGCCGCAAGGTTACAGCCGTGGCAAACCTTGTAAAGCCGGCCTGCAAGGTTACAGCAGTGGCAAACCTTGTAAAGCCGGCCATGAAGGTTACAGCCGTGGCAAACCTTGTAAAGCCGGCTTCGCAAGGTTACAGCCGTGGCAAACCTTGTAAAGCCGACCGCAAGGTTACAGCAGTGGCAAACCTTGTAAAGCCGGCCGCAAGGTTACAGCCGTGGCAAACCTTGTAAAGCCGGCCATAAGGTTACAGCCGTGGCAAACCTTGTAAAGCCGGCCGCAAGGTTACAGCCGTGGCAAACCTTGTAAAGCCGGCCGCAAGGTTACAGCCGTGGCAAACCTTGTAAAGCCGGCCGCAAGGTTACAGAAGTGGCAAACCTTGTAAAGCCGGCCGCAAGGTTACAGCAGTGGCAAACCTTGTAAAGCCGGCCTATGCAAGGTTACAGCCGTGGCAAACCTTGTAAAGCCGGCCTCGCAAGGTTACAGCCGTGGCAAACCTTGTAAAGCCGGCTCGCAGGGACTGGCATTTTGACACTTTGAAAATGTACATCCACAAAGGCTGGTTAAGCGGAACTAGGTAAGGGGTAATAGCCACGATCATCACATGATGATCCTGGCGGCAGGATTATACTTTGTAATATCTCTTGACAGGAAGGTCGTGTAGAGCCACGGGAGTGGTACCGTTGGACTTCGGGGAGGATTTGCAGTCGATCTGAGGCGTCACCCGGCCAGTTGGAGCCAAGTTGAATTTTCATAGGTAAAGCTTATGGGCCCCTCCGGGTAGGAGCAGGACAGGCAGCTCAGAGGGAGGCCGGGACAGCAATCCCAGCCGTCTCCTGCACGGAGGTGGACTCGAACCGGGATGCGTCTGGTGTCAAGGGAGGCAGCACGTCCAGTGGACCACAGTGCCCAGCGCCTCCCAGCAGGTGAGCGGAGGTGGTACTTGAAGCGTGGGATTCAGACAAAGGCAGTTGAAGGAAAGCGTCGTGAGGTGCAGAGGGGACTTGAACCCGCGCCTTGCGGACTCAAGGCAGGGCGCTGACCAGCACGCCACAGGCGGATTCTGGGCTAAGCATCCCCACTAGGGGACCTCTGCCACAGAGACCTTGGCGAACTTGCTTCCAGTGGTTGTGGTTAGTGGAAACCCACTGGTGAGGCTGTAGAAGCAGGCACAGCAGCCACAGGCAGAAAGCCGTGCTTTCATGGCTGAATAACTTTGACAGGAAGGCGGTGGAGCCAAGCGGTTGTCGCGGCGTTGGACTTCGGGGTGGAATTTCCAGCAAGACTGAGTGCGTTTCGGGGAAAATTTGAGAGTAGCTGTCAGAGGCCGTCCGGACGCGGCATATATGCCGCGTTGCGGACGGAAATAACAACCAGATTCAAAGTGTCACTGGTCGGGCGGGTTTTGGGGAATAACTTTTGACAGGAAGGAGGTAGAGTAGTGCAACCGGCGTCTACCCCACATTTGTGATGATTCCGCATCCAACGGTACCAAGCCGGTCCCGTTACGACGTTCGTAGGCGGAGTTACCGTCAGGCCCGCCCTCCTGAGGAGTCTTTGTGGATAACTCTTGACAGGAAGGCGGTAGAGCTGCGGGGGTGGCACCGTTGGACTCGGGGTGGAATTTCCAGTGGGACTAACGTGTTTTGCAGGATTTTGGAGGCAGCACGTCCAATGGACCCACGGTGCACGCGTCTGCTGGCAGGTGAGCGGGCTATGCATCCCCACTTGGGGACCTCTGCCACAGAGACCTTGGCGAACTTGGTTCCCGAGTGGTTGTGGTTAGTGGAAACCCACTGGTAAGGCTGTAAGAAGCAGGCATGGCAGCCACAGGCAGAAAGCCGTGCTTTCATTTACTGAATAACTTTGACAGGAAGGCGGTGGAGCCAAGCGGTTTCGCGGCGTTGGACTCGGCCTTGAATTTCAAGTTGGAGCGATGTGTTTTGGAGACAATTGGAAGTAGCTGCCAGAGGCTGTCCCGCTGGCAGCATATATGCCGCATTGCGGACAGAACATGACAGCTAATTTCTAAGTGTCAAAAGTCGGTGAGTTTCTGACAAATGATTTTGATAGGAAGGTGCTAGAAAAGCGCTTTGCACCGTTGGACTCGAGGTGGAATTTCAAGTTGAACTGACCTCTCTCCGGATGGGAAGACCTCCGCGAAAATGACTCCCTCCCAGCAGACATCCACGGCCCCAACAGGCTCAGTGACCTGGGGAGAGAACCAAAAGTTTCAGTTATCTGTTGTATTAAACACGTTGAAAGCGGTGTACCAGGGACACGGCCGCCTTGGTAGCGGCTTTGCTTAGCCACAGGGGGGGGCTTAAGTTTGGGTTCCCAAGGTTCGACCCGGAGGTCAAAGGTGCCGGAGGAGGGCCCTTTTCACTGAAGCGATGTACCGGGGAGGTGAGCCCCTTTGTGGAGGCGACGGGTGTCTCCCGGGGTGGGCCTTGTAAAGCGGATTAGCAGGACATCTAGCCAAGCCGGCCGCATGAATTCGACCGTGGCAAACCTTGTAAAGCGGCCGCCAAGGTTGACAGCGGTGTACCAGAACACGGTCGCCTTGGTAGCGGCTGCTTAGCCACAGGGGGGCTTAAGTTTGGGTTCCCAAGGTTCGACCGGAGGTCAAGGTGCCGGAGGAGGCCCTTTCACTGAGCGATGTACCGGGGAGGTGAGCCTTTGTAAGCGCGGCAGGTGTCTCCCGAGGTGGAGCCTTGTAAAGCAGTTGGCAAGGACATCTAGCCAAGCGGCCATAAGGTTACAGCCGTGGCAAACCTTGTAAAGCCGGCCGCAAGGTTACAGCAGTGGCAAACCTTGTAAAGCCGGCTTTGCAAAGGTTACAGCCGTGGCAAACCTTGTAAAGCCGGCCGCAAGGTTACAGCCGTGGCAAACCTTGTAAAGCCGGCCGCTGAAGGTTACAGCCGTGGCAAACCTTGTAAAGCCGGCCATGAAGGTTACAGCAGTGGCAAACCTTGTAAAGCGGCCGCAAGGTTACAGCCGTGGCAAACCTTGTAAAGCCGGCCCATGAAGGTTACAGCCGTGGCAAACCTTGTAAAGCCGGCCGCAAGGTTACAGCCGTGGCAAACCTTGTAAAGCCGGCCGCTAAGGTTACAGCCGTGGCAAACCTTGTAAAGCCGGCCATGAAGGTTACAGCAGTGGCAAACCTTGTAAAGCCGGCCGCAAGGTTACAGCCGTGGCAAACCTTGTAAAGCCGGCCATGCAAGGTTACAGCAGTGGCAAACCTTGTAAAGCCGGCCATGCAAGGTTACAGAAGTGGCAAACCTTGTAAAGCCGGCCACGCAAGGTTACAGCCGTGGCAAACCTTGTAAAGCCGGCCTCATGAGGTTACAGCCGTGGCAAACCTTGTAAAGCCGGCCATGAGGACTGGCATTTTGACACTTTGAAAATGTACATCCACAAAGGCTGGTTAAGCGGAACTAGGTAAGGGGTAATAGCCACGATCATCACATGATGATCCTGGCGGCAGGATTATACTTTTGTAATATCTCTTGACAGGAAGGTCGTGAGAGCCGCGGGAGTGGTACCGTTGGACTTCGGGGAGGATTTGCAGTCGATCTGAGGCGTCACCCGGCCAGTTGGAGCCAAGTTGAATTTTCATAGGTAAAGCTTATGGGCCCCTCCGAGGTCAGGAGCAGGACAGGCAGCTCAGAGGGAGGCCGGGACAGCAATCCCAGCCGTCTCCTGCACGGAGGTGGACTCGAACCGGGATCGTCTGGTGTCAAGGGAGGCAGCGCGTCCAGTGGACCACAGTGCAGCGCCTCCCAGCAGGTGAGCGGAGGTGGTACTTGAAGCGTGGGATTCAGACAAAGGCAGTTGAAGGAAAGCGTCGTGAGGTGCAGAGGGGACTTGAACCCGCGCCTTGCGGACTCAAGGCAGGGCGCTGACCAGCACGCCACAGGCGGATTCTGGGCTAAGCATCCCCACTTGGGGACCTCTGCCACAGAGACCTTGGCGAACTTGCTTCCAGTGGTTGTGGTTAGTGGAAACCCACTGGTGAGGCTGTAGAAGCAGGCACAGCAGCCACAGGCAGAAAGCCGTGCTTTCATGGCTGAATAACTTTGACAGGAAGGCGGTGGAGCCAAGCGGTTGTCGCGGCGTTGGACTCGGGGTGGAATTTCCAGCAAGACTGGTGCGTTTCGGGGAAAATTTGAGAGTAGCTGTCAGAGGCCGTCCGGACGCGGCATATATGCCGCGTTGCGGACGAGGAAATAACAACCAGATTCAAAGTGTCACTGGTCGGGCGGGTTTTGGGGAATAACTTTTGACAGGAAGGAGGTAGAGTAGTGCAACCGGCGTCTACCCCACATTTGTGATGATTCCGCATCCAACGGTACCAAGCCGGTCCCCGTTACGACGTTCGTAGGCGGAGTTACCGTCAGGCCCGCCCTCCTGAGGAGTCTTTGTGGATAACTCTTGACAGGAAGGCGGTAGAGCTGCGGGGGTGGCACCGTTGGACTCGGGGTGGAATTTCCAGTGGGACTAACGTGTTTTGCAGGATTTTGGAGGCAGCACGTCCAATGGACCACGGTGCAGCGTCTGCTGGCAGGTGAGCGGGCTATGCATCCCCACTTGGGGACCTCTGCCACAGAGACCTTGGCGAACTTGGTTCCCGAGTGGTTGTGGTTAGTGGAAACCCACTGGTAAGGCTGTAGAAGCAGGCATGGCAGCCACAGGCAGAAAGCCGTGCTTTCATTCATGAATAACTTTGACAGGAAGGCGGTGGAGCCAAGCGGTTTCGCGGCGTTGGACTTCGGCCTTGAATTTCAAGTTGGAGCGATGTGTTTTGGAGACAATTGGAGTAGCTGCCAGAGGCTGTCCCGCTGGCAGCATATATGCCGCATTGCGGACAGAACATGACAGCTAATTTCTAAGTGTCAAAAGTCGAGTGAGTTTCTGACAAATGATTTTGATAGGAAGGTGCTAGAAAGCGCTTTGCACCGTTGGACTCGAGGTGGAATTTCAAGTTGAACTGACCTCTCTCCCGGATGGGAAGACCTCCGCGAAAATGACTCCCTCCCAGCAGACATCCACGGCCCCAACAGGCTCCGTGACCTGGGGAGAGAACCAAAAGTTTCAGTTATCTGTTGTATTAAACACGTTGAAGCGGTTGTACCAGGAGACACGGCCGCCTTGGTAGCGGCTTTGCTTAGCCACAGGGGGGGGCTTAAGTTTGGGTTCCCAAGGTTCGACCCGGAGGTCAAAGGTGCCGGAGGAGGGCCCTTTTCACTGAAGCGATGTACCGGGGAGGTGAGCCTTTGTGGAGCGCGGCGGGTGTCTCCCGAGGTGGGCCTTGTAAAGCGGTTGGCAGGACATCTAGCCAAGCCGGCCATGCAGAATACGACGTGGCAAACCTTGTAAAAGCCGGCCGCAAAGGTTGAAAGCGGTGTACCAGAGACGCGGCACGCCTTGGTAGCGGCTTTGCAGCCACAGGGGGGGCTTAAGTTTGGGTTCCCAAGGTTCGACCGGAGGTCAAAGGTGCCGGAGGAGGGCCCTTTCACTGAAGCGATGTACCGGGGAGGTGAGCCTTTGTGAGGCGCGACGGGTGTCTCCCGAGGTGGGCCTTGTAAAGCGGTTGGCAAGGACATCTAGCCAAGCGGCCGCCAGAATTACGACGTGGCAAACCTTGTAAAGCCGGCCGCAAGGTTACAGAAGTGGCAAACCTTGTAAAGCCGGCCGCAAAGGTTACAGCAGTGGCAAACCTTGTAAAGCCGGCCGCAAGGTTACAGCCGTGGCAAACCTTGTAAAGCCGGCCGCAAGGTTACAGCCGTGGCAAACCTTGTAAAGCCGGCCGCAAGGTTACAGCCGTGGCAAACCTTGTAAAGCCGGCTCGCAAGGTTACAGCCGTGGCAAACCTTGTAAAGCCGGCCATGAAGGTTACAGCCGTGGCAAACCTTGTAAAGCCCGGCCGCAAGGTTACAGCAGTGGCAAACCTTGTAAAGCCGGCCATGCAAGGTTACAGCCGTGGCAAACCTTGTAAA
>JALXJV020000004.1:41522275-41562348 GCA_024633595.2 Lepomis macrochirus | reverse complement strand
GATGGAAACCTAAAGAATTAAAGATGCCACTCTGTCTAGCCTGATGAAGAGGAAACAGCCTCGAAGCGTTGCAACAGGGCAGAGTGAAGAAGGACCAAGTGAGGCCTGGAAAATGCTAAAGAGGAAGAGCTCTAGGACCCGTGGAGTCCAATTTTTGACCAGCACAGAGGTAGTGCACCTTTGTGTTTTATTAGGTGAAATGTGGAGTTTGGAGGTGCTTCTTACTTTTGTGGACTCTGAATGCACACCACAGGACCGTGCACTAGTCTGGCTAGCATAAAGCTACGTAAGTCGTTAGCCAGGTCTCTTCCCTTCTCCTAACCAGCCAGCGCCGTGTGTGGCATTCTGGAGCTTTCCATGGAAGTGAGGACATCTTTCCCTAGCCCAAACACCTAACCTTAACATCAGTAATTATTGTGACCCACTGGAAATTAAATTAATACCCTGTATTGAAGAGAAAGAAAATACTCACCTGATAGAAAGCTAAATTTGGCCTCCAGCTGAAGAGAAAAAGAAAATACTTACCTCAAGCCAGCAAAGGGAAAATACTTACCATATTCAAACCTCATTAAGATGGAAACCTAAAGAATTAAAGATGCCACTCTGTCTAGCCTGATGAAGAGGAAACAGCCTCGAAGCGTTGCAACAGGGCAGAGTGAAGAAGAACCAAGTGAGGCCTGGAAAATGCTAAAGAGGAAGAGCTCTAGGACCCGTGGAGTCCAATTTTTTGACCCAGCACAGAGGTGAGTGCACCTTTGTGTTTTATTAGGTGAAATGTGGAGTTTGGAGGTGCTTCTTACTTTTGTGGACTCTGAATGCACACCACAGGACCGTGCACTAGTCTGGCTAGCATAAAGCTACGTGAAGTCGTTAGCCAGGTCTCTTCCCTTCTCCTAACCAGCCAGCGCCGTGTGTGGCATTCTGGAGCTTTCCATGGAGGTGAGGACATCTTTCCCTAGCCCAAACACCTAACCTTAACATCAGTAGTTATTGTGACCCACTGGAAATTAAATTAATACCCCTGTATTGAAGAGAGAAAGAAAATACTCACCTGATAGAAAGCTAAATTTGGCCTCCAGCTGAAGAGAAAAAGAAAATACTTACCTCAAGCCAGCAAAGGAAAATACTTACCATATTCAAACCTCATTAAGATGGAAACCTAAAGAATTAAAGATGCCACTCTGTCTAGCCTGATGAAGAGGAAACAGCCTCGAAGCGTTGCAACAGGGCAGAGTGAAGAAGGACTCAAGTAGAGCCTGGAAAATGCTAAAGAGGAAGAGCTCTAGGACCCGTGGAGTCCAATTTTTTGACCCAGCACAGAGGTAGTGCACCTTTGTGTTTTATTAGGTGAAATGTGGAGTTTGGAGGTGCTTCTTACTTTTGTGGACTCTGAATGCACACCACAGGACCGTGCACTAGTCTGAGCTAGCATAAAGCTACGTGAAGTCGTTAGCCAGGTCTCTTCCCCTTCTCCTAACCAGCCAGCGCCGGTGTGTGGCATTCTGGAGCTTTCCATGGAGGTGAGGACATCTTTCCCTAGCCCAAACACCTAACCTTAACATCAGTAATTGTTGTGACCCACTGGAAATTAAATTAATACCCTGTATTGAAGAGAAAGAAAATACTCACCTGATAGAGAAGCTAAATTTGGCCTCCAGCTGAAGAGAAAAAGAAAATACTTACCTCAAGCCAGCAAAGGAAAATACTTACCATATTCAAACCTCATTAAGATGGAAACCTAAAAGAATTAAAGATGCCACTCTGTCTAGCCTGATGAAGAGGAAGCAGCCTCGAAGCGTTGCAACAGGGCAGAGTGAAGAAGAACTCAAGTGAGCCTGGAAAATGCTAAGAGGAAGAGCTCTAGGACCCGTGGAGTCCAATTTTTTGACCCAGCACAGAGGTAGTGCACCTTTGTGTTTTATTAGGTGAAATGTGGAGTTTGGAGGTGCTTCTTACTGTTTGTGGACTCTGAATGCACACCACAGGACCGTGCACTAGTCTGGCTAGCATAAAGCTACGTAGAGTGCGTTAGCCAGGTCTCTTCCCCTTCTCCTAACCAGCCAGCGCCGTGTGTGGCATTCTGGAGCTTTCCATGGAGGTGAGGACATCTTTCCCTAGCCCAAACACCTAACCTTAACATCAGTAATTATTGTGACCCACTGGAAATTAAATTAATACCCCTGTATTGAAGAGAGAAAGAAAATACTCACCTGATAGAGAAGCTAGAATTTGGCCTCCAGCTGAAGAGAAAAAGAAAATACTTACCTCAAGCCAGCAAAGGAAAATACTTACCATATTCAAACCTCATTAAGATGGAAACCTAAAGAATTAAAGATGCCACTCTGTCTAGCCTGATGAAGAGGAAACAGCCTCGAAGCGTTGCAACAGGGCAGAGTGAAGAAGAGATCAAGTGAGCCTGGAAAATGCTAAAGAGGAAGAGCTCTAGGACCCGTGGAGTCCAATTTTTTGACCAACACAGAGGTAGTGCACCTTTGTGTTTTATTAGGTGAAATGTGGAGTTTGGAGGTGCTTCTTACTTTTTGTGGACTCTGAATGCACACCACAGGACCGTGCACTAGTCTGGCTAGCATAAAGCTACGTGAAGTCGTTAGCCAGGTCTCTTCCTTCTCCCTAACCAGCCAGCGCCGTGTGTGGCATTCTGGAGCTTTCCATGGAGAGTGAGGACATCTTTCCCTAGCCCAAACACCTAACCTTAACATCAGTAATTATTGTGACCCACTGGAAATTAAATTAATACCCCTGTATTGAGAGAGAAAAGAAAATACTCACCTGATAGAAAGCTAAATTTGGCCTCCAGCTGAAGAGAAAAAAGAAAATACTTACCTCAAGCCAGCAAAGGGAAAATACTTACCATATTCAAACCTCATTAAGATGGAAACCTAAAAGAATTAAAGATGCCACTCTGTCTAGCCTGATGAAGAGGAAACAGCCTCGAAGCGTTGCAACAGGGCAGAGTGAAGAAGAACTAAGTGAGGCCTGGAAAATGCTAAAGAGGAAGAGCTCTAGGACCCGTGGAGTCCAATTTTTTGACCCAACACAGAGGTAGTGCACCTTTGTGTTTTATTAGGTGAAATGTGGAGTTTGGAGGTGCTTCTTACTTTTGTGGACTCTGAATGCACACCACAGGACCGTGCACTAGTCTGGCTAGCATAAAGCTTCGTAGAGTCGTTAGCCAGGTCTCTTCCCTCTCCTAACCAGCCAGCGCCGTGTGTGGCATTCTGGAGCTTTCCATGGAAGTGAGGACATCTTTCCCTAGCCCAAACACCTAACCTTAACATCAGTAATTGTTGTGACCCACTGGAAATTAAATTAATACCCCTGTATTGAAGAGAAAAGAAAATACTCACCTGATAGAGAAGCTAAATTTGGCCTCCAGCTGAAGAGAAAAAGAAAATACTTACCTCAAGCCAGCAAAGGAAAATACTTACCATATTCAAACCTCATTAAGATGGAAACCTAAAGAATTAAAGATGCCACTCTGTCTAGCCTGATGAAGAGGAAACAGCCTCGAAGCGTTGCAACAGGGCAGAGTGAAGAAGAACTCAAGTAGGCCTGGAAAATGCTAAAGAGGAAGAGCTCTAGGACCCGTGGAGTCCAATTTTTGACCCAGCACAGAGGTAGTGCACCTTTGTGTTTTATTAGGTGAAATGTGGAGTTTGGAGGTGCTTCTTACTTTTGTGGACTCTGAATGCACACCACAGGACCGTGCACTAGTCTGGCTAGCATAAAGCTTCGTGAAGTCGTTAGCCAGGTCTCTTCCCCTTCTCCTAACCAGCCAGCGCCGTGTGTGGCATTCTGGAGCTTTCCATGGAAGTGAGGACATCTTTCCCTAGCCCAAACACCTAACCTTAACATCAGTAATTGTTGTGACCCACTGGAAATTAAATTAATACCCCTGTATTGAAGAGAAAAGAAAATACTCACCTGATAGAGAAGCTAAATTTGGCCTCCAGCTGAAGAGAAAAAGAAAATACTTACCTCAAGCCAGCAAAGGAAAATACTTACCATATTCAAACCTCATTAAGATGGAAACCTAAAGAATTAAAGATGCCACTCTGTCTAGCCTGATGAAGAGGAAACAGCCTCGAAGCGTTGCAACAGGGCAGAGTGAAGAAGAACTAAGTGAGGCCTGGAAAATGCTAAAGAGGAAGAGCTCTAGGACCCGTGGAGTCCAATTTTTTGACCAGCACAGAGGTAGTGCACCTTTGTGTTTTATTAGGTGAAATGTGGAGTTTGGAGGTGCTTCTTACTGTTTGTGGACTCTGAATGCACACCACAGGACCCGTGCACTAGTCTGGCTAGCATAAAGCTTCGTGAAGTAGTTAGCCAGGTCTCTTCCCTTCTCCTAACCAGCCAGCGCCGTGTGTGGCATTCTGGAGCTTTCCATGGAGAGTGAGGACATCTTTCCCTAGCCCAAACACCTAACCTTAACATCAGTAATTATTGTGACCCACTGGAAATTAAATTAATACCCCTGTATTGAAGAGAAAAGAAATACTCACCTGATAGAGAAGCTAAATTTGGCCTCCAGCTGAAGAGAAAAAGAAAATACTTACCTCAAGCCAGCAAAAGGAAAATACTTACCATATTCAAACCTCATTAAGATGGAAACCTAAAAGAATTAAAGATGCCACTCTGTCTAGCCTGATGAAGAGGAAACAGCCTCGAAGCGTTGCAACAGGGCAGAGTGAAAGAAGAACAAAGTAGGCCTGGAAAATGCTAAAGAGGAAGAGCTCTAGGACCCGTGGAGTCCAATTTTTTGACCAACACAGAGGTAGTGCACCTTTGTGTTTTATTAGGTGAAATGTGGAGTTTGGAGGTGCTTCTTACTGTTTTGTGGACTCTGAATGCACACCACAGGACCGTGCACTAGTCTGGCTAGCATAAAGCTTCGTGAAGTCGTTAGCCAGGTCTCTTCCCTTCTCCTAACCAGCCAGCGCCGTGTGTGGCATTCTGGAGCTTTCCATGGAGAGTGAGGACATCTTTCCCTAGCCCAAACACCTAACCTTAACATCAGTAATTATTGTGACCCACTGGAAATTAAATTAATACCCCTGTATTGAAGAGAAAAGAAAATACTCACCTGATGAGAAAGCTAGAATTTGGCCTCCAGCTGAAGAGAAAAAGAAAATACTTACCTCAAGCCAGCAAAGGAAAATACTTACCATATTCAAAACCTCATTAAGATGGAAACCTAAAAGAATTAAAGATGCCACTCTGTCTAGCCTGATGAAGAGGAAACAGCCTCGAAGCGTTGCAACAGGGCAGAGTGAAGAAGAACCAAGTAGGCCTGGAAAATGCTAAAGAGGAAGAGCTCTAGGACCCGTGGAGTCAATTTTTTGACCCAACACAGAGGTAGTGCACCTTTGTGTTTTATTAGGTGAAATGTGGAGTTTGGAGGTGCTTCTTACTGTTTGTGGACTCTGAATGCACACCACAGGACCGTGCACTAGTCTGGCTAGCATAAAGCTACGTGAAGTCGTTAGCCAGGTCTCTTCCCCTTCTCCTAACCAGCCAGCGCCGTGTGTGGCATTCTGGAGCTTTCCATGGAGAGTGAGGACATCTTTCCCTAGCCCAAACACCTAACCTTAACATCAGTAATTATTGTGACCCACTGGAAATTAAATTAATACCCCTGTATTGAAGAGAAAAGAAAATACTCACCTGATAGAAAGCTAAATTTGGCCTCCAGCTGAAGAGAAAAAGAAAATACTTACCTCAAGCCAGCAAAGGAAAATACTTACCATATTCAAACCTCATTAAGATGGAAACCTAAAAGAATTAAAGATGCCACTCTGTCTAGCCTGATGAAGAGGAAACAGCCTCGAAGCGTTGCAACAGGGCAGAGTGAAGAAGAACCAAGTAGGCCTGGAAAATGCTAAAGAGGAAGAGCTCTAGGACCCGTGGAGTCCAATTTTTTGACCCAGCACAGAGGTAGTGCACCTTTGTGTTTTATTAGGTGAAATGTGGAGTTTGGAGGTGCTTCTTACTGTTTGTGGACTCTGAATGCACACCACAGGACCGTGCACTAGTCTGGCTAGCATAAAGCTACGTGAAGTCGTTAGCCAGGTCTCTTCCCCTTCTCCTAACCAGCCAGCGCCGTGTGTGGCATTCTGGAGCTTTCCATGGAGGTGAGGACATCTTTCCCTAGCCCAAACACCTAACCTTAACATCAGTAATTATTGTGACCCACTGGAAATTAAATTAATACCCCTGTATTGAAGAGAAAAGAAAATACTCACCTGATAGAGAAAGCTAAATTTGGCCTCCAGCTGAAGAGAAAAAAGAAAATACTTACCTCAAGCCAGCAAAGGAAAATACTTACCATATTCAAACCTCATTAAGATGGAAACCTAAAAGAATTAAAGATGCCACTCTGTCTAGCCTGATGAAGAGGAAACAGCCTCGAAGCGTTGCAACAGGGCAGAGTGAAGAAGAGACACAAGTAGGCCTGGAAAATGCTAAAGAGGAAGAGCTCTAGGACCCGTGGAGTCCAATTTTTGACCCAACACAGAGGTGAGTGCACCTTTGTGTTTTATTAGGTGAAATGTGGAGTTTGGAGGTGCTTCTTACTGTTTGTGGACTCTGAATGCACACCACAGGACCGTGCACTAGTCTGGCTAGCATAAAGCTACGTGAAGTGGTTAGCCAGGTCTCTTCCCCTTCTCCTAACCAGCCAGCGCGTGTGTGGCATTCTGGAGCTTTCCATGGAGGTGAGGACATCTTTCCCTAGCCCAAACACCTAACCTTAACATCAGTAGTTATTGTGACCCACTGGAAATTAAATTAATACCCCTGTATTGAAGAGAGAAAAGAAAATACTCACCTGATAGAGAAGCTAGAATTTGGCCTCCAGCTGAAGAGAAAAAAGAAAATACTTACCTCAAGCCAGCAAAGGAAAATACTTACCATATTCAAACCTCATTAAGATGGAAACCTAAAGAATTAAAGATGCCACTCTGTCTAGCCTGATGAAGAGGAAACAGCCTCGAAGCGTTGCAACAGGGCAGAGTGAAGAAGGAACAAGTGAGGCCTGGAAAATGCTAAAGAGGAAGAGCTCTAGGACCCGTGGAGTCCAATTTTTGACCCAGCACAGAGGTAGTGCACCTTTGTGTTTTATTAGGTGAAATGTGGAGTTTGGAGGTGCTTCTTACTGTTTGTGGACTCTGAATGCACACCACAGGACCGTGCACTAGTCTGGCTAGCATGAAGCTACGTGAAGTGGTTAGCCAGGTCTCTTCCCCTACTCCTAACCCTAACCTAACCCTAACCCTAACCCGGCTCAACTGGCCGTCAAGTCGGCCTAACCTTAACCTTTCAAGGCCCGGCTTAACCTAAAGCCTTGGCTGAGCACTGTAACCTTGCGCAGCATCCAGACTTCTACGAACGGCTCAGTTGCCACCACCTGGAGCGGAGACACCCGTCAGCGCCCAGCAAAGGGGCTCTACCTCCCGGGTACCGCTCAGGCTGAAAGGGCCCTCCTCGGGCACCTTGACCTCGGTCGAACCTTGGGAACCCAAACTTAAGCCCCCCTGTGGCCGAAAGCAAGCAGCGGCCAAGGCGGCCGTGCCCTGGTACACCGTTTCAACCTTCGCGAGCCCGGCTTTACAAGGTTTGCCACGGCCGTAACCTTGCGAAGCGGCAGCTAGATGTCCTTGCCAATCCGGCTTTACAAGGCCCACCCGGAGACACCGTCGCGCCCACAAAGGGGCTCACCTCCCGAGTACCACGTTCAGTGAAAAGGGCCCTCCTCCGGGCACCTTGACCTCGGTCGAACCTAGGAACCAAACTTAAGCCCCTGTGGCCAAGCAAAGCCAGCGCCAAAGGCGGCCGTGCCCTGGTACACCGTTTCAAGCGTGTTTAATACAACAGATAACTGAAACTTTTGGTTCTCTCCCCAGGTCCGCGAGAGCCTGTTGGGGCCGTGGATGTCTGCTGGGGAGGAGTCATTTCGCGGAGGTCTTCCCATCCGGGAGAGAGGTCAGTTCAACTTGAAATTCCACCCGAGTCCAGCGGTTGCAAAGCGTTTTTCTCTAGCACCTTCCTATCAAAATCATTTGTCAGAAACTCACTTTCGACTTTTGACACTTAGAAATTAGCTGTCATGTTCTGTCCGCAATGCGTGCATATATGCTGCCAGCGGGACAGCCTCTGGCAGCTACTCTCAATTGTCTCCAAAACACATCGTTCCAACTTGAAATTCAAGGCCGAGTCCAGCGCCGCCAAACCGTTTGGCTCCACCGCCTTCCTGTCAAAAGTTATTAAGTAAATGAAAGCCGCGGCTTTCTGCCTGTGGCTGCCATGCCTGCTTCTTACAGCCTTACCAGTGGGTTTCCACTAACCACAACCACTTTCGGGAACCAAGTTAGCCAAGGTCTCTGTGGCAGAGGTCCCCAAGTGGGGATGCATAGCCCGTTCACCTGCCAGCAGGCAGCGTGCACCGTGGTCCATTGGACGTGCTGCCTCAAAATCCTGCAAAAACACGTTAGTCCCACTGGAAATTCCACCCCGAGTCCAGCGGTTGCCACCCCGCAGCTCTACCGCCTTCCTGTCAAGAGTTATCCACAAAGACTCCTCAGGAGGCGGGGCCTGACGATAACTCCGCCTACGAACGTCGTACGGGGACCGGCTTGGTACCGTTGGATGCGGAATCATCACAAATGTGGGGGTAGACGCCGGTTGCACTACTCTACCTCCTTCCTGTCAAAAGTTATTCCCCAAAACCCGCCCGACCAGTGACACTTTGAATCTGGCTGTTATTTCCCGTCCGCAATGCGGCATATATGCCAGCGGCCGGACTGACCTCTGACCTACTCTCAAATTTTCCCGAAGCGCACCAGTCTTGCTGGAAATTCCACCCGAGTCCAGCGCCGCTATACCGTTTGGCTCCACCGCCTTCCTGTCAAAAGTTATTCAGCCATGAAAGCGCGGCTTTCTGCCTGTGGCTGCTGTGCCTGCTTCTTACAGCCTCACCAGTGGGTTTCCACTAACCACAACCACTTTCGGGAAGCAAGTTAGCCAAGGTCTCTGTGGCAGAGGTCCCCAAGTGGGGATGCTTAGCCCAGAATCCGCCTGTGGCGTGCTGGTCAGCGCTCCTGCCTTGAGTCCGCCAAGGTCGCGGGGTTCAAGTCCCCTCTGCACCTCACGGCGTTTTCCTTCAACTGCCTTTGTCTGAATCCCGCGCTTCAAGTACCACCTCCGTTCACCTGCTGGGAGGCGTGCACTGTGGTCCACTGGGCGTGCTGCCTCCCTTGACACCAGGCGATCCGGGTTCGAGTCCACCTCCGGTGCAGGAGGCGGCTGGGATTGCTGTCCGGGCCTCCCTCTGGCGGCCTGTCCTGCTCCTGCCCGGGGAGGGCCATAAGCTTACCTATGAAAATTCAACTTGGCTCCAACTGGCGGGTGGCGCCTCAGATCGACTGCAAATCCTCCCGAGTCCAGCGGTACCACTCCCGTGGCTCTACGACCTTCCTGTCAAGAGATATTACAAAAAGTATAATCCTGCCGCCAGGATCATCATGTGATGATGCGTGGCTATTACTACTACCTAGTTCGCTAACCAGCCTTTGTGGATGTACATTTTCAAAGTGTCAAAATGCCAGTCCTTGCGAAGCCGGCTTTACAAGGTTTGCCCGGCTGTAACCTGCAAGCCGGCTTTACAAGGTTTGCCAGCTGTAACCTGCGAGCGCTTTACAAGGTTTGCCACTTCTGTAACCTGCGAAGCCGGCTTACAAGGTTTGCCAGCTGTAACCTTGCAGCCGGCTTTACAAGGTTTGCCACTTCTGTAACCTTGAAGCGGCTTCACAAGGTTTGCCGGCAGTAACCTTGAAGCGGCTTTACAAGGTTTGCCGGCTGTAACCTTAAGCCGGCTTTACAAGGTTTGCCGGCTGTAACCTAGCGGCTTTACAAGGTTTGCCGCGCTGTAACCTTGCGCCGGCTTTACAAGGTTTGCCGCTTCGTAACCGCAAGCGGCTTTACAAGGTTTGCCGGCTGTAACCTTGCAGCGGCTTTACAGGTTTGCCACGCTGTAACCTTGCGACTGGCTTACAAGGTTTGCCGCTTCTGTAACCTTGCAAGCCGGCTTTACAAGGTTTGCCGCGGCTGTAACGCTGAAGCCGGCTTTACAAGGTTTGCCACGGCTGTAACCTTGCGGCGGCTTTACAAGGTTTGCCGCTGTAACCTTGCGAAGCCGGCTTTACAAGGTTTGCCGGCTGTAACCTTGCAGCGCTTTACAAGGTTTGCCACTGTAACCGGCGGCTTTACAGGTTTGCCGCGGCAACCTGCAAAGGTTTGCCACTTGCTGTGCAACCTTGCGGCGGCTTTACAAGGTTTGCCACGGCTGTAACCTTGCAAGCGGCTTTACAAGGTTTGCCATGGCGCAGCTGGACCGGCTGCAGATGTCGCTTGCCAATCCGGCTTTACAAGGCCCACCCGGAGACACCCGTCAGCCCCACAAAGGGGCTCACCTCGGGTACGTTCAGTGAAAGGGCCCTCCTCCGGGCACCTTGACCTCGGTCGAACCTTAGGAACCCAAACTTAAGCCCCTGTGGCCAAGCAAAGCCGCGGCGCTAAGGCGGCCGTGCCCTGGTACACCGTTTCAACCTTGCGAAGCCGGCTTTACAAAGGTTTGCCACGGCCGTAACCTTGCGAAGCCGGCTTGGCTAGATGTCCTTGCCAATCCGGCTTTACAAGGCCCACCCCGGGGGAGACACCCGTCGCGCCCCACAAAGGGGCTCACCTCCGGGTACACGTTCAGTGAAAGGGCCCTCCTCGGGCACCTTGACCTCGGTCGAACCAGGAACCAAACTTAAGCCCCTGTGGCCAAGCAAAGCCGCGCCCAAAGGCGGCCGTGCCCTGGTACACCGTTTCAGCGTGTTTAATACAACAGATAACTGAAACTTTTGGTTCTCTCCCCAGGTCACGAGAGCCTGTTGGGGCCGTGGATGTCTGCTGGGGAGGAGTCATTTTCGCGGAGGTCTTCCCATCCGGGAGAGGTCAGTTCAACTTGAAATTCCACCCGAGTCCAGCGGTTGCAAAGCGTTTTTCTCTAGCACCTTCCTATCAAAATCATTTGTCAGAAACTCACTTCGACTTTTGACGCTAGAAATTAGCTGTCATGTTCTGTCCGCAATGCGGCATATATGCTGCCAGCGGGACAGCCTCTGGCAGCTACTCTCAATTGTCTCCAAAACACATCGTTCCAACTTGAAATTCAAGGCCGAGTCCAGCGCCGCCAAACCGTTTGGCTCCACCGCCTTCCTGTCAAAAGTTATTAAGTAAATGAAAGCGCGGCTTTCTGCCTGTGGCTGCCATGCCTGCTTCTTACAGCCTTACCAGTGGGTTTCCACTAACCACAACCACTTTCGGGAACCAAGTTACGCCAAGGTCTCTGTGGCAGAGGTCCCCAAGTGGGGATGCATAGCCCGTTCACCTGCCAGCAGGCAGCGTGCACCGTGGTCCATTGGACGTGCTGCCTCCAAAATCCTGCAAAACACGTGTTAGTCCCACTGGAAATTCCACCCGAGTCCAGCGGTGCCACCCCCGCAGCTCTACCGCCTTCCTGTCAAGAGTTATCCACAAAGACTCCTCAGGAGGGCGGGCCTGACGGTAACTCCGCCTACGAACGTCGTGACGGGGACCGGCTTGGTACCGTTGGATGCGGAATCATCACAAATGTGGGGTAGACGCCGGTTGCACTACTCTACCTCCTTCCTGTCAAAAAAAGTTATTCCCCAAAACCCGCCCGACCAGTGACACTTTGAATCTGGCTGTTATTTCCGGTCCCACGCGGCATATATGCCGCGACCGGACGGCCTCTGATAGCTTACCTCAAATTTTCCAAACGCACCAAGCAGCGGCGTACAAGGCCGTGCCCGGTACACCGCTTCAACCTTGGCGAGCCGGCTTTACAAGGTTTGCCACGGCCGTAACCTTGCGGAGCCGGCTTGGCTAGATGTCCTTGCCAATCCGGCTTTACAAGGCTCACCCGGGGAGACACCCGTCAGCGCCCACAAAGGGGCTCACCTCCGGGTACACGTTCAGTGAAAGGGCCCTCCTCCGGGCACCTTGACCTCGGTCGAACCTTGGGAACCCAAACTTAAGCCCCCTGTGGCCAAGCAAAGCCAGCGCCAAGGCGGCCGTGCCCTGGTACACCGTTTCAAGCGTGTTTAATACAACAGATAACTGAAACTTTGGTTCTCTCCCAGGTCACGAGAGCCTGTTGGGGCCGTGGATGTCTGCTGGGGAGGGAGTCATTTTCGCGGAGGTCTTCCCATCCGGGAGAGAGGTCAGTTCAACTTGAAATTCCACCCCGAGTCCAACGGTGCAAAGCGTTTTTCTCTAGCACCTTCCTATCAAAATCATTTGTCAGAAACTCACTCGACTTTTGACACTTAGAAATTAGCTGTCATGTTCTGTCCGCAATGCGGCATATATGCTGCCAGCGGGACAGCCTCTGGCAGCTACTCTCCAATTGTCTCCAAAACACATCGTTCCAACTTGAAATTCAAGGCCGAGTCCAACGCCGCAAACCGTTTGGCTCCACCGCCTTCCTGTCAAAAGTTATTCGTAAATGAAAGCACGGCTTTCTGCCTGTGGCTGCCATGCCTGCTTCTTACAGCCTTACCAGTGGGTTTCCACTAACCACAACCACTCGGGAACCAAGTTCGCCAAGGTCTCTGTGGCAGAGGTCCCCCAAGTGGGGATGCATAGCCCGTTCACCTGCCAGCAGACGCGTGCACCGTGGTCCATTGGACGTGCTGCCTCCAAAATCCTGCAAAAACACGTTAGTCCCACTGGAAATTCCACCCCGAGTCCAACGGTGCCACCCCCGCAGCTCTACCGCCTTCCTGTCAAGAGTTATCCACAAAAGACTCCTCAGGAGGGCGGGGCCTGACGGTAACTCCGCCTACGAACGTCGTTACGGGGACCGGCTTGGTACCGTTGGATGCGGAATCATCACAAATGTGGGGGTAGACGCCGGTTGCACTACTCTACCTCCTTCCTGTCAAAAGTTATTCCCCAAAAACCCGCCCGACCAGTGACACTTTGAATCTGGCTGTTATTTCCCGTCCGCAATGCGGCATATATGCCGCGGCCCGGACGGCCTCTGACAGCTACTCTCAAATTTTCCCGAAACGCACCAGTCTTGCTGGAAATTCCACCCGAGTCCAACGCCGCTACACCGTTTGGCTCCACCGCCTTCCTGTCAAAGTTATTCAGCCATGAAAGCACGGCTTTCTGCCTGTGGCTGCTGTGCCTGCTTCTTACAGCCTCACCAGTGGGTTTCCACTAACCACAACCACTTTCGGGAAGCAAGTTCAGCCAAGGTCTCTGTGGCAGAGGTCCCCAAGTGGGGATGCTTAGCCCAGAATCCGCCTGTGGCGTGCTGGTCAGCGCTCCTGCCTTGAGTCCGCAAGGTGCGGGGTTCAAGTCCCCCTCTGCACCTCACGACGTTTTCCTTCAACTGCCTTTGTCTGAATCCCACGCTTCAAGTACCACCTCCGTTCACCTGCTGGGAGGCGCGTGCACTGTGGTCCACTGGACGTGCTGCCTCCCTTGACACCAGACGATCCCGGGTTCGAGTCCACCTCCGGTGCAGGAGACGGCTGGGATTGCTGTCCCGGGCCTCCCTCTGAGCGGCCTGTCCTGCTCCTGCCCCGGGAGGGGCCCATAAGCTTTACCTATGAAAATTCAACTTGGCTCCAACTGGCCGGGTGACACCTCAGATCGACTGCAAATCCTCCCCCGAGTCCAACGGTACCACTCCCGTGGCTCTCACGACCTTCCTGTCAAGAGATATTACAAAAAGTATAATCCTGCCGCCAGGATCATCATGTGATGATCGTGGCTATTACCCCCTTACCTAACCCTAACCCTAACCCTAACCCTAACCCTGTGCCATCTTTGAGCTTTCCATGGAGGGTGAGTACGGCCTCCCCTGTCCCAGACCCTAAACTTAACATCAGTAATCATCGTGACTCACCGGAAACCTAAATTAAGGACACTTAAAGGACTGTATAAAGGAAAGTACTTCACCGTGTTTCGAACATTCGTGTTCGTGGAAAGCCACAAGCAGCAAGAGCCTCATTCAGAAGTGCATTAGAGAAAAAGCTAAATTAAGAAGCCTAATTGTCAGACAGCCAAATAGGATGCATATTAGAAGACTCAAGCAATACCTAATTGTAATAATTAGAGGAAAAAGGAAAATACTCACCATATCCTAATTAAAGGCCCACCTATCTCCACTATGTACTAAGCCTCAACATCAGCCCCAATCTGGAAGAAATACTTACCTCAAACAAAGAGAAACTTAAAGATTGCCACTCTGTCTAGCCCTGAGGAAGAATAAATAAATTCAAACGCTGGCAACAAGGCAGAGAGAAGAATAACAGGACCCGTGGAGTCCAATTTTTTGACACAGCACAGAGGTAATGCACTTCAGTGTTTTACAAGGGAAATGTGGAGTTTGGAGGTGCTTTTCACTTTCTGTGGACTCGGATGTGCATCACAGGACCGTGCACCAGACTGGCATCAGCCAGCTCTTTTCCCTCACCTAACCAGCCAGCCGTGGTGCCATCTTTGAGCTTTCCATGGAGGGTGAGTACGGCCTCCCCTGTCCCAGACCCTAAACTTAACATCAGTAATCATCGTGGACTCACCGAAACCTAAATTAAGGACACTTAAAGGACTGTATAAAGGAAAGTACTTACCGTGTTTCGAACATTCGTGTTCGTGGAAAGCCACAAGCAGCAAGAGCCTCATTCAGAAGTGCATTAGAGAAAAAGCTAAATTAAGAAGCCTAATTGTCAGACAGCCAAATAGGATGCATATTAGAAGACTCAAGCAATACCTAATTGTAATAATTAGAGGAAAAAGGAAAATACTCACCATATCCCAATTAAAGGCCCACCTATCTCCACTATGTACTAAGCCTCAACATCAGCCCCAATCTGGAAGAAATACTTACCTCAAACAAAGAGAAACTTAAAGATTGCCACTCTGTCTAGCCCTGAGGAAGAATAAATAAATTCAAACGTTGGCAACAAGGCAGAGAGAAGAATAACAGGACCCGTGGAGTCCAATTTTTGACACAGCACAGAGGTAATGCACTTCAGTGTTTTACAAGGGAAATGTGGAGTTTGGAGGTGCTTTTCACTTTCTGTGGACTCGGGATGTGCATCACAGGACCGTGCACCAGACTGGCATCAGCCAGCTCTTTTCCCCTCACCTAACCCTATTTACTGAACCCTAACCCCTTAGTTATTCTAACCCTAACCCTATTTTACTCTTTACTCTCCTATACTTACCTTGTTTCCCTGCAATACTAACACTTACCTGAACCCTAGTCTATCATTTATCCTAACCCTAACCACACACATATTTGGCAATTTAATTTTCTATACTTACCTTTTTCCTAGAATATTACCACTTATTTGAATCCTAACTTATCGGTTTTCCTAACCCCAACCTCACACATAGATAGTATTTTAATCCCTGCAGCTAACTTTTGGACATATTTACATTTATTTTTTATTCTCAGCTGGAATTATAGCTGATACTTACCTTTTGTAATTTTAACTGCAACTTTTATACTTACCTTTACTTACCTGGTATCAATTTCATGTTCCAAAAACCAAAAATAAGGGTTAAAACATGATCACTTGATACTTACCAGGAGGAGAACAAAACATTCTTTAAAATCAGTTTTGTATAATTACTTTTGTATTTACATTTATGTTAAAAACAATGTTCATTAAGTAAAAATACCGGACACGAAAGTTCGTGTCACGAACATTCGTATGTGTGAGTGTGTAGGGGAGGGGGGGAGAGAGGGAGAATTCATTTCTCCTTCGATCCTCTAACAGGCAACAGCTCCAGTTTATTTATGTTAGAGAGAAGAGAGAGCTTGACAATTTTGTGTGCTTAACCTGAAGAAGACCCTCTGCGGGTCGAAACGTCGTTTAGTTTGCACACCTTTGTTCATTGTATATAGTTGGTTTTGAAAATAAATATTTTTTGCATTTAATTCTAAACAGAGACTCTCTCTTTTCTACTTACTTTTTACTTACCTTTTTTTCCTTCCGAGTTGGAAGAGGTTTTGGTTACACAACATACCACCATGGATGGATGGACGGAGGTCCGCCACGGAGACGCCGCAAGCGGGCCCGGCCAACTTGCTGGGGACCGGGTTACGGGAGGTCTGAGGGCTGGATGGACCGTGCACCCTCCTTCCCTTTCGGAGGGAGACAGTCCCCTTCCCTAACCGCCAGTGCCTCCCCGAGGGCCACCCGGTACGCTGGTCCCCCTACCGCTTCCTATGCAGATGTTGTCCGGCAGCCAGCTTGGAGGTGGGTTCCTCCACGGAGACAGAGGACCAGATGTGAGACGCGAGCCTCGCGGACCCCAGGTTTGGACGCTTGGTCCGCGAAAATCCATGCGGTGGTTAAGACGGTCCACCATTTGCAGAACGCCTCTCTGAAACCGGGGAAAGCTGAGCCAAGGATGATTTCCCGGATGGTTGAGGTCCTGTCCAATATGATAAAGCCAGCATTCCCATCGCAGCGAACACGGGACCTCATAACTGGGAATGCAAAGAACTGGGGTCACAATACTTACCTCATTCTTATGGAGCATTATGAAAAGCGGTTGGAAGAGTTTCTGGAGGAGTTAACTGGTCTCCTCACTCCTGACTGGAAGTCGGCCTTCCAAGTGGCGGCACGCTGGGCCCGAAGAAACCTGGAACGGATCTCTCAGGATGTCATCGACCACGCTGAGGCCCTGATTACGGCTCGACTGGATGGTGGGGACCTGGAACCAGCACAGGCCCCACGGCAGACGGTTGCTACGGTCCAGGTCCAGACCGAGCGTCCACGGGTGCCGACAAAAAAGACAACGGTGGCCACAATGACGGATGTAGCAGACTATCAACCCAACAACCGCCAGACTGGCATCACCCTCCACCAGCAGCAGATTCTCATCCACCAGCTGCACCTCCACTAGATCGCAGGGACAAGCAGATGGGTGACAGGAGAACCAGGAAGAGGATTTTAACTGAAGACAGTATTCTTCAGGATGACCAACCTGAACAGCCAGATGAGGTGAGGGTCCCAGAGGCCTCCACTCACACTCCTACACATTCTCAACTGGAGGCTCTGTTCGATGAGCTCCAGGCTGAGGAGGATGCACAGGACGCCAGAGCCTCAACCCCGCAGACCTCGATGGAAGCTGTGGTCCAAGTCCATCGACAGGAGTCACACACAGACGGAGAGGTGTTTGTCGACTCGTTTGATCACTTCACACAGCCAGAACCACGGAGGTACAAGGTGTACAGACACCCCAACACCCAGAAGAAACTGACAGATTGGCGCCTGGATGTGGGAAGAAAATGGCTGATTATAGGGGATTCTAACCTGGCGAATCTCCCTGACTTTTTTAACAAACACCTGCAAATAGACAGTTTTCCAGGGAGCCATTTTCGACATGCACAGGCTCTCATGGAGAAGACTTCACCACCGCAGGACCTGGTGGTGGAGAAGATAATTCTGTCTTTTGGAATTAACGGTAGGGGGAATAAATCAAAGGAGACCACCATAAAGAGCGTGCAGGGGGCACTGAGATCCACAAAACGCCAGTTCCCCTACGCGGACATTTGGATCCCCCTCGTTAACTTTTCCTCTGCTCTTCCCCAAGATGAACAGGACAATCTTCGCATCCTAAATGAACATTTGGAGAGGAATATGCCTTATATTCCACTCCTGCCGGAGAGGAAGTTCCAAACACAGGATGATGACATTCACTGGACAGCAGAGACTGGGAGAGCTATGTTTGACCATTGGATGGACTTTTTAAATGTCAGGACCCCCTAAGTCTGGTTCAGGTGGGGGTTGAAGGACCACGGTCCTTTAGTGTTTATGTCATTTTTTTGTACAGTGTGCCATATTCAGTATGTGGGTGAAACAAAAAACTCTTTGTCTACACGCATGGTTCAGCATAGATATAACATCCGAAATAAGAAAGAAATGCACACACTTTTAGTTACACACTTTTTACAGCATGGTTTAGGGTCTATGAGGATTGCTGGTTTGCAGAGGAATATTACTTGGTCTGATTTGGAGAGAAAAGAGAGAAAGGCAATGGATTTTTTATTGGGGACCATGAAACCATTTGGGTTAAATATTAAATATAATTAATGGGATATTACTTACCTTTTTACATACTTACCTTCACTGTTTACAAATACTATTTACGGAACCCTAACCCCTCAGTTATTCTAACCCTAACCCTATTTTACTTTTTACTCTCCTATACTTACCTTGTTTCCCTGCAATACTAACACTTACCTGAACCCTAGTCTATCATTTA
Organism: Lepomis macrochirus; assembly: GCA_024633595.2. Classification (NCBI taxonomy): domain Eukaryota; kingdom Metazoa; phylum Chordata; class Actinopteri; order Centrarchiformes; family Centrarchidae; genus Lepomis; species Lepomis macrochirus. The sequence goes on along the minus strand of JALXJV020000004.1, from coordinate 41,543,964 downwards.
TCCTAACCCTAACCACACACATATTTGGCAATTTAATTTTCTATACTTACCTTTTTCCTAGAATATTACCACTTATTTGAATCCTAATTTATCGGTTTTCCTAACCCCAACCTCACACATAGATAGTATTTTAATCCCTGCAGCTAACTTTTGGACATATTTACATTTATTTTTTATTCTCAGCTGGAATTATAGCTGATACTTACCTTTTGTAATTTTAACTGCAACTTTTATACTTACCTTTACTTACCTGGTATCAATTTCATGTTCCAAAAACCAAAAATAAGGGTTAAAACATGATCACTTGATACTTACCAGGAGGAGAACAAAAACATTCTTTAAAATCAGTTTTGTATAATTACTTTTGTATTTACATTTATGTTAAAAACAATGTTCATTAAGTAAAAATACCGGACACGAAAGTTCGTGTCACGAACATTCGTATGTGTGAGTGTGTAGGGAGGGGGAGAGGGAGAATTCATTTCTCCTTCGATCCTCTAACAGGCAACAGCTCCAGTTTATTTATGTTAGAGAGAAGAGGAGCTTGACAATTTTGTGTGCTTAACCTGAAGAAGACCCTCTGCGGGTCGAAACGTCGTTTAGTTTGCACACCTTTGTTCATTGTATATAGTTGGTTTTGAAAATAAATATTTTTTGCATTTAATTCTAAACAGAGACTCTCTCTTTTTCTACTTACTTTTTCACTTACCTTTTTTCCTTCCGAGTTGGAAGAGGTTTTTGGTCACACAACATACCACCATGGATGGATGGACGGAGGTCCGCTACGGGAGACGCCGTAAGCGGGCCCGTCAACTTGCTGGGGACCGGGGTTACGGGAGGTCTGAGGGCTGGATGGACCGTGCACCCTCCTTCCCTTTTCGGAGGGAGACAGTCCCCTTCCCTAACCGGCCAGTGCCTCCCCCGAGGGCCACCCGGTACGCTGGTCCCCCTTACCGTTCCTATGCAGATGTTGTCCGGCAGCCAGCTTGGAGGTGGGTTCCTCCACGAGACAGAGGACCAGATGTGAGACGCGAGCCTGCGGACCCCAGGTTTGGACGTTTGGTCCGCAAAATCCATGCGGTGGTTAAGACGGTCCACCATTTGCAGAACGTCTCTCTGAAACCGGGGAAAGCTGAGCCAAGGATGATTTCCCGGATGGTTGAGGTCCTGTCCAATATGATAAAGCCAGCATTCCCATCGCAGCGAACACGGGACCTCATAACTGGGAATGCAAAGAACTGGGGTCACAATACTTACCTCATTCTTATGGAGCATTATGAAAAGCGGTTGGAAGAGTTTCTGGAGGAGTTAACTGGTCTCCTCACTCCTGACTGGAAGTCGGCCTTCCAAGTGGCGGCACGCTGGGCCCGAAGAAACCTGGAACGGATCTCTCAGGATGTCATCGACCACGCTGAGGCCCTGATTACGGCTCGACTGGATGGTGGGGACCTGGAACCAGCACAGGCCCCACGGCAGACGGTTGCTACGGTCCAGGTCCAGACCGAGCGTCCACGGGTGCCGACAAAAAAGACAACGGTGGCCACAATGACGGATGTAGCAGACTATCAACCCGAACAACCGTCAGACTGGCATCACCCTCCACCAGCAGCAGATTCTCATCCACCAGCTGCACCTCCACTAGATCGCAGGGACAAGCAGATGGGTGACAGGAGAACCAGGAAGAGGATTTTAACTGAAGACAGTATTCTTCAGGATGACCAACCTGAACAGCCAGATGAGGTGAGGGTCCCAGAGGCCTCCACTCACACTCCTACACATTCTCAACTGGAGGCTCTGTTCGATGAGCTCCAGGCTGAGGAGGATGCACAGGACGCCAGAGCCTCAACCCCGCAGACCTCGATGGAAGCTGTGGTCCAAGTCCATCGACAGGAGTCACACACAGACGGAGAGGTGTTTGTCGACTCGTTTGATCACTTCACACAGCCAGAACCACGGAGGTACAAGGTGTACAGACACCCCAACACCCAGAAGAAACTGACAGATTGGCGCCTGGATGTGGGAAGAAAATGGCTGATTATAGGGGATTCTAACCTGGCGAATCTCCCTGACTTTTTTAACAAACACCTGCAAATAGACAGTTTTCCAGGGAGCCATTTTCGACATGCACAGGCTCTCATGGAGAAGACTTCACCACCGCAGGACCTGGTGGTGGAGAAGATAATTCTGTCTTTTGGAATTAACGGTAGGGGGAATAAATCAAAGGAGACCACCATAAAGAGCGTGCAGGGGGCACTGAGATCCACAAAACGCCAGTTCCCCTACGCGGACATTTGGATCCCCCTCGTTAACTTTTCCTCTGCTCTTCCCCAAGATGAACAGGACAATCTTCGCATCCTAAATGAACATTTGGAGAGGAATATGCCTTATATTCCACTCCTGCCGGAGAGGAAGTTCCAAACACAGGATGATGACATTCACTGGACAGCAGAGACTGGGAGAGCTATGTTTGACCATTGGATGGACTTTTAAATGTCAGGACCCCTAAGTCTGGTTCAGGTGGGGTTGAAGGACCACGGTCCTTTAGTGTTTATGTCATTTTTTGTACAGTGTGCCATATTCAGTATGTGGGTGAAACAAAAACTCTTTGTCTACACGCATGGTTCAGCATAGATATAACATCCTAAATAAGAAAGAAATGCACACACTTTTAGTTACACACTTTTACAGCATGGTTTAGGGTCTATGAGGATTGCTGGTTTGCAGAGGAATATTACTTGGTCTGATTTGGAGAGAAAAGAGAGAAAGGCAATGGATTTTTTTTATTGGGGACCATGAAACCATTTAAGTTAAATATTAAATATAATTAATGGGATATTACTTACCTTTTACATACTTACCTTCACTGTTTACAAATACTATTTACGGAACCCTAACCCCTTAGTTATTCTAACCCTAACCCTATTTTTACTTTTTACTCTCCTATACTTACCTTGTTTCCCTGCAATACTAACACTTACCTGAACCCTAGTCTATCATTTATCCTAACCCTAACCACACACATATTTGGCAATGTAATTTTCTATACTTACCTTTTTCCTAGAATATCATCACTTATTTGAATCCTAACTTATCGGTTTTCCTAACCCCAACCTCACACATAGATAGTATTTTAATCCCTGCAGCTAACTTTTGGACATATTTACATTTATTTTTTCAGCTGGAATTATAGCTGATACTTACCTTTTGTAATTTTAACTGCAACTTTTATACTTACCCTTACTTACCTGATATCAATTTCATGTTCCAAAAACCAAAAATAAGGGTTAAAACATGATCATTTGATACTTACCAGGAGGAGAACAAAAACATTCTTTAAAATCAGTTTTGTATAATTACTTTTGTATTTACATTTATGTTAAAAACAATGTTCATTAAGTAAAAATACCGGACACGAAAGTTCGTGTCACGAACATTCGTGTCACGAACATTCGTATGTGTGAGTGTGTAGGGGGGGGGAGAGAAGGAGAATTCATTTCTCCTTCGATCCTCTAACAGGCAACAGCTCCAGTTTATTTATGTTAGAGAGAAGAGAGAGCTTGACAATTTTGTGTGCTTAACCTGAAGAAGACCCTCTGCGGGTCGAAACGTCGTTTAGTTTGCACACCTTTGTTCATTGTATATAGTTGGTTTTGAAAATAAATATTTTTTGCATTTAATTCTAAACAGAGACTCTCTCTTTTTCTACTTACTTTTTTACTTACCTTTTTTCCTTCCGAGTTGGAAGAGGTTTTTGGTTACACAACATACCACCATGGATGGATGGACGGAGGTCCGCTACGGGAGACGCCGTAAGCGGGCCCGTCAACTTGCTGGGGACCGGGGTTACGGGAGGTCTGAGGGCTGGATGGACCGTGCACCCTCCTTCCCTTTTCGGAGGGAGACAGTCCCCTTCCCTAACCCCCCTAACCCCTATGACACAACAGCCACCTGATGAGTTCTGAATGGAGTTTCTGCACTAAAATGTAACTGTATGATCAGGGCGGCACCCTGAATTGATCTGTTGTGGTTTGGGGCCCCTAGGGGCCTCCTGAAAAAAGTTGCCTGGGGAAGGAGCTAGAAAGTTGAAATTTCAGATTCTTAATTCAGATGTCTGTCTGAGTGTTCTGTGCGAGTTTGAAGCCGTTTGGAGTTCGACTCAGTCATTCACACTTTAATGCCTCTAACATGCAAAAACAGCCCGTTTGAGGCCTCTGTGTGCGTTGTAAGACGTTTGCAGCTCATCTTCAGTCACTTACACTTTAATGCCTGTAACACACAGAAACTGTGTGTTTGAGCCTTGAAACGCTGATCAGACAGCCTTCACCGACCTATTGACCCAGGAGACCAGCTTTATCCACAATGGGGTCTCACTTTGCACCACATCACAGCCAGAAAGACTGTTCCAGACGTTTTATCTGCTTTTTAAAGTCTGAGTGTGTGTAGTGTCAGTCGGTGGTCTTATGACACAACAGCCACCTGATGAGTTCTGAATGGAGTTTCTGCACTAAAATGTAACTGTATGATCAGGGCGGCACCCTGAATCGATCTGTTGTGGTTTGGGGCCCCTAGGGGCCTCCTGAAAAAAGTTGCCTGGGGAAGGAGCTAGAAAGTTGAAATTTCAGATTCTTAATTCAGCTGTCTGTCTGAGTGTTCTGTGCGAGTTTGAAGCCATTTGGAGTTCGACTCAGTCATTCACACTTTAATGCCTCTAACACACAGAAACCTCGTGTTTGAGCCCTGAGACGCTGATCAGACAGCCTTCACCGACCTGTTGACCCAGGAGACCAGCTTTATCCACAATGGGGTCTCACTTTGCACCACATCACAGTCAGAAAGACAGTTCCAGACGTTTTATCTGCTTTTTAAAGCCTAATTGAGTGTGTAGTGTCAGTCGGTGGTCTTATGACACAACAGCCACCTGATGAGTTCTGAATGGAGTTTCTGCACTAAAATGTAACTGTATGATCAGGGCGGCACCCTGAATTGATCTGTTGTGGTTTGGGGCCCCTAGGGGCCTCCTGAAAAAAGTTGCCTGGGGAAGGAGCTAGAAAGTTGAAATTTCAGATTCTTGATTGAGCTGTCTGTCTGAGTGTTCTGTGCGAGTTTGAAGCCGTTTGGAGTTCGACTCAGTCATTCACACTTTAATGCCTCTAACATGCAAAAACAGCCCGTTTGAGGCCTCTGTGTGCGTTGTAAGACGTTTGCAGCTCAACTTCAGTCACTTACACTTTAATGCCTGTAACACACAGAAACTGTGTGTTTGAACCTTCAGAGGCTGATCAGACAGCTTTCCACCGACCTGTTGACCCAGGAGACTAGCTTTATCCACAATGGGGTCTCACTTTGCACCACATCACAGTCAGAAAGACAGTTCCAGACGCTTTATCTGCTTTTTAAAGCCTAATTGAGTGTGTAGTGTCAGTCGGTGGTCTTATGACACAACAGCCACCTGATGAGTTCTGAATGGAGTTTCTGCACTAAAATGTAACTGTATGATCAGGGTGGCACCCTGAATCGATCTGTTGTGGTTTGGGGCCCCTAGGGGCCTCCTGAAAAAAGTTGCCTGGGGAAGGAGCTAGAAGGTTGAAATTTCAGATTCTTGATTGAGCTGTCTGTCTGAGTGTTCTGTGCGAGTTTGAAGCCGTTTGGAGTTCGACTCAGTCATTCACACTTTAATGCCTCTAACATGCAAAAACAGCCCGTTTGAGGCCTCTGTGTGCGTTGTAAGACGTTTGCAGCTCAACTTCAGTCACTTACGCTTTAATGCCTGTAACACACAGAAACTGTGTGTTTGAGCCTTGAAACGCTGATCAGACAGCTTTCCACCAACCTGTTGACCCAGGAGACTAGCTTTATCCACAATGGGGTCTCACTTTGCACCACATCACAGCCAGAAAGACAGTTCCAGACGTTTTATCTGCTGTTTAAAGTCTAGTGTGTTGTGTCAGTCGGTGGTCTTATGACACAACAGCCACCTGATGAGTTCTGAATGGAGTTTCTGCACTAAAATGTAACTGTATGATCAGGGTGGCACCCTGAATTGATCTGTTGTGGTTTGGGGCCCCTAGGGGCCTCCTGAAAAAAGTTGCCTGGGGAAGGAGCTAGAAGGTTGAAATTTCAGATTCTTGATTGAGCTGTCTGTCTGAGTGTTCTGTGCGAGTTTGAAGCCGTTTGGAGTTCGACTCAGTCATTCACACTTTAATGCCTCTAACATGCAGAAACAGCCCGTTTGAGGCCTCTGTGTGCGTTGTAAGACGTTTGCAGCTCAACTTCAGTCACTTACACTTTAATGCCTGTAACACACAGAAACTGTGTGTTTGAACCTTCAGAGGCTGATCAGACAGCTTTCCACCGACCTGTTGACCCAGGAGACTAGCTTTATCCACAATGGGGTCTCACTTTGCACCACATCACAGTCAGAAAGACAGTTCCAGACGCTTTATCTGCTTTTAAAGCCTAATTGAGTGTGTAGTGTCAGTCGGTGGTCTTATGACACAACAGCCACCTGATGAGTTCTGAATGGAGTTTCTGCACTAAAATGTAACTGTATGATCAGGGTGGCACCCTGAATCGATCTGTTGTGGTTTGGGGCCCCTAGGGGCCTCCTGAAAAAAGTTGCCTGGGGAAGGAGCTAGAAGGTTGAAATTTCAGATTCTTGATTGAGCTGTCTGTCTGAGTGTTCTGTGCGAGTTTGAAGCCGTTTGGAGTTCGACTCAGTCATTCACACTTTAATGCCTCTAACATGCAAAACAGCCCGTTTGAGGCCTCTGTGTGCGTTGTAAGACGTTTGCAGCTCAACTTCAGTCACTTACGCTTTAATCGCCTGTAACACACAGAAACTGTGTGTTTGAGCCTTGAAACGCTGATCAGACAGCTTTCCACCAACCTGTTGACCCAGGAGACTAGCTTTATCCACAATGGGGTCTCACTTTGCACCACATCACAGCCAGAAAGACAGTTCCAGACGTTTTATCTGCTTTTTAAAGTCTGAGTGTGTGTAGTGTCAGTCGGTGGTCTTATGACACAACAGCCACCTGATGAGTTCTGAATGGAGTTTCTGCACTAAAATGTAACTGTATGATCAGGGTGGCACCCTGAATTGATCTGTTGTGGTTTGGGGCCCCTAGGGGCCTCCTGAAAAAAGTTGCCTGGGGAAGGAGCTAGAAGGTTGAAATTTCAGATTCTTGATTGAGCTGTCTGTCTGAGTGTTCTGTGCGAGTTTGAAGCCGTTTGGAGTTCGACTCAGTCATTCACACTTTAATGCCTCTAACACACAGAAACAGCCCGTTTGAGGCCTCTGTGTGCGTTGTAAACCGTTTGCAGCTCAACTTCAGTCACTTACACTGTAAGGCCTCAAACACGCAGAAACTGTGAGTTTGAGCCTTCAGACGCTGATCAGACAGCCTTCACCGACCTGTTGACCCAGGAGACCAGCTTTATCCACAATGGCGTCTCACTTTGCACCACATCACAGCCAGAAAGACTGTTCCAGACGTTTTATCTGCTTTTAAAGTCTAAGTAGTGTGTAGTGTCAGTCGGTGGTCTTATGACACAACAGCCACCTGATGAGTTCTGAATGGAGTTTCTGCACTAAAATGTAACTGTATGATCAGGGCGGCACCCTGAATTGATCTGTTGTGGTTTGGGGCCCCTAGGGGCCTCCTGAAAAAAGTTGCCTGGGGAAGGAGCTAGAAAGTTGAAATTTCAGATTCTTAATTCAGCTGTCTGTCTGAGTGTTCTGCATGCGAGTTTGAAGCCATTTGGAGTTCGACTCAGTCATTCACACTTTAATGCCTCTAACACACAGAAACCTCGTGTTTGAGCCCTGAGACGCTGATCAGACAGCCTTCACCGACCTGTTGACCCAGGAGACCAGCTTTATCCACAATGGGGTCTCACTTTGCACCACATCACAGTCAGAAAGACAGTTCCAGACGTTTTATCTGCTTTTTAAAGCCTAATTGAGTGTGTAGTGTCAGTCGGTGGTCTTATGACACAACAGCCACCTGATGAGTTCTGAATGGAGTTTCTGCACTAAAATGTAACTGTATGATCAGGGTGGCACCCTGAATTGATCTGTTGTGGTTTGGGGCCCCTAGGGGCCTCCTGAAAAAAAGTTGCCTGGGGAAGGAGCTAGAAGGTTGAAATTTCAGATTCTTGATTGAGCTGTCTGTCTGAGTGTTCTGTGCGAGTTTGAAGCCGTTTGGAGTTCGACTCAGTCATTCACACTTTAATGCCTCTAACATGCAAAAACAGCCCGTTTGAGGCCTCTGTGTGCGTTGTAAGACGTTTGCAGCTCAACTTCAGTCACTTACACTTTAATGCCTGTAACACACAGAAACTGTGTGTTTGAACCTTCAGAGGCTGATCAGACAGCTTTCCACCGACCTGTTGACCCAGGAGACTAGCTTTATCCACAATGGGGTCTCACTTTGCACCACATCACAGTCAGAAAGACAGTTCCAGACGCTTTATCTGCTTTTAAAGCCTAATTGAGTGTGTAGTGTCAGTCGGTGGTCTTATGACACAACAGCCACCTGATGAGTTCTGAATGGAGTTTCTGCACTAAAATGTAACTGTATGATCAGGGTGGCACCCTGAATCGATCTGTTGTGGTTTGGGGCCCCTAGGGGCCTCCTGAAAAAAGTTGCCTGGGGAAGGAGCTAGAAGGTTGAAATTTCAGATTCTTGATTGAGCTGTCTGTCTGAGTGTTCTGTGCGAGTTTGAAGCCGTTTGGAGTTCGACTCAGTCATTCACACTTTAATGCCTCTAACATGCAAAAACAGCCCGTTTGAGGCCTCTGTGTGCGTTGTAAGACGTTTGCAGCTCAACTTCAGTCACTTACGCTTTAATGCCTGTAACACACAGAAACTGTGTGTTTGAGCCTTCAGAGGCTGATCAGACAGCTTTCCACCAACCTGTTGACCCAGGAGACTAGCTTTATCCACAATGGGGTCTCACTTTGCACCACATCACAGCCAGAAAGACAGTTCCAGACGCTTTATCTGCTGTTTAAAGTCTGAGTGTGTGTAGTGTCAGTCGGTGGTCTTATGACACAACAGCCACCTGATGAGTTCTGAATGGAGTTTCTGCACTAAAATGTAACTGTATGATCAGGGTGGCACCCTGAATTGATCTGTTGTGGTTTGGGGCCCCTAGGGGCCTCCTGAAAAAAGTTGCCTGGGGAAGGAGCTAGAAAGTTGAAATTTCAGATTCTTAATTCAGCTGTCTGTCTGAGTGTTCTGTGCGAGTTTGAAGCCATTTGGAGTTCGACTCTGCAATTTCACACCGTGAAGCCGTTTGGAGTTCGACTCAGTCATTCACACAGTGATGCCTCTAACACACAGAAACCTCGTGTTTGAGCCCTGAGACGCTGATCAGACAGCCTTCACCGACCTGTTGACCCAGGAGACCAGCTTTATTCACAATGGGGTCTCACTTTGCACCACATCACAGCCAGAAAGACAGTTCCAGACGTTTATCTGCTTTTTAAAGCCTAAGTGAGTGTGTAGTGTCAGTCTCTGGTCTTATGACACAACAGCCACCTGATGAGTTCTGAATGGAGTTCCTGCACTAAAATGTAACTGTATGATCAGGGTGGCACCCTGAATTGATCTGTTGTGGTTTGGGGCCCCTAGGGGCCTCCTGAAAAAAAGTTGCCTGGGGAAGGAGCTAGAAGGTTGAAATTTCAGATTCTTGATTGAGCTGTCTGTCTGAGTGTTCTGTGCGAGTTTGAAGCCGTTTGGAGTTCGACTCAGTCATTCACACTTTAATGCCTCTAACATGCAAAAACAGCCCGTTTGAGGCCTCTGTGTGCGTTGTAAGACGTTTGCAGCTCAACTTCAGTCACTTACACTTTAATGCCTGTAACACACAGAAACTGTGTGTTTGAGCCTTGAAACGCTGATCAGACAGCTTTCCACCAACCTGTTGACCCAGGAGACTAGCTTTATCCACAATGGGGTCTCACTTTGCACCACATCACAGTCAGAAAGACAGTTCCAGACGTTTTATCTGCTTTTTAAAGTCTGAGTGTGTGTAGTGTCAGTCGGTGGTCTTATGACACAACAGCCACCTGATGAGTTCTGAATGGAGTTTCTGCACTAAAATGTAACTGTATGATCAGGGTGGCACCCTGAATTGATCTGTTGTGGTTTGGGGCCCCTAGGGGCCTCCTGAAAAAAGTTGCCTGGGGAAGGAGCTAGAAAGTTGAAATTTCAGATTCTTAATTCAGATGTCTGTCTGAGTGTTCTGTGCGAGTTTGAAGCCGTTTGGAGTTCGACTCAGTCATTCACACTTTAATGCCTCTAACATGCAAAAACAGCCCGTTTGAGGCCTCTGTGTGCGTTGTAAGACGTTTGCAGCTCAACTTCAGTCACTTACACTTTAATGCCTGTAACACACAGAAACTGTGTGTTTGAACCTTCAGAGGCTGATCAGACAGCTTTCCACCGACCTGTTGACCCAGGAGACTAGCTTTATCCACAATGGGGTCTCACTTTGCACCACATCACAGTCAGAAAGACAGTTCCAGACGCTTTATCTGCTTTTTAAAGCCTAATTGAGTGTGTAGTGTCAGTCGGTGGTCTTATGACACAACAGCCACCTGATGAGTTCTGAATGGAGTTTCTGCACTAAAATGTAACTGTATGATCAGGGTGGCACCCTGAATCGATCTGTTGTGGTTTGGGGCCCCTAGGGGCCTCCTGAAAAAAAGTTGCCTGGGGAAGGAGCTAGAAGGTTGAAATTTCAGATTCTTGATTGAGCTGTCTGTCTGAGTGTTCTGTGCGAGTTTGAAGCCGTTTGGAGTTCGACTCAGTCATTCACACTTTAATGCCTCTAACATGCAAAAACAGCCCGTTTGAGGCCTCTGTGTGCGTTGTAAGACGTTTGCAGCTCAACTTCAGTCACTTACACTTTAATGCCTCAAACACGCAGAAACTGTGTGTTTGAGCCTTCAGAGGCTGATCAGACAGCTTTCCACCAACCTGTTGACCCAGGAGACTAGCTTTATCCACAATGGGGTCTCACTTTGCACCACATCACAGCCAGAAAGACAGTTCCAGACGTTTTATCTGCTGTTTAAAGTCTAGTGTGTAGTGTCAGTCGGTGGTCTTATGACACAACAGCCACCTGATGAGTTCTGAATGGAGTTTCTGCACTAAAATGTAACTGTATGATCAGGGTGGCACCCTGAATTGATCTGTTGTGGTTTGGGGCCCCTAGGGGCCTCCTGAAAAAAAGTTGCCTGGGGAAGGAGCTAGAAGGTTGAAATTTCAGATTCTTGATTGAGCTGTCTGTCTGAGTGTTCTGTGCGAGTTTGAAGCCGTTTGGAGTTCGACTCAGTCATTCACACTTTAATGCCTCTAACATGCAAAAACAGCCCGTTTGAGGCCTCTGTGTGCGTTGTAAGACGTTTGCAGCTCATCTTCAGTCACTTACACTTTAATGCCTGTAACACACAGAAACTGTGTGTTTGAGCCTTGAAACGCTGATCAGACAGCCTTCACCGACCTATTGACCCAGGAGACCAGCTTTATCCACAATGGGGTCTCACTTTGCACCACATCACAGCCAGAAAGACTGTTCCAGACGTTTTATCTGCTTTTTAAAGTCTGAGTGTGTGTAGTGTCAGTCGGTGGTCTTATGACACAACAGCCACCTGATGAGTTCTGAATGGAGTTTCTGCACTAAAATGTAACTGTATGATCAGGGCGGCACCCTGAATTGATCTGTTGTGGTTTGGGGCCCCTAGGGGCCTCCTGAAAAAAGTTGCCTGGGGAAGGAGCTAGAAAGTTGAAATTTCAGATTCTTAATTCAGCTGTCTGTCTGAGTGTTCTGTGCGAGTTTGAAGCCATTTGGAGTTCGACTCAGTCATTCACACTTTAATGCCTCTAACACACAGAAACCTCGTGTTTGAGCCCTGAGACGCTGATCAGACAGCCTTCACCGACCTGTTGACCCAGGAGACCAGCTTTATCCACAATGGGGTCTCACTTTGCACCACATCACAGTCAGAAAGACAGTTCCAGACGTTTTATCTGCTTTTTAAAGCCTAATTGAGTGTGTAGTGTCAGTCGGTGGTCTTATGACACAACAGCCACCTGATGAGTTCTGAATGGAGTTTCTGCACTAAAATGTAACTGTATGATCAGGGTGGCACCCTGAATTGATCTGTTGTGGTTTGGGGCCCCTAGGGGCCTCCTGAAAAAAGTTGCCTGGGGAAGGAGCTAGAAGGTTGAAATTTCAGATTCTTGATTGAGCTGTCTGTCTGAGTGTTCTGTGCGAGTTTGAAGCCGTTTGGAGTTCGACTCAGTCATTCACACTTTAATGCCTCTAACATGCAAAAACAGCCCGTTTGAGGCCTCTGTGTGCGTTGTAAGACGTTTGCAGCTCAACTTCAGTCACTTACACTTTAATGCCTGTAACACACAGAAACTGTGTGTTTGAGCCTTGAAACGCTGATCAGACAGCTTTCCACCAACCTGTTGACCCAGGAGACTAGCTTTATCCACAATGGGGTCTCACTTTGCACCACATCACAGTCAGAAAGACAGTTCCAGACGTTTTATCTGCTTTTTAAAGCCTAATTGAGTGTGTAGTGTCAGTCGGTGGTCTTATGACACAACAGCCACCTGATGAGTTCTGAATGGAGTTTCTGCACTAAAATGTAACTGTATGATCAGGGTGGCACCCTGAATTGATCTGTTGTGGTTTGGGGCCCCTAGGGGCCTCCTGAAAAAAGTTGCCTGGGGAAGGAGCTAGAAAGTTGAAATTTCAGATTCTTAATTCAGATGTCTGTCTGAGTGTTCTGTGCGAGTTTGAAGCCATTTGGAGTTCGACTCTGCAATTTCACACCGTGAAGCCGTTTGGAGTTCGACTCAGTCATTCACACAGTGATGCCTCTAACACACAGAAACCTCGTGTTTGAGCCCTGAGACGCTGATCAGACAGCCTTCACCGACCTGTTGACCCAGGAGACCAGCTTTATTCACAATGGGGTCTCACTTTGCACCACATCACAGCCAGAAAGACAGTTCCAGACGTTTATCTGCTTTTTAAAGCCTAAGTGAGTGTGTAGTGTCAGTCTCTGGTCTTATGACACAACAGCCACCTGATGAGTTCTGAATGGAGTTCCTGCACTAAAATGTAACTGTATGATCAGGGTGGCACCCTGAATTGATCTGTTGTGGTTTGGGGCCCCTAGGGGCCTCCTGAAAAAAGTTGCCTGGGGAAGGAGCTAGAAGGTTGAAATTTCAGATTCTTGATTGAGCTGTCTGTCTGAGTGTTCTGTGCGAGTTTGAAGCCGTTTGGAGTTCGACTCAGTCATTCACACTTTAATGCCTCTAACATGCAAAAACAGCCCGTTTGAGGCCTCTGTGTGCGTTGTAAGACGTTTGCAGCTCAACTTCAGTCACTTACACTTTAATGCCTGTAACACACAGAAACTGTGTGTTTGAGCCTTGAAACGCTGATCAGACAGCTTTCCACCAACCTGTTGACCCAGGAGACTAGCTTTATCCACAATGGGGTCTCACTTTGCACCACATCACAGTCAGAAAGACAGTTCCAGACGTTTTATCTGCTTTTTAAAGTCTGAGTGTGTGTAGTGTCAGTCGGTGGTCTTATGACACAACAGCCACCTGATGAGTTCTGAATGGAGTTTCTGCACTAAAATGTAACTGTATGATCAGGGTGGCACCCTGAATTGATCTGTTATGGTTTGGGGCCCCTAGGGGCCTCCTGAAAAAAAGTTGCCTGGGGAAGGAGCTAGAAGGTTGAAATTTCAGATTCTTAATTCAGCTGTCTGTCTGAGTGTTCTGTGCGAGTTTGAAGCCGTTTGGAGTTCGACTCAGTCATTCACACTTTAATGCCTCTAACATGCAAAACAGCCCGTTTGAGGCCTCTGTGTGCGTTGTAAGACGTTTGCAGCTCAACTTCAGTCACTTACACTTTAATGCCTGTAACACACAGAAACTGTGTGTTTGAACCTTCAGAGGCTGATCAGACAGCTTTCCACCGACCTGTTGACCCAGGAGACTAGCTTTATCCACAATGGGGTCTCACTTTGCACCACATCACAGTCAGAAAGACAGTTCCAGACGCTTTATCTGCTTTTTAAAGCCTAATTGAGTGTGTAGTGTCAGTCGGTGGTCTTATGACACAACAGCCACCTGATGAGTTCTGAATGGAGTTTCTGCACTAAAATGTAACTGTATGATCAGGGTGGCACCCTGAATCGATCTGTTGTGGTTTGGGGCCCCTAGGGGCCTCCTGAAAAAAGTTGCCTGGGGAAGGAGCTAGAAGGTTGAAATTTCAGATTCTTGATTGAGCTGTCTGTCTGAGTGTTCTGTGCGAAGTTTGAAGCCGTTTGGAGTTCGACTCAGTCATTCACACTTTAATGCCTCTAACACACAGAAACCTCGTGGTTTGAGCCCTGAGACGCTGATCAGACAGCCTTCACCGACCTGTTGACCCAGGAGACCAGCTTTATTCACAATGGGGTCTCACTTTGCACCACATCACAGCCAGAAAGACAGTTCCAGACGTTTATCTGCTTTTTAAAGCCTAAGTGAGTGTGTAGTGTCAGTCTCTGGTCTTATGACACAACAGCCACCTGATGAGTTCTGAATGGAGTTCCTGCACTAAAATGTAACTGTATGATCAGGGTGGCACCCTGAATTGATCTGTTGTGGTTTGGGGCCCCTAGGGGCCTCCTGAAAAAAGTTGCCTGGGGAAGGAGCTAGAAGGTTGAAATTTCAGATTCTTGATTGAGCTGTCTGTCTGAGTGTTCTGTGCGAGTTTGAAGCCGTTTGGAGTTCGACTCAGTCATTCACACTTTAATGCCTCTAACATGCAAAAACAGCCCGTTTGAGGCCTCTGTGTGCGTTGTAAGACGTTTGCAGCTCAACTTCAGTCACTTACACTTTAATGCCTGTAACACACAGAAACTGTGTGTTTGAGCCTTGAAACGCTGATCAGACAGCTTTCCACCAACCTGTTGACCCAGGAGACTAGCTTTATCCACAATGGGGTCTCACTTTGCACCACATCACAGCCAGAAAGACAGTTCCAGACGTTTTATCTGCTGTTTAAAGTCTAGTGTGTAGTGTCAGTCGGTGGTCTTATGACACAACAGCCACCTGATGAGTTCTGAATGGAGTTTCTGCACTAAAATGTAACTGTATGATCAGGGTGGCACCCTGAATTGATCTGTTGTGGTTTGGGGCCCCTAGGGGCCTCCTGAAAAAAAGTTGCCTGGGGAAGGAGCTAGAAGGTTGAAATTTCAGATTCTTGATTGAGCTGTCTGTCTGAGTGTTCTGTGCGAGTTTGAAGCCGTTTGGAGTTCGACTCAGTCATTCACACTTTAATGCCTCTAACATGCAAAACAGCCCGTTTGAGGCCTCTGTGTGCGTTGTAAGACGTTTGCAGCTCAACTTCAGTCACTTACACTTTAATGCCTGTAACACACAGAAACTGTGTGTTTGAGCCTTGAAACGCTGATCAGACAGCTTTCCACCAACCTGTTGACCCAGGAGACTAGCTTTATCCACAATGGGGTCTCACTTTGCACCACATCACAGCCAGAAAGACTGTTCCAGACGTTTTATCTGCTTTTTAAAGTCTAAGTAAGTGTGTGTAGTGTCAGTCGGTGGTCTTATGACACAACAGCCACCTGATGAGTTCTGAATGGAGTTTCTGCACTAAAATGTAACTGTATGATCAGGGCGGCACCCTGAATTGATCTGTTGTGGTTTGGGGCCCCTAGGGGCCTCCTGAAAAAAGTTGCCTGGGGAAGGAGCTAGAAAGTTGAAATTTCAGATTCTTAATTCAGCTGTCTGTCTGAGTGTTCTGTGCGAAGTTTGAAGCCATTTGGAGTTCGACTCAGTCATTCACACTTTAATGCCTCTAACACACAGAAACCTCGCGTGTTTGAGCCCTGAGACAGCTGATCAGACAGCCTTCACCGACCTGTTGACCCAGGAGACCAGCTTTATCCACAATGGGGTCTCACTTTGCACCACATCACAGTCAGAAAGACAGTTCCAGACGTTTTATCTGCTTTTTAAAGCCTAATTGAGTGTGTAGTGTCAGTCGGTGG
Source organism: Lepomis macrochirus (assembly GCA_024633595.2). NCBI lineage: Eukaryota > Metazoa > Chordata > Actinopteri > Centrarchiformes > Centrarchidae > Lepomis > Lepomis macrochirus. The sequence goes on along the minus strand of JALXJV020000004.1, from coordinate 41,527,862 downwards.
TCTTATGACACAACAGCCACCTGATGAGTTCTGAATGGAGTTTCTGCACTAAAATGTAACTGTATGATCAGGGTGGCACCCTGAATTGATCTGTTGTGGTTTGGGGCCCCTAGGGGCCTCCTGAAAAAAGTTGCCTGGGGAAGGAGCTAGAAAGTTGAAATTTCAGATTCTTGATTGAGCTGTCTGTCTGAGTGTTCTGTGCGAGTTTGAAGCCGTTTGGAGTTCGACTCAGTCATTCACACTTTAATGCCTCTAACATGCAAAAACAGCCCGTTTGAGGCCTCTGTGTGCGTTGTAAGACGTTTGCAGCTCAACTTCAGTCACTTACACTTTAATGCCTGTAACACACAGAAACTGTGTGTTTGAACCTTCAGAGGCTGATCAGACAGCTTTCCACCGACCTGTTGACCCAGGAGACTAGCTTTATCCACAATGGGGTCTCACTTTGCACCACATCACAGTCAGAAAGACAGTTCCAGACGCTTTATCTGCTTTTTAAAGTCTGAGTGTGTGTAGTGTCAGTCGGTGGTCTTATGACACAACAGCCACCTGATGAGTTCTGAATGGAGTTTCTGCACTAAAATGTAACTGTATGATCAGGGTGGCACCCTGAATCGATCTGTTATGGTTTGGGGCCCCTAGGGGCCTCCTGAAAAAAGTTGCCTGGGGAAGGAGCTAGAAGGTTGAAATTTCAGATTCTTGATTGAGCTGTCTGTCTGAGTGTTCTGTGCGAGTTTGAAGCCGTTTGGAGTTCGACTCAGTCATTCACACTTTAATGCCTCTAACATGCAAAACAGCCCGTTTGAGGCCTCTGTGTGCGTTGTAAGACGTTTGCAGCTCAACTTCAGTCACTTACACTTTAATGCCTGTAACACACAGAAACTGTGTGTTTGAGCCTTGAAACGCTGATCAGACAGCTTTCCACCGACCTGTTGACCCAGGAGACCAGCTTTATCCACAATGGGGTCTCACTTTGCACCACATCACAGCCAGAAAGACAGTTCCAGACGTTTTATCTGCTTTTTAAAGCCTAAGTGAGTGTGTAGTGTCAGTCGGTGGTCTTATGACACAACAGCCACCTGATGAGTTCTGAATGGAGTTTCTGCACTAAAATGTAACTGTATGATCAGGGTGGCACCCTGAATTGATCTGTTGTGGTTTGGGGCCCCTAGGGGCCTCCTGAAAAAAGTTGCCTGGGGAAGGAGCTAGAAGGTTGAAATTTCAGATTCTTGATTGAGCTGTCTGTCTGAGTGTTCTGTGCGAGTTTGAAGCCGTTTGGAGTTCGACTCAGTCATTCACACTTTAATGCCTCTAACACACAGAAACAGCCCGTTTGAGGCCTCTGTGTGCGTTGTAAGACGTTTGCAGCTCAACTTCAGTCACTTACACTTTAATGCCTGTAACACACAGAAACTGTGTGTTTGAACCTTCAGAGGCTGATCAGACAGCTTTCCACCGACCTGTTGACCCAGGAGACTAGCTTTATCCACAATGGGGTCTCACTTTGCACCACATCACAGTCAGAAAGACAGTTCCAGACGCTTTATCTGCTTTTTAAAGCCTAATTGAGTGTGTAGTGTCAGTCGGTGGTCTTATGACACAACAGCCACCTGATGAGTTCTGAATGGAGTTTCTGCACTAAAATGTAACTGTATGATCAGGGTGGCACCCTGAATCGATCTGTTGTGGTTTGGGGCCCCTAGGGGCCTCCTGAAAAAAAGTTGCCTGGGGAAGGAGCTAGAAGGTTGAAATTTCAGATTCTTGATTGAGCTGTCTGTCTGAGTGTTCTGTGCGAGTTTGAAGCCGTTTGGAGTTCGACTCAGTCATTCACACTTTAATGCCTCTAACATGCAAAACAGCCCGTTTGAGGCCTCTGTGTGCGTTGTAAGACGTTTGCAGCTCAACTTCAGTCACTTACAGCTTTAATGCCTGTAACACACAGAAACTGTGTGTTTGAGCCTTGAAACGCTGATCAGACAGCTTTCCACCAACCTGTTGACCCAGGAGACTAGCTTTATCCACAATGGGGTCTCACTTTGCACCACATCACAGCCAGAAAGACAGTTCCAGACGTTTTATCTGCTGTTTAAAGTCTAGTGTGTTGTGTCAGTCGGTGGTCTTATGACACAACAGCCACCTGATGAGTTCTGAATGGAGTTTCTGCACTAAAATGTAACTGTATGATCAGGGTGGCACCCTGAATTGATCTGTTGTGGTTTGGGGCCCCTAGGGGCCTCCTGAAAAAAGTTGCCTGGGGAAGGAGCTAGAAGGTTGAAATTTCAGATTCTTGATTGAGCTGTCTGTCTGAGTGTTCTGTGCGAGTTTGAAGCCGTTTGGAGTTCGACTCAGTCATTCACACTTTAATGCCTCTAACACACAGAAACAGCCCGTTTGAGGCCTCTGTGTGCGTTGTAAGACGTTTGCAGCTCAACTTCAGTCACTTACACTTTAATGCCTGTAACACACAGAAACTGTGTGTTTGAACCTTCAGAGGCTGATCAGACAGCTTTCCACCGACCTGTTGACCCAGGAGACCAGCTTTATCCACAATGGGGTCTCACTTTGCACCACATCACAGTCAGAAAGACAGTTCCAGACGCTTTATCTGCTTTTAAAGCCTAATTGAGTGTGTAGTGTCAGTCGGTGGTCTTATGACACAACAGCCACCTGATGAGTTCTGAATGGAGTTTCTGCACTAAAATGTAACTGTATGATCAGGGTGGCACCCTGAATCGATCTGTTGTGGTTTGGGGCCCCTAGGGGCCTCCTGAAAAAAAGTTGCCTGGGAAGGAGCTAGAAGGTTGAAATTTCAGATTCTTGATTGAGCTGTCTGTCTGAGTGTTCTGTGCGAAGTTTGAAGCCGTTTGGAGTTCGACTCAGTCATTCACACTTTAATGCCTCTAACATGCAAAAACAGCCCGTTTGAGGCCTCTGTGTGCGTTGTAAGACGTTTGCAGCTCAACTTCAGTCACTTACGCTTTAATGCCTGTAACACACAGAAACTGTGTGTTTGAGCCTTGAAACGCTGATCAGACAGCTTTCCACCAACCTGTTGACCCAGGAGACTAGCTTTATCCACAATGGGGTCTCACTTTGCACCACATCACAGCCAGAAAGACAGTTCCAGACGTTTTATCTGCTGTTTAAAGTCTAAGTAGTGTGTAGTGTCAGTCGGTGGTCTTATGACACAACAGCCACCTGATGAGTTCTGAATGGAGTTTCTGCACTAAAATGTAACTGTATGATCAGGGTGGCACCCTGAATTGATCTGTTGTGGTTTGGGGCCCCTAGGGGCCTCCTGAAAAAAGTTGCCTGGGGAAGGAGCTAGAAGGTTGAAATTTCAGATTCTTGATTGAGCTGTCTGTCTGAGTGTTCTGTGCGAGTTTGAAGCCGTTTGGAGTTCGACTCAGTCATTCACACTTTAATGCCTCTAACATGCAGAAACAGCCCGTTTGAGGCCTCTGTGTAGCGTTGTAAGACGTTTGCAGCTCATCTTCAGTCACTTACACTTTAATGCCTGTAACACACAGAAACTGTGTGTTTGAGCCTTGAAACGCTGATCAGACAGCCTTCACCGACCTATTGACCCAGGAGACCAGCTTTATCCACAATGGGGTCTCACTTTGCACCACATCACAGCCAGAAAGACTGTTCCAGACGTTTTATCTGCTTTTTAAAGTCTGAGTGTGTGTAGTGTCAGTCGGTGGTCTTATGACACAACAGCCACCTGATGAGTTCTGAATGGAGTTTCTGCACTAAAATGTAACTGTATGATCAGGGCGGCACCCTGAATTGATCTGTTGTGGTTTGGGGCCCCTAGGGGCCTCCTGAAAAAAGTTGCCTGGGGAAGGAGCTAGAAAGTTGAAATTTCAGATTCTTAATTCAGCTGTCTGTCTGAGTGTTCTGTGCGAGTTTGAAGCCATTTGGAGTTCGACTCAGTCATTCACACTTTAATGCCTCTAACACACAGAAACCTGCGTGTTTGAGCCCTGAGACGCTGATCAGACAGCCTTCACCGACCTGTTGACCCAGGAGACCAGCTTTATCCACAATGGGGTCTCACTTTGCACCACATCACAGTCAGAAAGACAGTTCCAGACGTTTTATCTGCTTTTAAAGCCTAATTGAGTGTGTGTAGTGTCAGTCGGTGGTCTTATGACACAACAGCCACCTGATGAGTTCTGAATGGAGTTTCTGCACTAAAATGTAACTGTATGATCAGGGTGGCACCCTGAATTGATCTGTTGTGGTTTGGGGCCCCTAGGGGCCTCCTGAAAAAAGTTGCCTGGGGAAGGAGCTAGAAGGTTGAAATTTCAGATTCTTGATTGAGCTGTCTGTCTGAGTGTTCTGTGCGAGTTTGAAGCCGTTTGGAGTTCGACTCAGTCATTCACACTTTAATGCCTCTAACATGCAAAAACAGCCCGTTTGAGGCCTCTGTGTGCGTTGTAAGACGCTTGCAGCTCAACTTCAGTCACTTACACTTTAATGCCTGTAACACACAGAAACTGTGTGTTTGAGCCTTGAAACGCTGATCAGACAGCTTTCCACCAACCTGTTGACCCAGGAGACTAGCTTTATCCACAATGGGGTCTCACTTTGCACCACATCACAGTCAGAAAGACAGTTCCAGACGCTTTATCTGCTTTTAAAGCCTAGTGAGTGTGTTGTGTCAGTCGGTGGTCTTATGACACAACAGCCACCTGATGAGTTCTGAATGGAGTTTCTGCACTAAAATGTAACTGTATGATCAGGGTGGCACCCTGAATCGATCTGTTGTGGTTTGGGGCCCCTAGGGGCCTCCTGAAAAAAGTTGCCTGGGGAAGGAGCTAGAAGGTTGAAATTTCAGATTCTTGATTGAGCTGTCTGTCTGAGTGTTCTGTGCGAGTTTGAAGCCGTTTGGAGTTCGACTCAGTCATTCACACTTTAATGCCTCTAACACACAGAAACCTCGTGTTTGAGCCCTGAGACGCTGATCAGACAGCCTTCACCGACCTGTTGACCCAGGAGACCAGCTTTATTCACAATGGGGTCTCACTTTGCACCACATCACAGCCAGAAAGACAGTTCCAGACGTTTATCTGCTTTTTAAAGCCTAAGTGAGTGTGTAGTGTCAGTCGCTGGTCTTATGACACAACAGCCACCTGATGAGTTCTGAATGGAGTTCCTGCACTAAAATGTAACTGTATGATCAGGGTGGCACCCTGAATTGATCTGTTGTGGTTTGGGGCCCCTAGGGGCCTCCTGAAAAAAGTTGCCTGGGGAAGGAGCTAGAAGGTTGAAATTTCAGATTCTTGATTGAGCTGTCTGTCTGAGTGTTCTGTGCGAGTTTGAAGCCGTTTGGAGTTCGACTCAGTCATTCACACTTTAATGCCTCTAACATGCAAAAACAGCCCGTTTGAGGCCTCTGTGTGCGTTTGCAGCTCAACTTCAGTCACTTACGCTTTAATGCCTGTAACACACAGAAACTGTGTGTTTGAGCCTTGAAACGCTGATCAGACAGCTTTCCACCAACCTGTTGACCCAGGAGACTAGCTTTATCCACAATGGGGTCTCACTTTGCACCACATCACAGCCAGAAAGACAGTTC
>JALXJV020000004.1:41488023-41521775 GCA_024633595.2 Lepomis macrochirus | reverse complement strand
GGGCTTACTTTGCAGAAAAATAATAAGAAAAAAAAAAAAAATTAAAGCTGCAAGCAGCGATGGGCGGGCCCTCGCACCCGTAGCGCGTCGGGGTGTGATGCGGCCGCGTTGCATATTCTGGAGCTCTGCCAGTGCGGCTGTGCATTTGCTACGCGCTTCGGACGTTGCATGAAGGTTTTGTACCTCACTTCCTGTTGCCAGCAGGTGGCGCTATGACTGTGGGTGAATGTTGGCATGTACATGTGTTCAGGGCAGGGCTGTTACTAAACATGTAAAATTTCGGACAGATCTGAGCATGTACAGTGAAGTTACAGCCACTTCCTGTGTCATGGCGAAGACTTGATCTTTGACGCCACGCCATGGACACGCCGATTGACTAGCAGCGCAGATAGCACAACTTTTCATCGTCAATGCCTTAAGAAGGCACAGCAGAAATTTGAAGTCGATCCGATTAAATCCCTAGGAGGAGTTAGTTAAAGTACGGAGTGTGTGAATCACCAAAACGTTGCCATAAAATTCAAAATGGCCGACTTCCTGTTTGGTTTAGGGCATCGCTCCAAGAGGCTTTTTTGTACCTCTGGACATGATACATGTGCCACAGAAATTTCATTTATGTAGGTCAAGCGTGCGTGCGGGGCTGCTTCGTTAAAGATCACTTCCTGTTGCCAGCAGGTGGCGCTATGACTGTGGTTGAATGTTGGCATGTACATGTGTTCAGGGCGGGACTCTTATTGAACATGTCAAATTTCGTGCAGATCTGAGCAGGTACAGCCAAGTTATTACAACTTCCTGTTTCATGGCGAATCATCGGCGCCACGGACACGTCCATTGGCGAAAACGCGCAGATAGCACAACTTTGCATCGTCAATGCCTTGAGAAGGCACAGCAGAAATTTGAAGTCGATCCGACTCTATCTCTAGGAGGAGTTAGTTAAAATGCGGTGTGTAAATCACCAAAACTTTGCCATAAAATTCAAAATGGCCGACTTCCTGTTGAGTTTAGGGCATCACTCCAAGAGGCTTTTGTGCGTCTGGACATGATAGATGTACCACAGAATTTTCGTACATGTAGGTCAAGCGTGCGGCGAGGGGCTGCTTCGTTCAAGGTCACTTCCTGTTGCCAGCAGGTGGCGCTATGACTATGGTTGAATGTTGGCATGTACATTTGTTCAGGGCGGGACTCTTGTCAAATGTACAAAATTTGGTGCAGATCTGAGCATGTATAGCGAAGTTAGTACAACTTCCTGTTTCATGGCGAATTGTCGGCGCTACGGACCCGACCATTGGCCAATAGCGCGCAGATAGCACAACTTTACATGTTCAATGCCTTTAGAAGGCACAGCAGAAATTTGAAGTCGATCCGACTAAATCCCTAGGAGGAGTTACGTTAAAGTCACGAAGTCTGCAAATCGTTCTAAAATGTCCGCCAAATTCAAAATGGCGGACTTCCTGTCGAAGTTTAGGGTATGGGTTCTTGAGGCTTTTTGTGCGTCTTGATGTGATACACATACCCACCAAATTTCGTGCATGTAGGTCGAGCGGGGGACGAGGGGCTAATTTTTCAAATTTTCTAGGTGGCGCTAGCGAACCATTTTGCCCTGCCAGCCCGCGAAACCCACAAATTACGAAATTTTTCACCAGTCCTGACCCGTGTGCCAAATTTGGTGAGTTTTCGAGCATGTTAGCGACCGCGAAAATGGGGCTTACTTTGCAGAAAAAAATAATAATAATTAAAGCTGCAAACAGCGATGAGTGACGCTTCGCACCTGCAGCGCGTCGAGCGATGAGCGACGGCGTTGCATATTCTGGAGGTCTGCGGCAGCTGGCTGAGCATTTTCTACAGCGATTCGGAAGTTGCATGAAGGTTTTGTACCTCACTTCCTGTTGCCAGCAGGTGGCGCTATGACTGTGGGTGAATGTTGGCATGTACATGAGTTCAGAGGCGGGACTGTTATCCTACATGTAAAGTTTGGTGCCAATGTGAGCATGTACACTGAAGTTACAACTACTTCCTGTGTCATGGCGAAGACTTGATCTTTGGCATACGCACACGGACACGCCGATTGACAAAACTCGCAGATAGCACAACTTTTCATCGTCAATGCCTTTAGAAGGCACAGTAGAAATTTGAAGTCGATCCGATTGAATCCCTAGGAGGAGTTCGTTAAAGTATGGAGTGTGTAAATCGTCCCAAAATGGTCGCACATTTCAAAATGGCCGACTTCCTGTTGGGTATAGGGCATTGCTCCAAGAGGCTTTTGTGCGTCTGGACATGGTAGATGTGCCACAGAAATTGCGTACATGTATGTCAAGCGTGAGCGGGGTCTGCTTCGTTAAATGTCACTTCCTGTTGCCAGCAGGTGGCTATGACTGGGGGTGAATGTCAGCATGTAGATTTGTTCAGGGCGGGACTCTTGTCAAAGCGTGTTAAATTTCGTGCAGATCTGAGCATGTACAGCCAAGTTATTACAACTTCCTGTTTCATGGCGAATCATCAGCGCCACGGACCGTCCATCGAGCCAACAGCGCAGAGAGCACAACTTTACATCGTCAATGCCTTTAGATGACACAGCAGAAATTTGACATCGATCCGACTAAATCCCCAGGAGGAGTTAGTTAAAGTGCGGAGTGTGTAAATCGTCCCAAAATGGTCACACATTTCAAAATGGCCGACTTCCTGTTGGGTTTAGGGAATTGCTCCAAGAGGCTTTTTTGTGCGTCTGGACATGATCCATGTGCCACAGAAATTTACGTACATGTAGGTAAAGCGTGCGGCGGGGCTGCTTCGTTAAAGGTCACTTCCTTTACCAGCAGGTGGCGCTATGACTATGGTTGAATGTTGGCATGTACATGTGTTCAGGGCGGGACTCTTGTCAAACATGCGAAATTTCGTGCAGATCTGAGCATGTACAGCCAAGTTACAACAACTTCCTGTTTCATGGCGAATCATCGACACCACGGACCACGCCATTGGCCAAAACGCGCAGATAGCACAACTTTACATCGTCAATGCCTTTAGAAGGTACAACAGAAATTTGAAGTCGATCCGACTAAATCCCTAGGAGGAGTTCGTGAAAGTACGGAGTGTGCAAATCGTCCTGAAATGTCCGCCAAATTCAAAATGGCGGACTTCCTGTCGAGTTTAGGGTATGGGTTCTTGAGGCTTTTGTGCGTCTCGATATGATACACGTCCCCACCGAATTTCGTGCATGTAGGTCGAGCGTGGGCGAGGGGCTAATTTTTCTAATTTTCTAGGTGGCGCTAGCGAGCCATTTTGCCACGCCGTCCGCGAAACCCACAAAATACGAAATTTTTCACCAGTCCTGACATGCGTGCCAAATTTGGTGAGTTTTCGAGCATGTTGCGGCCGAAAAGTGAGCTTACTTTGCAGAAAAAGAAAGAAAGAAAGAAAAAAATAATCCTAACAGTTTCAATAGGGTCCTCGCACGGTTACGTGCTCGGGCCTAAAATTAAAGCTGCAAAGCAGCGATGGCAGGCCCTCGCACTATGTAGCGTCGGGGTGTAGATGCTGACGGCGTTTCATATTCTGGAGGTCTGCCGGTGCTGCTGAGCATTTTCTATGTGATTAAGAAGTTGCATGAAGGTTTTGTACCTCACTTCCTGTTGCCAGCAGGTGGCGCTATGACTGTGGCTGAATGTCGGCATGTACATATGTTCGGGGCGGGACTCTTATTCTACATGTTAAGTTTGGTGCAGATGTGAGCATGTTCACTGACGTTACAATAACTTCCTGTGTCATGGCGATGAGTTGATCTTTGACGTCACGCCATGGACACGCCCATTGACGAAAACGCACAGATAGCACAACTTTTCATCGTCAATGCCTTTAGAAGGCACAGCAGAAATTTGAAGTCGATCCGACCAAATCCCTAGGAGGAGATAGTTAAAGTACAGAGTGTGTAAATCACCAAAACTTTGCCCTAAAATTCAAAATGGCCGACTTCCTGTTGAAATTAGGGGAGTGGGCCAAGAGGCTTTTTTGTGCGTCTGGACATGATCCATGTGCCATAGAAATTCCATACATGTAGGGCAGACGTTGGGCGGGGGCTGCTTTGTTAAAGGTCACAAAAAGGTCACTTCCTGTTGCCAGCAGGTGGCGCTATGACTGTGGGCGAATGTCGGCATGTACATGTGTTCAGGGCGGGACTCTTGTCAAGCGTGTAAAATTTCGTAGAGATCTGAGCATGTCCACTGAAGTTACAAGCACTTCCTGTGTCACGCCGATGAGTTGATCTTTGACGCCACGCCACAGACACGCCGATTGGCGAAAACGCGCAGATAGCACAACTTTACATCGTCAATGCCTTTAGAAGGCACAGCAGAAATTTGAAGTCGATCCAACTAAATCCCTAGGAGGAGATAGTTAAAGTACGGAGTGTGTGAATCGTCCCAAAATGGCGGCCAAATTCAAAATGGCGGACTTCCTGTCGAGTTTAGGGTATGGGTTCTTGAGGCTTTTTTGTGCGTCTTGACATGATACATGTCCCCACCAAATTTCGTGCATGTAGGTCAAACGTGGGGCGGGGGCTGCTTCGTTAAAAGTCACTTCCTGTCGCCAGCAGGTGGCGCTATGACCGCGGGTGAATGTCGGCACGTACATGTGTTCAGGGCGGGACTGTTGTGAACCGTGCAAAATTTCGTGCAGATCTGAGCACGTACACTGAAGTTAGAACAACTTCCTGTTTCATGGCGAATCGTCGACGCCACGGACACGCCCATTGACGAAAACGCGCAGATAGCACAACTTTTCATCGTCAATGCCTTGAGAAGGCACAGCAGAAATTTGAGGTCGATCCGACTAAATCCCTAGGAGGAGTTCGTTAAAAGTACGAGTGTGCAAATCGTCCCAAAATGGCGTCCAAATTCAAAATGGCGGACTTCCTGTCGACTTTAGGGTATGGGTCCTTGAGGCTTTTGTGCGTCTTCATATGATACACGTCCCCACCAAATTTCGTGCATGTAGGTCGAGCGTGGACGAGGGGCTAATTTTTCTAATTTTCTAGGTGGCTAGTGAGCCATTTTGCCCCACCGTCCGCTGAAACCCCAAAATACGAAATTTTTCACCAGTCCTGACATGCTTGCCAAATTTGGTGAGTTTTCGAGGCATGTTGCGGCCGCGAAAATGGGGCTTACTTTGCAGAAAAATAATAATAACTAGAACTGCAAGCAGTTGTAGCGGGGTCCAAGCCCCGGTAACTCGCCCTGGCCCCAGCGATGCTGAAGTCGATCGGGGCCCCGCACCCGATGCAGCATAAGGTCCCGAGTCAGGTCTCGACGGGCCGTTCAAAACAGAGGCAAAGCGTCCGTGTTTGAAAATGCCATCGGAATCAATGGGATTTATCGATAAATTTCTGCATCGATTACAGTGCCATCTTTGGGCGATTTGCACCAAATTTGTCAGGTGTCATCGGGAACCCAGTGGGAACATTTGACCCAAATTTGGTATGAATGGGACTTGTGGTTACGGAGATATAAATTGCATGTAAGTGAATGGGAGTGTTTTTTCATAAATTATTAATACAGTCTGCATTTAGCCCATTGACACCAAATTTCACACAGGTCTTGGGAAGTCATGCCGCAAAAGATCCTGAAGTTTGGTGTTGATCAGCCATTCCTATCCTAGGCAAATTGTGACATGGTTTGAAATCCCATTCATTTCAATGGGCTTTCTGACGGCATTTGAGCTTAAATTATAGCGCCACCGTTTGGCGAATTGTACCAAAGTTTTCAGGTGTCATCCACGGTCCCAGTGGGAACATTTGACCAACATTTGGTGTCTATCGGACCTGCGGTTCTGGAGATATAAAATGAATGGGAGTGAATGGGAGTGTTTTTTCATAAATTATTAAAAAGTCACCTTTTGCCGATTGACACCAAATTTCACACGGCAGTTCCAGAAGTCATGCCGCATAAGATTCTGAAGTCTGGTGTTGATTGGCCATTTCTAACCTAGGCAAATTGTGGCATGATTTTAGAACCCATTCATTTCAATGGGACTTTTCGGCATTCCAGCTTCCATTATAGCGCCACCTTTTGGCAGAACTTTACAAAATTTGTCAGGTTTCATCAGGTGCGCAGGGGGAAGAATTGACCTGAATTTGGTGTCAATCGGACCTGCGGTTCTGGAGATATAAAATGAATGTAAGTGAATGGGATTTATTTTTCATAAATTATTAATAGTTACCTTTTAGCCGATTGACACCAAATTTCACACGGCAGTTCCAGAAGTCATGCCGCATAACATCCTCAAGTTTGGTGTTGATGCAGCCCTTCCTAACCCTAGGCAAATTGTGGCGTGGTTTGAAATCCCATTCATTTCAATGGGACTTTTCGGCATTCCAGCTTCCATTATAGCGCCACCTTTTGGCAGAACTTCACCAAATTTATCAGGTATCATCTAGGGCCCATGGGGAAGATTTGACCCGAATTTGGTGTCAATCGGACCTGCGGTTCGGAGATATAAAATGAATGTAAGTCAATGGGACTATTTTTTTCGCCAATAACAGCGCCACCTATGGGCACATTAGGATGCACTTTGGTACATGAGGTCAGGGGACCATCCTGAACAATTTGGCACAAAGTTTACGTCAATGCGACTTGCGGTTATACCAGAACTAATTTCTTTGCGTTAAACAGCGCCACCTAGAGGCTAGTTGCACCACATTTTGCACAGGCCCTCGGGGGCATCGCACATAAGTGCTCGAGTTTGGTGTCGATCGGCCATTCCAAAGCAAAGATATGACATCAGTTAGCATTAGTAGCGTTTTGCGTGAATATTACGTTAGCTTATAGCCGGAAGAGTTTTTTCGCGTATCGATCTGGGGAGCACAAGCCAGTATGATGTATGTCCAGAGATGATCCATGCCAAATTTGGTGTCGATCGGACTTGCGGTTTCGGAGGAGTTAATTCTGGCGGCTAGTCAGTTTTCGCGATGTAGCTTCGAGAAAAGTTTAGGCGGAAATGGGCGTGGCCTATACCACGTGATTCAGCAGGATCCCCGAACGGCGTGGATATAAAGTTTTCCATATCCGCCCGTAGGCGGGAGTTCCAAGCCCAAACGCGTTGACCTTGCTTATAGCGCCCCTAGCGGTAGAAGTGTGCGAGTTTTCGGGCCTGAGTTACGTGCACTGAATGTGACCTACACCGCGAAACTTGCGTTCCTAGGAGTTACAGCGTGCGCTGCAGTACTGGAATCGCGTGCGGAAGAATAAAAATAAAAATAATAAAAATCCTAACGATTACAATAGGGTTCCCTGCCACTTCGTGGTATGGGAACAGCGTTACTACTACAGCGGGTTCCCAACCCGCCGGGCTTGGACCCTAATTAAAGCTGCAAGCAGCGATGGAAGACCCTCGCACATGTGGCACGTCGGGGTGTGAGCCAGTCAGCGTTGCCTATTGTGGACCCTGCCTGTGCAGCAGTGCTTTGCTATGCGCTTCGGACGCTGCATGAAGGTTTTGTACCACACTTCCTGTTGCCAGCAGGTGGCGCTATGACTGTGGTTGAATGTCGGCATGTACACGTGTTCTGGGCGGGACTGTTATCCTACATGGAAAGTTTGGTGCAGATGTGAGCATGTACAGTGAAGTTACACCCACTTCCTCTGTCATGGCGAAGACTTGATCTTTGGCATGCGCCACGGACACGCCCATTGGCGAAACGCTCAGAGAGCACAACTTTACATCGTCAATGCCTTTGGAAGGCACAGCAGAAATTTGAAGTCGATCTGATTGCATGCCTAGGAGGAGTTAGTTAAAGTACGGAGTGTGTAAATCATCCAAAATGGGCCGCACAATTCAAAATGGCCGACTTCCTGTTGAGATTAGAGAGTGGTCCAAGAGGCTTTTTTGTGCGTCTGGACATGATAGATATACCACAGAAATTAGCGTAACTGTAGGTTAAACTTGGGAGGGGGCTGCTTCGTTAAAGATCACTTCCTGTTGCCAGCAGGTGGCGCTATGGCTGGGGAGAATGTTGGCATGTAGATTTGTTCAGGGTGGGACTCTTGTCAAGCGTGTAAAATTAAGAGCAGATCTGAGCATGTGCAGCCAAGTTACTACAACTTCCTGTTTCATGGCGAATCATCGGCGCTACTGGACACGCCCATCGGCGAAACGTGCAGATAGCACAACTTTACATCGTCAATGCCTTGAGAAGGCACAGCAGAAATTTGAAGTCGATCCGACTAAATCGCTAGGAGGAGTTCGTTAAAGTACGAAGTGTGCAAATCGTCCCAAAATGGCGTCCAAATTCAAAATGGCGGACTTCCTGTCGACTTTAGGGTATGGGTCCTTGAGGCTTTTTGTGCGTCTTCATATGATACACGTCCCCACCAAATTTCGTGCATGTAGGTCGAACGTGGACGAGGGGCTAATTTTTCTAATTTTCTAGGTGACGCTAGTGAGCCATTTTGCCCCACCCGTCCGCGAAACCCCAAAATACGAAATTTTTCACCAGTCCTGACATGCTTGCCAAATTTGGTGAGTTTTCGAGCATGTTGCGGCCGTGAAAATGGGGCTTACTTTGCAGAAAAAAGAAAAAAAAAGAAAAATTAAAGCTGCAAGCAGCGATGGTGGACCCTCGCACATAGTGGCGCGTCGGGGTGTGAGCAAGTCGCGTTGCCTATTGTGGACCCTGCCTGTGCAGCTCTGAATTTGCTACGGCGCTTCAGACATTGCATGAAGGTTTTGTACCTCACGCTCCTGTTGCCAGCAGGTGGCGCTATGACTGTGGGTGAATGTGGGCATGTACATGTGTTCAGGGCGGGACTCTTATTGAACATGTAAAATTTCAGTACAGATCTGAGCATGTACACTGAAGGTACAACCACTTCCTGTTTCATGGCGATGAGTTGATCTTTGACGCACGCATACGGACACGTCCATTGACGAAAATGCACAGATAGCACAACTTTTCAGCGTCAATGCCTTTAGAAGGTACAGCAGAAATTTGAAGTCGATCCGCCTAACTCCCTAGGAGGAGTTTGTTAAAGTAGGGAGTGTGCAAATCGTCCCAAAAATAGCCATAAAATTCAAAATGGCCGACTTCCTGTTGCGTTTAGGACATCGCTCCAAGAGGCTTTTTGGTGCGTCTGGACATAATACACGTGCCACAGAAATTTCGTACATGTAGGTAAAGCGTCGCGGCGGGGACTGCTTTGTTAAATGTCACTTCCTGTTGCCAGCAGGTGGCGCTATGACTGCGGGTAAATGTCGTCATGTACATGTGTTCAGGGCGGGACTCTTGTCAAACGTGCAAAATTTCGTGGCAGATCTGAGCATGTAAAGCCACGTTACTACAACTTCCTGTTTCATGGCGAATCATCGATGCCACGGACACGTCCATTGACGAAACCGCGCCAGATAGCACAACTTTACATCGTCAATGCCTTTAGAAGGCACAGCAGAAATTTGAAGTCGATCCGACTAAATCCCTAGGAGGAGTTAGTTAAAGTCACGGAGTGTGTATATCACCAAGAAATTGACATTAAATTCAAAATGGCGGACTTCCTGTTGGGTTTAGGGCATGGCTCCAAGAGGCTTTTGTGCGTCTGGACATGATACATGTGGCACAGAAATTTCGTACATGTAGGTAAAACGTGCGGCGGGGCTACTTCATTAAAGTTCACTTCCTGTTGCCAGAAGGTGGCGCTATGACTGGGGGTGAATGTCGGCATGTAGATTTGTTCAGGGTGGGACTCTTGTCAAGCGTGCAAAATTTCGTGGAGATCTGAGCATGTACAGCCAAGTTACTACAACTTCCTGTTTCATGGCTGAATCATCGACGCACACGGACACGTATATCGGCGTAAAACGTGCAGATAGCACAACTTTTCATCGTCAATGCCTTGAGAAGGCACAGCAGAAATTTGAGGTCGATCCGACTAAATCCCTAGGAGGAGTTCGTTAAAGTACGGACTGTGCGAATCGTCCCAAAATGGCGGCCAAATTCAAAATGGCGGACTTCCTGTGGAGTTTAGGGTATGGGTTCTTGAGGCTTTTTTGTGCGTCTTGATATGATACATGTCCCCACCAAATTTCGTCCATGTAGGTCGAACGGGGACGAGGGGCTAATTTTTCTAATTTTCTAGGTGAGCTAGCGAACCATTTTGCCCACGCCCATCCGCGAAACCCACAAAATACTGAAATTTTTCACCAGTCCTGACATGCGTGCCAAATTTGGTGAGTTTTCGAGCATGTTGCGGCCGCGAAAATGGGGCTTACTTTGCAGAAAAATAATAATAATAAAGAAAAAAAAAAAAAAAATAATCCTAACAGTTTCAATAGGGTCCTTCGCACGTTTCGTGCTCGGGCCCTAATAAAGAAAAAAAAAAATAATCCTAACAGTTTCAATAGGGTCCTTCGCACGTTTCGTGCTCGCGTGCCTAATTAAAGCTGCAAGCAGCGATGGGCGGGCCCTCGCACCTGTAGCGCGTCGGGGTGTGATGCGGCCGCGTTGCATATTCTGGAGGTCTGCCGGTGCGGCTGAGCATTTTCTACGCGATTCGGAAGTTGCATGAAGGTTTTGTACCTCAATTCGTGTTGCCAGCAGGTGGCACTATCACTGTGGGTGAATGTTGGCATGTAAATGTGTTCAGGGTAGGGCTGTTATTAAACATGTAAAATTTCGTATAGATCTGAGCATGTACAGTGAAGTTACAGCCACTTCCTGTTTCATGGCGAAGACTTGATCTTTGACGCCACGCCACGGACACGCCGATTGCCGAAAATGCGCAGATAGCACAACTTTTCATCGTCAATGCCTTTAGAAGGCACAGCAGACGTCTGAAAGCGATCCGACTAAATCCCTAGGAGCAGGTTCGTTAAAATACGGAGTGTGTAAATCGTCCCAAAATGGTCGCACAAATCAAAATGGCCGACATCCTGTAGGGTTTAGGGCATGGCTCCAAGAGGCTTTTTTGTACCTGTGGACATGCTACATGTACCACAGAAATTTCATACATGTAGGTCAAACGTGCGGCGGGGGCTGCTTCGTTAAAGGTCACTTCCTGTTGCCAGCAGGTGGCGCTATGACTGGGGGTGAATGTCAGCATGTAGATTTGTTCAGGGCGGGACTCTTGTCAAGCGCGTAAAATTTCGTGCAGATCTGAGCATGGACAGCCAAGTTATTTCAACTTCCTGCTTCATGGCGAATCATCGACGCCACGGACACGCCCATGGACGATAACGCGCAGATAGCACAACTTTACATCGTCAATGCCTTTAGAAGACACAGCAGAAATTTGACATCGATCCGACTAAATCCCTAGGAGGAGTTAATTAAAATACAGGGTGTGTAAATCACCAAAACTTTGCCATAAAATTCAAAATGGCCGACTTCCTGTTGAGTTTAGGGCATCGCTCCAAGAGGCTTTTTGTGCGTCTGGACATGATACATGACCCCATAAAATTTCCTGCACGTAGATCAAACGTGCGGCGGGGGCTGCTTCGTTAAAGGTGACTTCCTCTCGCCAGCAGGTGGCGCTATGACTGTGGGTAAATGTCAGCATGTACATTTGTTCAGGGCGGGACTCTTGTCAAACGTGCAAAATTTTGTCCAGATCTGAGCATGTACAGTGAAGTTATAACAACTTCCTGTTTCATGGCGAATCATCGACGCCACAGACACGCCCATCGACGAAAACGCGCAGATAGCACAACTTTTCATCGTCAATGCCTTTAGAAGGCACAGCAGAAATTTGAAGTCGATCCGACTAAATCCCTAGGAGGAGTTAGTTAAAGTATGGAGTGTGTAAATTGTCCCAAAATGGCCGCCAAATGCAAAATGGCGGACTTCCTGTCGAAGTTTAGGGTATGGGTTCTTGAGGCTTTTTTTGTGCTGTCTTGATATGATACACGTCCCCACCAAATTTCGTGCATGTAGGTCGAACGTGGATGAGGGGCTAATTTTTCTAATTTTCTAGGTGAAGCTAGCGAGCCAATTTGCCTCGACCATCCACGAAACCCACAAAATACTGAAATTTTTCACCAGTCCTGACACGCGTGCCAAATTTGGTGAGTTTTCGAGCATGTTGCGGCCGCGAAAATTGAGCTTACTTTGCAGAAAAAATAATAATAAAGAAAAAAAAAAAATTAAAGCTGCAAGCAGCGATGGGCGGACCCTCGCATCACGTAGCACGTCGGGTGCGATGCGGCCGCGTTGCATATTCTGGAGCTCTGCCAGTGAGGCTGTGAATTTGCTAAGAGCTTCGAGGCTGCATGAAGGTGTTATAGGTCACTTCCTGTGTTCCCTTTGCACTCGCGCTATGAATATAAATGAATCTTGGTGTGTAGATGTGTTCGGGGTGGGACAGTTATCATGCATGTAAAGTTTTGTTCAGATTTGAGCATGTCATCAGGGTCCCATGGGGAACAATTGATCGAAATGTGGTGTCAGTTGAACCAGTGATACTGGAGATACAAAATGAATGTAAGTGAATGGGAGTGTTTTTTCAAATACAATTAATAGAGTCAACTTTTGGCGATTGACACCAAATTTCACACAGGCCTTTGGGAAGTCATGCTGCATAAGGTCCCCAAGTTAGGTGTTGATCGGTCATTCAAAACACATTCAAAATGTGCCATGATTGAAAATCCCATTCATTTCAATGGGCTTTCCCACGGCATTCCAGCTTCGATGATAGCGCCACCTTGAGGCCGATTTGCAAGAAATTTTGCAGGTGTCATCAGGGACCCATGGGAAAGATTTGACCAAAATTTGGTTTCAATCGGACCTGTGGTTCTGGAGATATAAAATGAATGTAAGTCAATGGGATTGTTTTTTATGTTTAATCCCCAATAACAGCGCCACCTATGGGCACATTAGAATGCACTTTGGTACCTGAGGTTAGGGGACCATGCTGAACAACTTGGCACAAAGTTCACGTCAATGCGACTTGCGGTTATGCCAGAACTAATTTTTTGCGTTAAACAGCGCCACCTAGAGGCTAGTTGCACCACATTTTGCACAGGCCCTCAGGGGGGGCGTCCCACATAAGTTCTCCGAGTTTGGTGTCGATTGGCCATTCCAAAGCAAAGATATGACATCAGTTAGTGTTGCTAGCGTTTTGCGTGAGTAATCGTTAGCTTATAGCGTGAACAGTTTTTTGCGTATCGATCTGGGGAGCACAAGCCAGTATGATGTGTGTCCAGAGATGGTCCATGCCAAATTTGGTGTCGATCAGACTTCGCGGTTTCGGAGGAGTTAATTCTGAGTGGCTAGTCAGTTTTCGTGATTTTGCGCAAAAAAATTGAAGGCAGAAATGGGCGTGGCCTATACCAGGAGATTCAGCTCGATCCCCTATATATAGTCATGTCCCCAAAAAATGTTGTGCATGTAGGTCAAACGTGCGACAGGGGCTGCTTCGTTGAAGGACACTTCCTGTTGCCAGCAGGTGGCGCTATGACTGTGGGCAAAATTCGGCATGTACATGTGTTCAGGGCGGGCCTCTTGTCAAACGTGCAAAAGTTCGTGCAGATCTGAGCATATACAGCCAAGTTGCAACAACTTCCTGTTTCGTGGCTGAATCATCGGCGCCACGGACACGCCATTGACTGAAAACGCCGCAGATAGCACAACTTTACATCGTCAATGCCTTGAGAAGGCACAGCAGAAATTTGAAGGCGATCCGACGGAACCCTAGCAGGAGTTAGTTAAAGTACGGAGTGTGCGAATCGTCCCAAAATGGCAGCCACATTCAAAATGGCGGACTTCCTGTTGAGTTTAGGGTATGGGTTCTTGAGGCTTTTTTGTGCATCTTGATATGATACACGTCCCCACCGAATTTCGTCCATGTAGGTCAAACGTGGACCGAGGGGCTAATTTTTCCAATTTTCTAGGTGGCGCTAGCGAGCCATTTTGCCACGCCGCATCGCTGAAACCCACAAAATACTGAAATTTTTCACCAGTCCTGACACGCGTGCCAAATTTGGTGAGTTTTCGAGCATGTTGCGACCGCGAAAATGGGGCTTACTTTGCAGAAAAAAGAAAAAAGAAAAAAAAAAATAATCCTTACAATTTCAATAGGGTCCTCGCACCGTTAGTGCTCGGGCCCTAAAAAAAAATAATTAAAGCTGCAAGCAGCGATGATGGGCCCTCGCACCTGTAGCGCCGTCGGGTGTGAGCCGGTCGCGTTGCCTATTGTGGACCCCTGCCTGTCAGCGGCTGTGAATTGTCTATGCGCTCGGAGGCTGCATGAAGGTGGTGTAACTCACTTCCTGTTGCCAGCAGGTGGCGCTATGACTGTTGGTGAATGTCGGCATGTACATGTGTTCAGGGCGGGACTATTATCCTACATGTGAAGTTTGGTGCAAATGTGAGCATGTACATTGAAGTTACAACCACTTCCTCTGTCATGGCATAGACTTGATCTTTGACGCCATCGCCATCGGACACGCCCATTGGCAACAACGCGCAGATAGCACAACTTTTCATCCTCAATGCCTTAAGAAGGCACAGCAGAAATTTGAAGTCAATCCGACTAAATCTCTAGGAGGAGTTCGTTAAAGTACAGAGTGTGTAAATCATCCAATAATGGCGGCAAAATTCAAAATGGCCGACTTCCTTTTGGGTTTAGGGCATCGCTCCAAGAGGCTTTTTTGTGCGTCTGGACATGATAGATGTGCCACAGAAATTTCGTACATGTAGGTCAAACGTGGGGCCGGGGCTGCTTGGTTAAAGGTCACTTCCTGTTACCAACAGGTGGCGCTATGACGGTGGGTGAATGTCAGCATGTAGATTTGTTCAGGGCGGGACTCTTGTCAATCGTGTAAAATTTTGTGCAGATCAAAGCATGTACAATGAAGTTACAACAACTTCCTGTTTCATGGCTGAATCATCGACGCCACAGACACCATCCATCGACGAAAACGCCGCAGATAGCACAACTTTACATCGTCAATGCCTTTAGAAGGCACAGCAGAAATTTGAAGTCGATCTGACTAAATCCCTAGGAGGAGTTCGTTAAAGTCACGGAGTGTGTAAATCGTCCCAAAATGGCGGCTAAATTCAAAATGGCGGACTTCCTGTGGAGTTTAGGGTATGGGTTCTTGAGGCTTTTTGTACCTCTGGACATGATACATGTGCCACAGACGTTTCGTTCATGTACGTCAAACGTGCGGCGGGGGCTGCTTCGTTCAAGGTCACTTCCTGTTGCCAGCAGGTGGCGCTATGACTGTGGGTGCATGTCGGCATGCAGATTTGTTCAGGGCGGGACTCTTGTCAAACGTGTAAAATTTTGTGCAGATCTGAGCATGTACAGCCAAGTTACTACAACTTCCTGTTTCATGGCGATTCATCGACGCCACGGACACGCCCATCGACGAAAACGCGCAGATAGCAACAACTTTACATCTTCAATGCCTTTAGAAGGCACAGCAGAAATTTGAAGTCGATCTGACTCTATCTGTAGGAGGAGTTAGTTAAAATCGCGGATGTGTAAATCACCAAAACATTGCCATAAAATTCAAAATGGCCGACTTCCTGTTAAGTTTAGGGCATCGCTCCAAGAGGCTTTTTTGTGCATCTCGAAATGATAGATGTACCACAGCAATTTCGTACATGTCGGTCAAACGTGCGGCACGGGCTGCTTCGTTAAAGGTCACTTCCTGTTGCCAGCAGGTGGCGCTATGACTATGGTTGAATGTCTGCATGTACATGAGTTCAGGGCGGGACTCTTATCCTACATGGAAAGTTTGGTGCAGATGTGAGCATGTTCAGTGAAGTTACAACCACTTCCTGTGTCATGGCTGAAGACTTGATCTTTGACGCCACGCCATCGGACACGCCCATTGACGTAAAACGCGCAGATAGCACAACTTTTCATCGTCAATGCCTTGAGAAGGAACAGCAGAAATGTGAAGTCGATCCGACTAAATCCCTAGGAGGAGTTCAGTCGAAATACGGAGCGTGTAAATCATCCAAAAATTGCCATAAAATTCAAAATGGCCGACTTCCTGTTGAGTTTAGGGCATCGCTCCAAGAGGCTTTTTGTGCGTCTGTACATGATAGATGTACCACAGAAATTTCGTGCATGTCGGTCAAACGTCGCGGCGGGGCTGCTTCGTTAAAGGTCACTTCCTGTTGCCAGCAGGTGGCGCTATGACTGTGGTTGAATGTCGGCATGTACATGCGTGTTCAGGGCGGGACTCTTGTCAAACGTGCAAAATTTCGTGCAGATCTGAGCATGTACAGCCAAGTTACTACAACTTCCTGTTTCATGGCTGAATCGCCGACGCCATCGGACACGTTCCATTGACGCATAACGCGCAGATAGCACAACTTTACATCGTCAATGCCTTTAGAAGGCACAGCAGAAATTTGAAGTCGATCCGACTAAATCCCTAGGAGGAGTTTGTTAAAGTACGGAGTGAGTGAATCGTCCCAAAATGGCCGCAGAATTCAAAATGGCCGACTTCCTGTCGAGTTTAGGATATGGGTTCTTGAGGCTTTTTTGTGCGTCTTGATATCATACACGTCCCCACCAAATTTCGGTCCAAGTAGGTCGAACGTGGACGAGGGCTAATTTTTTCTAATTTTGTAGGTGGCCTGGCGAGCCATTTTGCCACGCCCGTCCGCGAAACCCACAAAATACGAAATTTTCACCAGTCCTGACATGCGTGCCAAATTTGGTGAGTTTTCGAGCATGTTGCGGCCGCTGAAAAATGAGCTTACTTTGCAGAAAAATAATAATAAAGAAAAAAAAAAAAAATTAAAGCTGCAAGCAGCGATGATGGCCCTCGCACCTGTAGCGTCGAGGGTGTGATGCGTCGCGTTGCATATTCTGGAGCTGTGCCGATGCGGCTGTGCATTTGCTATGCAATTCGGACGTTGCATGAAGGCTTTGCACCTCACTTCCTGTTGCCAGCAGGTGGCGCTATGACTGTGGCTGAATGTCGGCATGTACATGTGTTCGGGGCGGGACTCTTATTCTACGTGTAAAGTTTGGTGCAGATGTGAGCATGTTCACTGATGTTACAATAACTTCCTGTGTCATGGCGATGAGTTGATCTTTGACGCCATCGCCATCGGACCACTCCATTGATCGAAAACGCGCAGATAGCACAACTTTTCATCGTCAATGCCTTTAGAAGGTACAGCAGAAATTTGAAGTCGATCCGACCAAATCCCTAGGAGGAGATAGTTAAAGTACAGAGTGTGTAAATCACCAAAACTTTGGCCTAAAATTCAAAATGGCCGACTTCGTGTTGAGATTAGGGGAGTGGACCAAGAGGCTTTTTTGTGCGTCTGGACATGATCCATGTGCCATAGAAATTCCATACATGTAGGGCAGACGTTGACGGGGCTGCTTTGTTAAAGGTCACAACAAGCTCACTTCCTGTTGCCAGCAGGTGGCGCTATGACTGTGGGTGAATGTTGGCATGGAGATCTGTTCAGGGCGGGACTCTTGTCAAGCGTGTAAAATTTCGTGCAGATCGGAGCATCTACAGTGAAGTTACAACCACTTCCTGTGTCATGGCGAAGAGTTGATCTTTGACGCCATCGCCACAGACACGCCCATTGACATACTACTGCCGCAGATAGCACAACTTTACATCGTCAATGCCTTAAGAAGGCACAGCAGAAATTTGAAGTCGATCCGACTAAATCCCTAGGAGGAGTTCGTTAAAATACGGATTGTGTAAATCAGAAAGAAATTACCATAAAATTCAAAATGGCCGACTTCCTGTTGAGTTTAGGGCATCGCCCAAGAGGCTTTTGTGCGTCTGGACATGATAGATGTACCACAGAATTTTCGTATACGTAGGTCAAACGTGTGGCGGGGCTGCTTCGTTAAAGGTCACTTCCTGTTGCCAGCAGGTGGCGTTATGACTATGGTTGAATGTTGGCATGGACATTTGTTCAGGGCGGGACTCTTGTCAAATGTACAAAATTTGGTGCGGCTCTGAGCAGGTATGGTGAAGTTACAACAACTTCCTGTTTCATGGCGAATCATCGACGCCACGGACACGTCCATCGACGAAAATGCGCACAAAGCACAACTTTTCATCGCCAATGCCTTTAGAAGGCACAGCAGAAATTTGAAGTCGATCCGACTGAATCCCTAGGAGGAGTTCGTTAAAGTACGGATGTGTAAATCGTCCCAAAATGGCCGCAAAATTCAAAATGGCGGACTTCCTGTTGAGATTAGAGGAGTGGTCCAGGAGGCTTTTTTGTATCGTCTGGACATGATAGATGTACCACAGAAATTCCGTAACTGTAGGTTAAACGTGGGGCTGGAGCTGCTTCGTTAAAGGTCACTTCCTGTCGCCAGCAGGTGGCGCTAT
This sequence comes from Lepomis macrochirus, assembly GCA_024633595.2. Taxonomy (NCBI): domain Eukaryota; kingdom Metazoa; phylum Chordata; class Actinopteri; order Centrarchiformes; family Centrarchidae; genus Lepomis; species Lepomis macrochirus. Next base: position 41,503,469 of record JALXJV020000004.1, on the reverse strand, counting down.
GACTGTGGGTAAATGTCGGCATGTACTTGTGTTCAGGGCGGGACTCTTGTCAAACGTGCAAAATTTCATGCAGATGTGAGCATGTACACTGAAGTTATAACAACTTCCTGTTTCATGGCTGAATAATCGACGCCATCGGACACGCTCATCGATCGAAAACGCGCAGATAGCACAACTTTTCATCGTCAATCCCTTTAGAAGGCACAGCAGAAATTTGACGTCGATCAGACTAAATCCCTAGGAGGAGTTAGTTAAAGTACGGAGTGTGGAAATCGTCCCAAAATGGCGGCACAATTCAAAATGGCGGACTTCCTGTTTGGTTTAGGGCATCGCTCCAAGAGGCTTTTGTGCGTCTGGACATGATACATGTGCCACAGAAATTTCGTTACATGTAGGTCAAACGTAGAGTGGGGGCTGTTTCGTTAAATGTCACTTCCTGTTGCCAGCAGGTGGCGCTATGACTGTGGGCTGAATGTTGGCATGTAGATGTGTTCAGGGCGGGACTCTTGTCAAACGTGCAAAATTTCGTGCAGATCTGAGCATGTACACCAAAGTTACAACAACTTCCTGTTTCATGGCTGAATCGTCGACGCCACGGACACGCCCATTGACGAAAACGCAGCAGAGAGCACAACTTTACACCCTCAATGCCTTTAGAAGGCACAGCAGAAATTTGATGTCGATCCGACAAAATCCCTAGGAGGAGTTAGTTAAAAGTACGAAGTGTGCAAATCGTCCCAAAATGGTCACCAAATTCAAAATGGCGGACTTCCTGTCGAGTTTAGGGTATGGGTTCTTGAGGCTTTTTTGTGCGTCTTGATATGATACATGTCCCCACCAAATTTCGTGCATGTAGGTCGAACGGGGACGAGGGGCTAATTTTTCAAATTTTGCAGGTGGCGCTTAGCGAGCCATTTTGCCACGCCCATCTGCGAAACCCACAAAATACTGAAATTTTTCACCAGTCCTGACATGTGTGCCAAATTTGGTGAGTTTTCGAGCATGTTAGCGCCGCAAAAATGAGCTTACTTTGCAGAAAAATAAAGAAAGAAAGAAAGAAAGAAAAAAAAAAATTAAAGCTGCAAGCAGCGATGGGCGGGCCCTCGCACCTGTAGCGCGTCGGGGTGTGAGCTGGTCGCGTTGCATATTGTGGAGCCCTGCCTGCGCGGCTGTGAATTTTCTATGCGCTTCGGAGGCCGCATGAAGGTTTTGTACCTGACTTCCTGTTGCCAGCAGGTGGCGCTATGACTGGGGGTGAATGTCAGCATGTACATGTGTTAAGGGCGGGACTGTTATTAAATGTGTAAAATTTCAGTACAGATCTGAGCATCTACAGTGAAGTTACAACCACTTCCTGTGTCATGGCGACGACTTGATCTTTGACGTAACGCCACGGACACGCCCATTGATCAAAAACGCCAAATAGCACAACTTTACATCATCAATGCCTTTAGAAGGCACAGCAGAAAATTGAAGTCTGCCGGACTAAATCCCTAGGAGGAGTTAGTTAAAGTACAGAGTGTGTAAATCATCCAAAAATGGCCGCACAATTCAAAATGGCCGACTTCCTGTCGGGTTTAGGGCATCGCTCCAAGAGGCTTTTTTGTGCGTCTGGACATGATCCATGTGCCACAGAAATTTCGTACATATAGGTAAAGCGTGCGCGGGGGCTGCTTCGTTAAAGGTCACTTCCTGTTGCCAGCAGGTGGCGCTATGACTGTGGGTGAATGTCGGCATGTACACGTGTTCAGGGCTGGGCTCTTGAATAACGTGCAAAATTTCGTGGCAGATCTGAGCATATACAGCCAAGTTGCAACAACTTCCTGTTTCGTGGCTGAATCATCGACGCCATCGGACACGCCCATTGACTGAAAACGCGCAGATAGCACAACTTTACATCGCCAATGCCTTTAGAAGGCACAGCAGAAATTTGAAGTCGATCCGACTAAATCCCTAGGAGGAGTTCGTTAAAGTACGCGAGTGTGTAAATCGTGCCGAAATGGCGGCCAAATTCAAAATGGCGGACTTCCTGTCGAGTTTAGGGCATCGCCCAAGAGGCTTTTTTGTGCGTCTGGACATGATACATGTGACACAGAAATTTCATACATGTAGGTCAAACGTGCGGCTGGGGCTGCTTCGTTAAAGGTCACTTCCTGTTGCCAGCAGGTGGCGCTATGACTGGGGGTGAATGCCGGCATGTACATGTGTTCAGGGTGGGACTCTTATTAAACGTGTAAAATTTTGTGCAGATCTGAGCATGTACACTGAAGTTACAACAACTTCCTGTTTCATGGCGAATTGTCGACGGCACGGACACGCCCATTGACGAAAACGCGCAGATAGCACAACTTTTCATCGTCAATGCCTTGAGAAGGCACAGCAGAAATTTGAAGTCGATCCGACTAAATCCCTAGGAGGAGTTCGCTAAAGCACGGCGTGTGCAAATCGTCCCAAAATGGCCACCAAATTCAAAATGGCGGACTTCCTGTCGAGTTTAGGGTATGGGTTCTTGAGGCTTTTGTGCGTCTTGATATGATACACGTCCCCACCAAATTTCGTGCATGTAGGTCGAACGTGGACGAGGGGCTAATTTTTCTAATTTTCTAGGTGGCGCTAGCGAAGCCATTTCGCCCGCCCATCCGCTGAAACCCACAAAATACGAAATTTTTCACCAGTCCTGACATGCGTGCCAAATTTGGTGAGTTTTCGAGCATGTTGCGGCTGCGAAAATTGAGCTTACTTTGCAGAAAAAAGGAAAAATTAAAGCTGCAAGCAGCGATGGGCGGGCCCTCGCACATGTAGCGCGTCGGGGTGTGATGCGGCCGCGTTGCATGTTCTGGAGGTCTCCAGGCGCGACCATGCATTCACTACGGGCTTTGGACGTTGCATGAAGGTTTTGTACCTCACTTCCTGTTGCCAGCAGGTGGCGCTATGACTATGGTTTAATGTCTGCATGTACATGAGTTCAGGGCGGGACTCTTATCCTACATGGAAAGTTTGGTGCAGATGTGAGCATGTTCAGTGAGGTTACAACCACTTCCTGTGTCATGGCGAAGACTTGATCTTCGACGCCACGCCATCGGACACTTCCATTGACGAAAACGCGCAGATAGCACAACTTTTCATCGCCAATGCCTTTAGAAGGAACAGCAGAAATTTGAAATCGATCCGACTAAATCCCTAGGAGGAGTTCGTCGAAATACGGAGCGTGTAAATCATCCAAAATTGCCATAAAATTCAAAATGGCCGACTTCCTGTTGAGTTTAGGGCATCGCTCCAAGAGGCTTTTTTGTGCGCCTGTACATGATAGATGTACGACTGAAATTTTGTGCATGTCGGTCAAACGTCGTGGCGGGGCTGCTTCGTTAAACATCACTTCCTGTTGCCAGCAGGTGGCGCTATGACTGTGGTTGATTGTCGGCATGTACACATGTTCAGGGCGGGACTCTTGTCAAACGTGCAAAATTTCGTGCAGATCTGAGCATGTACACTAAAGTTACTACAACTTCCTGTTTCATGGCTGAATCATCGACGCCACGGACACGTCCATTGACGAAAACGCGCAGATAGCACAACTTTACATCGTCAATGCCTTTAGAAGGCACAGCAGAAATTTGAGGTCGATCCGACTAAATCCCTAGGAGGAGTTCGTTAGAAGTACGGACTGTCGCGAATCGCTCGAAATGTCCGCCAATTTCAAAATGGCGGACTTCCTGTCGAAGTTTCGGGTATGGGTTCTTGAGGCTTTTTTGTGCGCCTTGATATGATACACGTCCCCACCAAATTTCGATCCATGTAGGTCGAACGTGGGACGAGGGGCTAATTTTTCTAATTTTCTAGGTGGCTTAGTGAGCCATTTTGCCCTCGCCGTCCGCTGAAACCCACAAAATACGAAATTTTTCACCAGTCCTGACATGCGTGCCAAATTTGGTGAGTTTTCGAGCATGTTGCGACCGCTGAAAAATGAGCTTACTTTGCAGAAAAATAATAAAGAAAGAAAAAAATAATCCTAACAGTTTCAATAGGGTCCTCGCATCGCTAGTGCTCGGGCCCTAAAAATAATCCTAACAGTTTCAATAGGGTCCTCGCGACGGTTCGCGTGCTCGGCCCTAAAAATTAAAGCTGCAAGCAGCGATGGGCGGGCCCTCGCACCTGTAGCACGTCGGGGTGCCATGCGGCCGCGTTGCATATTCTGGAGCTCTGCCGGTGAGGCTGTGAATTTCCTAAGCGCTTCGGAGGCTGCATGAAGATGTTATACGTCACTTCCTGTGTTCCCTTTGCACTCGGCGCTATGAATATAAATGAATTTTGGCGTGTAGATGTGTTCGAGCGGACAGTTATCATGCACGTAAAGTTTTGTTCAGATGTGAGCATGTCATCAGGGGCCCATGGGGAACAATTGATCCAAATTTGGTGTCAGTTGAACCAGTAGTACTGGAGCTACAAAATGAATGTAAGTGAATGGGAGTGTTTTTCAAATACAATTAATAGAGTCAACTTTTGGCCGATTGACACCAAATTTCACACAGGCTTTGGGGAAGTGATGCTGCATAAGGTCCCTAGGTTTGGTGTTGATCGGTCCTTCCAAACACATTGAAAATGTGCCATGATTGAGAATCCTATTCATTTCAATGGGCTTTCCCACGGCATTTCAGCTTTGATTGTAGCACCACCTTGAGGCCGAATTGCAAGAAATTTTGCAGGTGTCATCAGGGGCCCATGGGGAACAATTGATCCAAATTTGGCATCAGTTGAACCAGTGGTACTGGAGATACAAAATGAATGTAAGTGAATGGGATTCTTTTTTGTGTTTAATCCCCAATAACAGCGCCACCTATGGGCACATTAGGATGCACTTTGGTACCTGAGGTCAGGGGACCATGCTGAACAATTTGGCAACAAAGTTCACGCCAATGCGACTTGGCGGTTATGCCAGAACTAATTTTTTCGCGTTAAACAGCGCCACCTAGAGGCTAGTTGCACCAAATTTTGCACAGGCCCTCAGGGGGGCGTCCCACATAAGTCCTCCGAGTTTGGTGTCGATTGGCCATTCCAAAGCAAAGATATGACATCAGTTAGTGTTGCTAGCATTTTGCGTGAGTAATCGCTAGCTTATAGCGGGAACAGTTTTTTGCGTGATCGATCTGGGGAGCACAAGCCAGTATGATGTGTGTCCAGAGATGGTCCATGCCAAATTTGGTGTCGATCGGACTTGCGGTTTCGAGGAGTTAATTCTGAGTGGCTAGTCAGTTTTCGTGATTTTGCGCAAAAAATTGAAGGCAGAAATGGGCGTGGCCTATACCAGCAGATTCAGCTCGATCCCCTATATATAGACATGTCCCCAAGAAATGTCGTGCATGTAGGTCAAACGCGGCGACGGGGCTGCTTCGTTGAAGGACACTTCCTGTTGCCAGCAGGTGGCGCTATGGCTGGGGTGAATATCAGCGTCTAGATTTGTTCAGGGCGGGACTCTTGTCAATAGTGTAAAATTTCGTGCAGATCTGAGCATATACAGCCAAGTTACTACAACTTCCTGTTTCATGACTGAATCATCTACGCCATGGACACTTCCATTGACTAAAACGCGCAGATAGCACAACTTTACATCGTCAATGCCTTTAGAAGGCACAGCAGAAATTTGAAGTCGATCCGACTAAATCCCTAGGAGGAGTTCGTTAAAGTACGGAGTGTGTAAATCGTCCGAAAATGACCGCACAATTCAAAATGGCGGACTTCCTGTCGAGTTTAGGGTATGGGTTCTTGAGGCTTTTTTGTGCGCCTTGATATGATACACGTCCCCACCAAATTTCGGTCCATGTAGGTCGAACGCGGACGAGGGCTAATTTTTTCTAATTTTCTAGGTGGCGTTAAGCGTAGCCATTTTGCCCTGCCATCCGCTGAAACCCACAAAATACTGAAATTTTTCACCAGTCCTGACATGCGTGCAAATTTCGCGTGAGTTTTCGAGCATGTTGCGCCGCTGAAAAGTGAGCTTACTTTGCAGAAAAAAGAAAAAGAAAAAAAAAAAATAATCCTTACAATTTCAATAGGGTCCTCGCACCGTTAGTGCTCGGGCCCTAAAAATAATCCTAACAGTTTCAATAGGGTCCTCATGACGGTTCGTGCTCGGGTTCTAATAAAGCTGCAAGCAGCGATGATGGCCCTCGCACTACGTGGCTGGCCGGGCATGTGGCATGTGGTGTTTCATATTCTGGAGCTCTGCCAGTGTGGCTGTGCATTTGCTACGCCGATTCGGACGCTGCATGAAGGTTTTGTAACTCACTTCCTGTTGCCAGCAGGTGGCGCAATGACTGGGGGTGAATGTCGACATGTAGATTTGTTCAGTGCGGGACTCTTATCAAGCATGTAAAATTTCATGCAGATCTGAGCATGTACACTGGAGTTACAAGCACTTCCTGTGTCATGGCGAAGAATTGATGTTTGACGCCACGCCACGGACACGCCGATTGATCGAAAGCACGCAGATAGCACAACTTTTCATCGCCAATGCCTTTAGAAGGCACAGCAGAAATTTGAAGTCGGTCCGACTAAATCCCTAGGACGAAGTTCAGTCAAAGTATGGAGTGTGTAACTCGTCCCAAAATGGCCACCTAAATCAAAATGGCCGACTTCTTGTTAAGATTAGGGAGTGGTCCAAGAGGCTTTTTGTGCGCCTGAAATGATACATGTGCCACAGAAATTACGCATATGTAGGTCAAACGCGCGGTGGGTGCTGCTTCGTTAAAGGTCACTTCCTGTTGCCAGCAGGTGGCGCTATGACTGTGAGCGTAATGTCGGCATGTAGATTTGTTGAGGGCGGGACTCTTGTCAAACGTGTAAAATTAAGAGCAGATCTGAGCATGTACAGCAAAGTTACTACAACTTCGTGTTTCATGGCGTAATCGTCGACGCCACGGACACGCCTTTGACGAAAATGCGCAGATAGCACAACTTTACATCGCCAATGCCTTTAGAAGGCACAGCAGAAATCTGAAATCGATCGGACTAAATCCCTAGGAGGAGTTAGTTAAAATACAGAGTGTGTAAATCATCTAAAAATGGGCGCAATTCAAAATGGCGGACTTCCTGTTGAGATTAGAGGAGTGATCCAAGAGGCTTTTTTGTGCGCCTGGACATGATAGATATACCACAGAAATTCTATAACTGTAGGTTAAACGTAGGCGAGGGCTGCTAAGTTAAACGTCACTTCCTGTTGCCAGCAGGTGGCGCTATGACTGGGGTGAATGTCGGCATGTACATGTGTTCAGGGCGGACTCTTGTCAAGCGTGCAAAATTTCGTGCGGATCTGAGCTTGTGCAGCCAAGTTACTACAACTTCCTGTTTCATGGCGTAATCATCAACGCCACGGACACGCCTCATTGACGAAAATACGCAGATAGCACAACTTTTCATCATCAATGCCTTTAGAAGGCACAGCAGAAATTTGATGTCGATCCGCTGTAACTCCCTAGGAGGAGTTAGTTAAAGTAAGGAGTGTGTAAATCATGCAAAAATGGCGCAAAATTCAAAATGGGCTGACTTCCTGTTGGGTTTAGGGCATTGCTCCAAGAGGCATTTTGTACCTGTTGACATGATACATGTCCCCACAAAAATTTCGATGCGTGTAGATAAAACGCGCGGCGGGGCTGCTTCGTTAAAGGTCACTTCCTGTCGCCAGCAGGTGGCGCTATGACTGCGGGTAAATGTCCGCATGTAGATTGGTTCAGGGCGGGACTCTTGTCAATAGTGTCAAATTTGCGCAGATCTGAGCATGTACAGCCAAGTTACAACAACTTCCTGTTTCATGGCTGAATCATCGACGCCACGGACACGCCCATTGATCTAAAACGCAGAGAGCACAACTTTTCATCGCCAATGCCTTTAGAAGGCACAGCAGAAATTTGAAGTTGATCCGACTAAATCCCTAGGAGGAGTTCGTTAAAGTACAAAGTGTGCAAATTGTCCCAAAATGGCCACCAAATTCAAAATGGCGGACTTCCTGTGGAGTTTAGGGTATGGGTTCTTGAGGCTTTTTTGTGCGCTCTTGATATGATACACGTCCCCACCAAATTTCGTGCATGTAGGTCGAACGTGGACGAGGGGCTAATTTTTCTAATTTTGTAGGTGGCGCTTAGCGAGCCATTTTTCGACGCCATCCGCTGAAACCCACAAAATACGTAAATTTTTCACCAGTCCTGACACGCGTGCCAAATTTGGTGAGTTTTCGAGTACGTTGCGCCGCGAAAAAATGAGCTTACTTTGCAGAAAAAAGAAAGAAAAATTAAAGCTGCAAGCAGCGATATGGCCCTCGCACCTGTAGCGCCGGTGTGCGATGCGCCGCCTTGCATGTTCTGGAGCTCGGCCGGTGCATATGTGCATTTGCTACGCTAATTTGACGCTGCATGAAGGTTTTGTACCTCACTTCCTGTTGTCAGCAGGTGGCGCTATGACTGTCGGCAAATGTCGGCATGTACATGAATTTAGGGCGGACTGTTATCCTACATGTAAAGTTTCGTGCAGATGTGAGCATCTACAGTGAAGTTACAACCACTTCCTGTGTCATGGCGACGACTTGATCTTTGACGCCATCGCCACGGACACGCCCATTGACGAAAAACGCCGCAGATAGCACACAACTTTTCATCGCCAATGCCTTTAGAAGGAACAGCAGAAATTTGAAGTCGATCCGACTAAATCCCTAGGAGGAGTTCGTCGAAATACTGGAGCGCGTAAATCATCCAAAATTGCCATAAAATTCAAAATGGCCGACTTCCTGTTGAGTTTAGGGCATCGCCCAAGAGGCTTTTTTGTGCGCCTGTACATGATAGATGTACGACAGAAATTTTGTGCATGTCGGTCAAACGCGTGGCGGGGCTGCTTCGTTAAACATCACTTCCTGTTGCCAGCAGGTGGCGCTATGACTGTGGTTGATTGTCGGCATGTACACATGTTCAGGGCGGGACTCTTGTCAAACGTGCAAAATTTCGTGCAGATCTGAGCATGTACACTAAAGTTACTACAACTTCCTGTTTCATGGCTTAATCATCGACGCCACGGACACGCTTCATTGACGAAAACGCGCAGATAGCAACAACTTTACATCATCAATGCCTTTAGAAGGCATAGCAGAAATTTGAGGTCGATCCGACTAAATCCCTAGGAGGAGTTCGCTAAAGTACGGACTGTGCGAATCGTTCCCAAAATGTCCGCCAATTTCAAAATGGCGGACTGCCTGTCGAAGTTTCGGGTATGGGTTCTGAGGCTTTTTTGTGCGCCTTGATATGATACACGTCCCCACCAAATTTCGGCCCATGTAGGTCGAACGTGGACGAGGGGCTAATTTTTTCAAATATTCTAGGTGGCGCTTAGTGAGCCATTTTGCCCGCTCCGTCCGCGAAACCCACAAAATACGAAATTTTTCACCAGTCCTGACATGCGTGCCAAATTTGGTGAGTTTTCGAGCATGTTGCGACCGCAAAAAATGAGCTTACTTTGCAGAAAAATAATAAAGAAAGAAAAAAAATAATCCTAACAGTTTCAATAGGGTCCTCGCACGGTTCGTGCTCGGGCCCTAATAATAAAGAAAAAAAAAAAAAATCCTAACAGTTTCAATAGGGTCCTTCGCACGTTTCGTGCTCGGGCCCTAATTAAAGCTGCAAGCAGCGATGGGCGGGCCCTCGCACATGTAGCGTGTCGGGGTGTGATGCAGCCGCGTTGCACATTCTGGAGCTCTGCCGGTGTGGCTGTGCACTTGCTACGAGAATCGGATGCTGCATGAAGGTTTTGCACCTCACTTCCTGTAGCCAGCAGGTGGCGCTATGACTGTGGGTGAATGTCGGCATGTACATGTGTTCAGGGTAGGACTGTTGTCAAACGTGCAAAATTTCATGCAGATCTGAGCATGTACACTGAAGTCAGAACAACTTCCTGTTTCATGGCGAATCATCGACGCCATGGACACGTCTATCGATCAAAAACGCGCAGATAGCACAACTTTACATCGTCAATGCCTTTAGAAGGCACAGCAGAAATTTGAAGTCGATCCGACTAAATCCCTAGGAGGAGTTCGTTAAAGTACGGAGTGTGTAAATTGTCCAAAAATTGATATAAAATTAAAAATAGCTGACTTCCTGTTGAGTTTAGGGCATCACTCCAAGAGGCTTTTTTGTGCGTCTTGATATGATACACGTCCGCACCAAATTTCATGCATGTAGGTCAAACGTGCGACGGGGGCTGCTTCGTTAAAGGTCACTTCCTGTTGCCAGCAGGTGGCGCTATGACTGTGGGTGAATGTCGGCATGTACATGTGTTCAGGGCGGGACTCTTGTCGAACATGCCACATTTCGTGCAGATCTGAGCATGTACACTGAAGATAGAACAACTTCCTGTTTCATGGCGAATAATCGACGCCACGGACACGCCCATCGACGAAAACGCGCAGATAGCACAACTTTTCATCGTCAATGCCTTTAGAAGGCACAGCAGAAATTTGAAGTCGATCCGACTAAATCCCTAGGAGGAGTTCGTTAAAGTATGGAGTGTGTGAATCGTCCCAAAATGGCGGCCAAATTCAAAATGGCGGACTTCCTGTCGAGTTTAGGGTATGGGTTCTTGAGGCTTTTTTGTGCGCCTTGATATGATACACGCCCCCACCAAATTTCGTGCATGTAGGTCGAACGTGGACGAGGGGCTAATTTTTCTAATTTTGTAGGTGGCTTAGCGAGCCATTTTGCCATGCCCGTCCGCAAAACCTACAAAATACTGAAATTTTTTCACCAGTCCTGACACGCGTGCCAAATTTGGTGAGTTTTCGGCATGTTGCGGCCGCGAAAATGGAGCTTACTTTGCAGAAAAAAAAGAAAAGAAAAAAAATTAAAGCTGCAAGCAGCGATGGCTGGCCCTCGCACCTGTAGCGCCGTCAGGTGTGTTGCTACCGCGTTGCCTATTGTGGACCCCTGCCTGTGCGACTGTGAATTTTCTTTGCGCCGGAGGCTGCATGAAGGTTTTGTACCTTACTTCCTGTTGCCAGCAGGTGGCGCTATGACTGGGGTGAATCTCGGCATGTACATGTGTTAAGTGCGGGACTCTTATTAAATGTGTAAAATTTCGTACAGATCTGAGCATCTACAATGAAGTTACAACCACTTCCTTTGTCATGGCTGAAGACTTGAACTTTGACGCCACGCCACGGACACGCCCATTGACATATAATGAGCAGATAGCACAACTTTACATCGCCAATGCCTTTAGAAGGCACAGCAGAAATTTGAAGTCGATCCGACTCTATCTCTAGGAGGAGTTAATTAAAATAATGGAGTGTAAATCACCAAAACTTTGCCATAAAATTCAAAATGGCCGACTTCCTGTTGAGTTTAGGGCATCGCTCCAAGAGGTTTTTTTGTGCGCCTGGACATGATAGATGTACCACAGAAATTTCGTACATGTAGGTCAAACCTGTGTCGGGGCTGCTTCGTTGAAGGTCACTTCCTGTTGCCAGCAGGTGGCGCTATGACTATGGTTGAATGTTGGCATGTACATTTGTTCAGGGCAGGACTGTTGTCAAATGTACAAAATTTGGTGCAGATCTGAGCATGTATAGCGAAGTTACTACAACTTCCTGTTTCATGGCGAATCATCGACGTCCACGGACACTTCCATTGACGAAAACGCGCAGATAGCACTAACTTTTAATCGTCAATGCCTTTAGAAGGCACAGCCGAAATTTGAAGTCGATCTGATTACATCCCTAGGAGGAGTTAGTTAAAGCACGGAGTGTAAATCGTCCCAAAATGGTCGCGACAATTGAAAATGGCGGACTTCCTGTTGGGTTTAGGGCATGGCTCCAAGAGGCTTTTTTGTACCTCTGGACATGATACATGTGCCACAGAAATTTCGTGACATGTAAGTCAAACGTAGCGGCGAGGGCTGCTTCATTAAGGGTCACTTCCTGTCGCCAGCAGGTGGCGCTATGACTGCGGGTGAATGTCGGCATGTAGATTTGTTCAGGGCGGGACTCTTGTCAAATGGGCAAAATTTGGTGCAGATCTGAGCATGTACAGCCAAGTTACTACAACTTCCTGTTTCATGGTGAATCGTCAATGCCACGGACACGTCCATCGATCGAAAACGCCCAGATAGCACAACTTTAGATCGTCAATGCCTTTACAAGGCACAGCAGAAATTTGAAGTCGATCCGACTAAATCCCTAGGAGGAGTTAGTTAAAGTACAGAGTATTTAAATCGTCCAAAATGGCGGCACAATTCAAAATGGCGGACTTCCTGTCGAGTTTAGGGTATGGATTCTTGAGGCTTTTTTGTGCATCTTGATAGGATACACCTCCCCAAAATTTTGTGCGCGTAGATCAAACGTGCGGCGGGGCTGCTTCGTTAAAGGTCACTTCCTGTTGCCAGCAGGTGGCTATGACTGTGGGTGAATGTCGGCATGTAGATTGGTTCAGGGCGGGACTCTTGTCAATAGTGTCAAATTTCGTGCAGATCTGAGCATGTACAGCCAAGTTACAACAACTTCCTGTTTCATGGCGAATCATCGAAGCCACGGACACGCCCATTGACGAAAACGCGCAGATAGCACAACTTTGAATCGTCAATGCCTTGAGAAGGCACAGCAGAAATTTGAAGTTGATCCGACTAAATCCCTAGGAGGAGTTCGTTAAAGTTCGTTAAAGTGTGCAAATCGTCCCAAAATGGCCACCAAATTCAAAATGGCGGACTTCCTGTCGAGTTTAGGGTATGGGTTCTTGAGGCTTTTTTGTGCGCCTTTGATATGATACACGTCCCCACCAAATTTCGTGCATGTAGGTCGAACGCTGACGAGGGCTAATTTTTTCTAATTTTCTAGGTGGCGCTAGCGAGCCATTTTGCCACGCTCAACCGCTGAAACCCACAAAATACCGAAATTTTTCACCAGTCCTGACATGCGTGCCAAATTTGGTGAGTTTTCGAGCATGTTGAGGCCGCGAAAATTGAGGCTACTTTGCAGAAAAAAGAAAGAAAAAAAAAAAAATAAATAATCCTTACAATTTCAATAGGGTCCTCGCACGGTTCGTGCTCGGGCCCTAAAAAATAATCCTTACAATTTCAATAGGGTCCTTCGCACGTTTCGTGCTCGGGCCCTAAAAATAATCCTAACAGTTTCAATAGGGTCCTTCGCACGTTTCGTGCTCGGGCCCTAATTAATGAGTCCTTAATCTCAGTTCAAATCTCCTATGAGTACATTTTTCTGTATCCCCGTCAGCAAACTAAAAATACTCAGTTTGAGGTTCAATTCAAAAGTTGGCCACGAAAATAGAACAGAGTGACGCCTCTCGTGTTTAATAGGCAAGCTTAGTAATTCTCTGACACCAGAGTCCCCCGCAGCCTCCAATGCTGGTGAGCAGCGCACCAGTTGTAACCAGGCTGTAACTCTATGGAATTAAAATCATGCCATGATTCAAAACTGAAAATAAAGTGCTTAAAGTTTGAAACAAAGTGTTTGAAAACTCAGAATCTTACAAAAAAAGTTTTGTAAGATCGAAAACTAAGATTTGCAAGCTTGCAAAACTCAAAAAAAGTAAAAAAAATCTCTGCAAACATTATGCTGTTTTTGAGTTTTTCTTCTTCAGAACTGCAACTTTTTTTTTTACGATGTTGCACAACCTCTCGTAACTGCGAGAGGGACCACTTGCTCTCTGGATCCTTTGCCTGCTTGGGTTGTTAAAGAACTATGGCCAACATTAGGACTGTATGTTTTAGCTATTTTAAACCTTTCGCTCTCCACAGGAGTCTTTCCGGCTTGTTTTAAATCTGCGGTGGTTAAACCACTATTGAAGAAACCAAATCTGGATATAAACTCGTTGGAAAATTATAGACCTGTTTCTAATTTGGCCTTCTTAGCTAAAGTATTTGAGAAAGTGGTCTCAAATCAGCTTGTAAAGTATCTGTCATCTAATAATCTTTTGAGCCGCTGCAGTCTGCTTTTAGAGCAAAACATTCGACTGAAACAGCACTCACAAAGGTGGTAAATGATCTGTTACTGGCTGCTGACTCTGACTTAACATCTGTCCTTTGCTGTTACACCTTAGCGCAGCTTTTGATACTGTGGACCACAGTATTCTCTTGGACAGAATCGAGAAATACTTCAGCATCTCCGGTCAGGTGCTTAAGTGGTTGAGATCTTACCTCTCAGAGAGATCTCAATGTGTGTTTTATAATAACACATTTTCAGACCCTTTCCCTCTTCAGCACGGGGTTCAACAGGGTTCAGTCCTTGGTCCACTGTTGTTTTCGTTATACTTAGCGCCACTGGGTCAAATCATTCGTTCTTTTGGGATTGCTTTTCATTGCTATGCTGATGATTTACAAATATATATGCCAGTTATTGCAGGAAATGCATCTGATTCGGTTAAGCTGTCGACTTTGCTTGGCTGCTGTGAGAAGCTGGTTATCAGCTAACTTCCTGTTACTCAATTCAGAAAAAACTGAGATGATAGCTATTGGACCAACTAGATTAGGTCATTTGTATGACAATTTTACTCTGTCCATTGATGATTCGGTCATTCAGTGCAAGGATAGAGTAAAGAATCTTGGGGTAGTTTTCGATCGGTCACTGTCATTTGATTTGCATATTAAAGAGGTGACCAAAGTAGCCTTCTTTCATCTCCTAAAAAATCGCAAAGATTAGATCAGTATTGGCACTGAAAGATGCTGAGGTCCTTATTCATGCATTTGTTACATCTAGGCTGGACTATTGTAATGTACTGTTCTCGGGCTGCCTAAGAAAAGTTTGCGAGGTCTGCAGATGGTCCAGAATGCTGCAGCTCAGTATTCTGACTGGATCGCCTAAATACATGCATATAACTCCTGTGCTGGCCTCACTGCATTGGCTCCCTGTTCAGGTTAGAGTAGATTTCAAGGTTTTGTTATTAACATACAAAATAGTGAATGGTCTTGCACAATTATATCTGTCTGATCTTTTAAATTCTTATGTGCCCACTACGATTGCTAGCGCTCCCACGGGACAGGACTTCTGACTGTACCAAAGGTTAGAAGAAAACGGTTGGTGAGCTGAGCCTTTTCGCTTCGTGCTCCAACATTATGGAACAGGCTTCCAGCAGAAATTAGGCTGGCATGTTCAATTGAGGTTTTTAAATCTAAGCTTAAGACCTACTTATTCACTGCTGCTTACGAGTCCTAAATGTTCAGTTATCTTTGATGTTTTTGTATAGTGGTATTTACTTTTTACTGTCTCGATTTACTGCGAGGGACTGGCAACCTATCTGGAGAGTACCCCGCCTTTTTCGCCACTGTGCGCTGGGTGGGATGGATGGATGGATGGATGTCTCGATTTTAAATTTTTACTGTACTGTTTGTATTTTAACTATATTCTTTTTGTAAAGCACTTTGATTGAAAGCGCTCTATAAATAAAGTTATTATTATTATTATTATA
>JALXJV020000004.1:41469001-41487523 GCA_024633595.2 Lepomis macrochirus | reverse complement strand
AAAATAGCCTTATTTTACAGTTTCTGAAGATTTAGCTTTAAGGAATATTGATATTTTGTTAAGGACAGTGTAGTTCCAGTACTTATCACCAGCTCAATTGCATGTATGTTGGAACAGATGATAAAAGGCAGGAGTTTCAGTTAAATATTTTATTAAACAATATTTTAATTGCTTTACCTAACACAGAAATTGTAATTATGAAATTGTAATTATCTATACACAATTCTATTATTTCTCTAACACAATTACTGGGTAAATGTAGAAATAAGTCATAGCTTCTATAAATGCTTTGTTAACAAAAATGTACATCATATTTGCATATCTACACAGATCATTTACAGGAATGATGCATTCACATGAGCTTTCTTCTCAATTGGAATTATCTATACATAATTCTCTTATTTGTCTTCAAACACAATTACTGTGTAAATGTAGAAATAACTCAGCTTCTATAAATGCTTTGTCAACAAAAATGTCAGACTCACATCAAAGACGCGTCATTTATGTACATTACCATGGAGAGCCAATAACAATACAAAATAATTTTTAAAAAAAATCTCATAGCACCACTTTCATTAAATTTATTTCCAGTACGGCAAATCATTTTGTATTACAGTAATACTCCGTCTTACTATGTTAAGAGACACATCATCATAAGCTTCATCTGTTACAGAGTTGCAGGGTGGACCTAAGAGTAGAAAACAGACACACGATATAAGGGGAGGTGTATTTGCAGAAGATGGCAGGTAGTAGAACGCCGATGGTGAATGGCATCTACAGGCAGGAATGGCATGAGGATCAGGAGTACTGTAGTCAAGCAGACGAGGAATGATCCTATGCACATGGAAAAAAAGACATGTTAATGTACACATCAATTACAAAGAACATCTCACCAAACCATAGAGGACAAAAGCATGTCTGTACCGCTTGAACAATCGTCAGTGGATGGGTGAAGATCTGTAGTACTGCAAGGCTGATGAACTGATGCTGGTATGTGTGTAGGCTGGGAGGGGCGATGAGCCGACTGCAGGAAGGTGTGTGGGGTCAGCAGAGCCGAGAACTAGGAGTATAAGAAACAACACAGAGAGACAAACAGGGAAAACTGCATGGCCATGACAGATGAGGCTGAATTTAGCAAGGAAAATGTCTTTTGTTGTTACAGACAGGTGATTTAAAACACCAGGAGTGGTAAAATGACAATGCTTCACAGTGTCTCTTGGTTTTTGATGGAGGCTGCATGGAAGGCAAAACAAAACCTGCATTACTAACAGCATATGAGTGGAAGCATTTCATGTTATAGCATAATTGTATTGTCTTATTCCAAATATGGATAACAATGTAATTAATGCAGTTTTAATGATAATAGCCTCGTTTTACTTTTCCACTGGACACAAATACAAAACAATATACAATAATTCATACTGGAAACATGCAATTATAATAAGTTATAAGAAAAGGTAAATAAATACAATATTTCATGACACACACAAGACACATAATGACACTGAACAGATGACACTCACTTCTTCATCTCGAATGATGCCCTGCTGGTGATACAATATCTATGGAAACAATAACTGTAACTAATGTGCTCCCCTAACCTCTCCCTCAACTTTGATTTAAGTCTTAGGCGTGAAAGAACATACAATCCCCTCATGGTCACTGAAATATATCGGCAACACTGTTGATTCTACATCATAATGTGTTGTTTTAACATACACATGATCAATTAATGTGCCTTTCTCTGTTGTGGGCTGAGAGACATGTTGGACAAACCCTTTGTCAGTCATAAACTTGCAGAGAGTTGAAGAATTGAAAATGTCATCATTGAAATCTCCCATGATAGCAATTGTGTTACTGACTGGATGTAACCAATCAAGTAACTTGGCTAGATTTTCTTTGAACAAAGACATGGGATATGATGGAGGACGATAAATAACTGCTATCAATATATTATATGTAGTGCAGTTATAAACCAAACATTCTAAATTCACATTTGGTGGCTGGATAACATTATATGCCAAATTGTTTGCACTGTAGATGCCAACTCCACCATGTTGTTGGCCTTTTATTTCAAGCAATCTTGGGTTGCTGCTACTGTATGATAAATTTCGGGGCTGACTATGAAAACTATAACCATCAATGTTCACAGCTTCAAAGGAGGAAACTGCAGGCAGCCATGTTTCTGTAACAGCTATACAGTTAAACTGCAAACGCTGAGTACACAACGCCAAATCTGCTGCATGTCGACTTAGATTTTGAACATTCATCAAAAATACAGTGAAGGTTTGTGTATTGGATTTAAGCGTTGTGGTACTTTCGACCAAGAAGGGAGGCATGTTCTCTATTGCATCCTTAATGTTGTCTTTACAATATATGGCCTTCTCCTCAAAACCCTGAATAATTAAACCTGACAAACTCCTAACACGGCTTAATGCCACATACGCCTGCCCAGGTGCAAAGATTCTTTTGAGACACACTACAGCTTCGTCTACACTAAGTCCTTGTACTTTGTGCACTGTACAAGCCCAAGCCAGTTTCAGTGGAAACTGTCGTCTCAAGCCACCTTTATTTGTAACCCTTTCCTCTTCTGCTTCAATACCTGTAGCACCCAAAGCAACTGCTGCAGAATCTGCACAGCATTTCCTCCTCTGTGCACCAATTTGACTGTCATCAAATTTGATAAACACAGTTTGAGGAAATTTGTTATTGCCCTCGCAGTAAACTATGTGTTTGACTGTACCACAGACCCCATTAACAAGACCATCCATCACATCTACATTTTTAACCAACATGACACGTGCATCTTTGCCCAAAAGCAGCGTTTCATCCAAACAGGTGTTGTATGTTTTGGCATGATGTCCCTTCATTAACTCTAGCTTGCCTGTTTTCTTACTGTTAACAAAATCCTGAGCATCTATCTGAACATATTCAGGACAAGTCTTAAAGAGTTGATTTGCATTATGCTCATTTACCTGTCTGTTGGTGGGGAATATGTGTAAAGCAGAGCTGAGTTCACCAGTTTCACAACGTTTTAAAGTTTCAGTGTCACTGTCTAGCATCGGTGTCCCTTTTGAACGAGTTCTCACTCTGTTCAGCAGCTGGGCAAATAGTTCATCTTTTTGCCGAACAATAGTTTTTAATTCCACAACCTTAAATAGACTAGACCACAAATCAACAGCTACATCATCTACATACAGCGGTTTCCCTTTAACTGGAGGCAACTGGAAAAAATCTCCAACAGCAACAACACTAACATTTCCAAACGGGGGAATAGTCACCAGACTGTTTGATCTGTCGCAGTCTTCCATGCACATAAGCTAGCAGCTTGTGATCGACCATGGAGATTTCATCAACTATCACAATCTGCAAGCTGCTATACTTAGCACGTAAAGAATTAAGCTTTTCCTCACCCAGTGGTGTGTACGGTAGGCGTACATCTTTCCCAATGCTAAATGCATGGTGAATAGTAGCTGCATGTAAATTGTAGGCAGCTATCCCCGTAGGAGCAGTTAACAAAACACAAATGTCGTCTGGATTGCGGCTCACTGTCGACAGCAGCCGCGTTGCCTCGTACTGAATGGCCTTGATTAAATGGCTTTTACCTGTCCCTGCACCACCTGTAATGAAAACATGTAATGGTTCTGGCTGTTGCCCCCCTTACTGTCTCTAAGCACCACTGTCTAATCTTAGAAAAGATACACATCTGGGTCTCATTCAGAGAGCGAAGTAATGCCAAACCGTCACTTCTGCTCATGGTGTTACTTTTCTTTTCTAAATGTGCAACCTGCTCTCTACTCACTCCTAAATCAGGAATACTGTCTACATGTTCCTCCACTGTCTGTTCTGTGTCTCTACGTTCTTCTTCACACTCTAAACGTTCCAATTCTTGCTCTGGGCACAGCTCACACCAGGCATCTTCTATCACACCATCAGTACCAATTGCATTTTGAATATTGTCCAATTCATCTGCCTCTATTTCAAATTTACTTCTATTTAAATCAACTACTGACTTGACCAGATGTAGAGATCCATCAGCTAACCTCACCCCACCACTGCTGTAAAACTGCTCATATGTCTGAAAACCTGCAGGTTTTAGCTGGACATCTTTACGATACGGTAAAAACAGCTGCAGAATACTCTGATGAAACAGTTCTGGATTCTTTGTCTCAGAAAAGCGAACATAACGAACAACTGCAGGTTGTGTGCGTGTTCTTTTCAAAATAAAACCACAGTCACCGTTTAGTTTAATCCTATTCTTTGATGTTTCATTTTTAGACAGAACACGGTACTCTGACGCAAATGTTGCCAGACACATGTCATTAAAGGTAGAATCTTTTGGCCTGTTCTTATATCTGTCAACACAACTAGTCATCCACATGTCTTCAGTGGTAAGATCCTGTGATGATGCCTTTTGTTTTAACACACTTAAAGGCAGACTCATTTTAACAGTGTTATCACCTACTGGCACAAAGACAACTTTCCTTGAACACTCCTTCAGATGTAGATTTGTTAACCTGTAAACAGCCTCTTGAGCACACACATCTCTGTTGTGTAAATACACACTCCCCAACTTTTTCAGGGCATCTTTTGCACTAGCATTTCCTTCCTTAGCTGCTTCCCGCTGTGCATTTCCCAACAACAATCCCATTTCTCTTTCTGCTTTAGAAATATAAGAAATGATGTACACTACACATGCGTAGGCATCAACCACAAACTGGATGTCCATATTTGCATTCCAGCACTTTAACAAAGGTTTGCTGTATTGATTAATCCAGACTTCATTTGCCTGCCTCTTAAGCACAACATGTGTGTTCCTACCACAGCGATTATATGCTTCCTCAAAAATTGCTTGATTAATACCTAAATGTCTAAACAACTGTTCCACACTCTCATATCTAGCATTCTCATCTGAAAGAGCCTCCTTAATAGCTGTCATGATGTTGACTGCATACTCTTTTTTCATCCTCTCAGGTTTTGTCTGTCCCTGATTCTCACATGTACAAGGCTCTAACCTACACGTACACATTGTTTTGTCATCGTCTTCACTAACACTGCGAGATATAAATGTTCTTGCTGATGGCGGCCTGGGAAAATTAAAACGGCAAACTGTTTTCTTCTTTTTACATGTCTTTGAATGCCGCTTTGAATGCTGTTGCACAGATGTAACAATGTCCAATAATATCTCATCTTGGGCCGGTAATTCACATGTCACATACCGATCAATAAATTCAGCAACCTCGGCATCTGTGTTTTTATCAATTAATGGGGCATTCTCAATCCAGAACAGGCAATGCACATGTGGTGAACCACGTTGCTGGAATTCCACCCTGTAAAAGTAGTCCTTTATTTTGCCAATAGGATGAGATGGAGACATCAGTACCTCCTTCAAAAAACAATGCCAGCGAAAATCAAACATTCTCGCTGCAGTGACAGGATTGCGACGCAAAAGGTCACATCTGTCTGCCCATTCTAAATCTTCAACCGTCTCTGTTCTACCTTCCTGCTTCAAAATACTGTAAAGAAGGTTTTTCCAGCGCATATCAGCAGAAGAAAATGAACAGAACCACGTAGGGACACCGAGCTGACGAACACAAGCCAACAGGTCACGCTGGGCTCCCTGCCAGAAAGATGGGGTGCCTCTAATAGGTTTAAGAAAACGATAGCCATCATCAAATTCCAACAACTTCTTCAAAGATCCCTCATTGGTCAAAAGATCTCTACTAACCTTCTGAGATGTAGCACTGCCTTTTCCTTTTCTTAATGCTATAGATACATTTGACACAACCTGTTCAACCTCAGACATGTACTGGGCAAAGAAGATATATTCAACATTTTGTGCAAATCTACCATCAGCATGTAAAATCCTGTTATTAAAATACCGTGACAATGTCAAGCGATGCTGTCTGTCATCATGGTACGTAGACAAACCGTTTGGAAACAACACCGGGAAGCATTTGGCTTCATTAGCAGGATCAGACAGCAATCTCACAGGAGAGTTTCCTTCTGCAGGAGCCACATTCAATATATGATCAAAATACTGATCCAGTGCTTCCTGACCAATATCAACAGGCATGAGACAGGTGTCCTGAAACATGCAATGCTGCTGTCTGTCATGGAGAAGCTCATCATCCCCATTATCAGATGTTTCAACACTTTCTACATTACAATCCATGGCCTGTTCTATCTCATCAGTATCTGCTTCCCTACAAAACTCATTGACCCACTGCTCATTAAACTCTACATCTTTATAATGCACATTGGTCTCTTTTAAATACTGCAGTGCCTGCCTTATGTGCATAGTGTCAACATACTGATACTCATAATGTCCTTTATAATGCTAACTTATGCGTTTCAATTTCACAGGCAACAAAGACCCTTCCATGTTAGAACGTGGCAGTAAATTATTAGTTTGTACTATATTAGCAGGAACACAAGTCACCGGTCCATGCACTCCATTTTGCCCACCTTTAGGTAATGCCAACATCTTCATGAATGGAATATGTAATGCAATCAAATGTTGCTCTAAACTAGTCAAACACGCCAACACTCTTGGAATAGGAAGAACTGCCAAGTTGTTTTGTGCACATTCAGGAGGAACCTCACCTTTATTTAACTTATAATGACACGTATAACAGATATGAAGCTGACCCCGAGTATCCAAACACTGGCAAGGCTCTGCACACTCCGGATTACATTTGTGTAAATATTCTTCACTAATAGCAACTGAAGCAACAGCTGTCCTCTGACTATAATAATCTCTTTTACAATGTAAAACCTGATGTCTAAACAGCAGCCTTTGGCAGACACAACACACAAAATCTGGCCCATCTTTCACTTTATCCAAAAACTGCTTCATTACAAAATCAAACTGCTGAGACTTTTCTTTAATTTCTAGCTTCTTAAGTTTGTTACCTGCTATAACACGCTTTTTATGCTGACTATCTCCATGATACTGCCTTTTACTTCTTTCCTTAACCCTCTGTCTAAACACAACACTTTCCTTATAGTTCTTCTTAATTTTTCCAATTACCTTCTCCCTATACAGCTTCTCTTTATGATACCTACTCTTAATTCTTCCAATTACCTTCTCCCTATACAGCTTCTCTTTATGATACCTACTCTTAATTCTTCCAATAACATATTCTCTATACAGGTTGTCTTGATAATACTTTGCTTTACTCATTTCCTTACTCATTTCCTTAACCTTCTCCCTATGCAGCAAGTCCTCACGATACTTAGCTTTACTCATTTCCTTAACCTTTTCCCTATGCAGCAAATTCTTACAATACTTTGCTTTACTCACTTCCTTAACCTTTTCCCTATGCAGCGAGTCCTTACGATACTTAGCTTTACTCATTTCCTTAACCTTTTCCCTATGCAGCAAATTCTTACAATACTTTGCTTTACTCATTTCCTTAACCTTTTCCCTATGCAGCAAATTCTTACAATACTTTGCTTTACTCATTTCCTTAACCTTTTCCCTATGCAGCAAATTCTTACAATACTTTGCTTTACTCATTTCCTTAACCTTTTCCCTATGCAGCAAATTCTTACAATACTTTGCTTTACTCACTTCCTTAATCTTTTCCCTATGCAGCGAGTCCTTATGATACTTTGCTTTACTCACTTCTTTAACTTTCTCCCTGTACTCCACACTTCCATGATAATTTCCTTTAACCCTTTCAATCACCTCTTCCCTGTACTCCTGGTAAATCATTTTCATTTGGAATCTCTTTTTCTTTTGCAAATATTTAGAAATACGCTTATTAACATTTGCACTACTCTGTATCTGAACCTCTGACTTACTGCTACAACTACTTTGAGCTCTACCTGCCTGTCTAACATTATATCCTGTGGAAGACATCGTGGTCACTTTGCAGTAACCATAACAGCTCTGTGTGTTCGGCTGCTGAACACAAACTACATTTTCATAATGGTTATCATTACAATTTTCCAAATACAATCCCTGATTGGACAACTGTGTATTCTTGCTACTATACTCATACCAGCGATTATTGCAGTATGTGAATATATTTACTCCTAACCAATCCGCTGCAGCTTGAATCTCCATCTGTGTCGCCCATGTGTTAACATACTGCATTTTTGACACACTGAGGTATTCTGCCATTGATGAATAGTTACTATCCAAACTACTCTCATACGCAGCAGCGTTGCTTTCCAATTGCTTAACAACAGCCAGTCTAATTTTTCTGTGATACTTCTGTGTGCCACACACAGCTTGACTGACTGATCTAAAAAAACAACTGCCATCGCCAACTATTTTATCATTCATACACGGAGCCCCCAACACACCAACATTACAAGAAACTACTACATCAACCTTCTCTGACACTACATTCAGCCGTGTGCACAGAGCTTGTGCAACATCATTACGAAGAGGATTAAACTGCAGTTCTTTACTTGTGACGCTCACAAATACAACATCTGAATTAAGTTCTGTATCACTCATTGTAACCTTATTTGATGTTGCTATTGGAATGCAGCCAGGTGTGTCAACACAATCTCCATCCACTGCCATTTGCTCCATATCAACAACTGATGCACTGTTAACCGCACAGACTGTGTGTGGACATGCGTCAGCACTGTCTCCACTCTGCTGCATCAGGTCAATATGTTCAAACGCAGTTTCAGGACTTCTCGGGCCACTAACCACTGAAATTTTTACAGGAGTCACTTCAAAGAATTTGGCAGAGGTGTCTGTATCCTCATCATACAACGAGTTTACAAGATTTGTGATGTGTTTATGCAACAACTGTAAATTACTGTAATTAGACAGCATACTTGTTCCGTCAACATCCAAAGCCCCTCCACTGCTGCGAGGGTGTGGATCAAACACGGCAAACCTATATGTGTCTCCAGAATCACTCTGTCCTAGTTTAAATACAGCACAGATGTTACTTCAATGTTAAGCAGACATGCGTCTGCTTGAATTAGCGCTGTCTGAAAAGCCACATCCAAAGGCATTACTGAACGGCCACAAACCACCATCATATCCATTCACGCCAATTATTCCAGTCAGGGTCGGCAAGTACTCCAACTGAAATTTTTGGTTTTGTATGAAATACTCTTTTGGCAGTTCACTAACCAAAATGTAACCGCTGCCCTCAGCAGCACTGATCATATTGTGCTGCAACATGTAACTGTACAACTCATTACCGGAAAACAAAATATCTGCTAAATCATCTTCATCCCAGGTTAGCAAGCTCTTTGTGACGTGTGTCATCATGGCTACAATACTGTTACAAGCACACTGCTTGTTTCTGTTGCTGCCAAGGAATTCTGCACCCTGATGAAATGACCCTTGAACAAAATAAGAGACACTGTCATTGCTCACGTGACCTGTAGAGGGCGCAGCAGCAGCAGCATCACCAGCATCACCAGCAGAGATCACAGGAGGAGCAGCACAGGTCACAGAGGGAGGGGCAGCATCTGCCTTGCTGTCACAGGGGTGCTGGAAACAAACCACATACTATTAATCAAATGTTTATGACTCCATAGACTTTTGCATTTACACACACTTCATCAAAACAATTTGCACACTGTCAATAACTGGATATGTCCTGGGGAAAGCGTACACCAAGCCAGGTGCTGCCTGGTGCTAAAAACTGATATTACAACATTAGTGACCTGTATGTAAACATCAACCCATACAACACCAGAAAAGAAAATACATTTCACAGCACATTACAGTAGGGCTGTGACATAAAAGCACACTGACCTGGTCCTCACACACATCAGTAGGCTGGCCAGCAGACTCGGTCACCAGGGGGGGTGCCGGCTCCTGAACCTATGACAAAAGAATGGAAAAACAACATTTTACACACAATGACACTAAACACAATGGTTTTCTGTTTTGTCCCTTGAACAAAACAAATATGACAATATTTCACAGGAAAAAAAACAAACCTGGCCCTCTGAGACAGCAGGGGACATCTCCGCTAACTCGTACACCGCCCGGGTGGGTGCCGGCTCCTGGAGACAAGAAAGAGCTATTTAGACACCGTTATAATGATGGCAGTGACATCAGCACTCTCTCCATGGATAAACAGCTTAAAATCATTAAACCTTCAAGCAAACGATTACAAACCTGGCGCTTTGCAGATCTCCTCTGGGAGGCAACTCGCTCTGGCCGAGGTCCCACACGGTGCGTCTAAAGTAAAGACAAAACAAATCAATAAAATCATTGAGCTATTATATTTGCAACATCCATCTTACATTCGAATCACTCACTTATTTCATGTCTTAGACAAAAGTTTAAAACCAACTATTTAGTTACAATAAAACTGGCCTGACTCTGTTTAAAAGCTGGTTTACAGCAGGTTCCTGTTCTGTAGCAACAATAAGGCCAATTTCAACACAATAATAGGAAATTGACTGGACAGATACCAACAAAAGAAACATTAAATATGGTGAAAATATAATCTATACATGAGCAATCACTGTGTGACTATCAAGAAGAAGCACTTTGTATGACTTCTTGAAATATGTGATGGATGATAATGTTTGAATGTGATGGGGAAAGTCATTCCATCACATTCCAAGTGTAACTCTAGAAAAAACATTTCTGACCACAGTTCTGTTCATGTTTAAAGAAGCAGGAAATGAAAAGGTTGAACGTGAATGTAAAATTACCTTGGCTGGTGGAACAGGAACACCCTCATAACCAGGCAGATGGGACGGCACAATCGCATCCATGCTGGCCAACATGGACTCACTGAACCGTACAGGGTTGAGGGCGATAAAACACCGCGAAGTGTTATCGCCGCCTGTGAACAAATACAGATACAGCATTAATTCCTACTCTAAATGAATCTCACTGTTAATATAAAAGCACAAGACCAAAACAAACCTGCTCTTGTGTCGTACTCTTGGAACCACCTGAGGAAGCTTCCCCTGATGTCTTCCTCTACATAACAAAAAAAAAACAACCTTTTATTACAAAACATTACTTTTACCACCACAGAAACAAGGTGCCAGTTTAATTTCAGCGTGCAAGTGTTACCTTCCGGCTCTCCACTGGCAGAAATCCATCAGCATCTGGATGAGGTTTAGGTTTCCCCTGCCGACGGACACCGTCCTCTTTACGCACAATGACAAGCGGACGGACCCGAGGAGAAGCAAGACGAGCAGGCTCAGCAGGCAGAGCAGCAGCCTGGAGCTGGGCAGCCGCTGACGTCTGCAGATGCTCCA
This sequence comes from Lepomis macrochirus, assembly GCA_024633595.2. Taxonomy (NCBI): domain Eukaryota; kingdom Metazoa; phylum Chordata; class Actinopteri; order Centrarchiformes; family Centrarchidae; genus Lepomis; species Lepomis macrochirus. Next base: position 41,476,309 of record JALXJV020000004.1, on the reverse strand, counting down.
GAGCAGCGTTCCAGAGCACCTCAGAGAGGACGACCATGCCGCGGTCGTCACTCAAGTGGACCTGCAACAAACAATGGAAACGAAGGAACAAAGTTGTCAGTGTCAACATTTGTCTATGAATTGAAACACACAGAATAGTATCCCCCCCTTCCTATTTAATAGATATTGTACTTACGCCATCTCTGGCCCACAGAGAGCGATCGTTCAGGGGGAACCGGTCGGAACAGGAGTAGTACTTCAGACCTTAAAAACAAAGACAACCCCAATATGAGTCTTTGCAATACTTGGCTGCATTTCCTAAAAGCTTGATCATTATTTGCCTTAGTGAAATCTAATTTCAGACTCACCGAGCCCCGCTGCCACTCTGTGGAACTCACGACGAAACGCTTCCTGTACGTCAGGTGCAACCGTCAGACGTGGAACAAAGTCCATGACGAACACCTACACAGAATAATAGTTGTTAATCACAACACCCAATAAACATCAATAACTATAGTAACACACATATTACAGATAGAACAATACATAAGAAGGACCTACGTCAGGAAAGAGTTCGCAGGTGCTTCGGAGGAGCGCATGAAAGGCGTGGCCGGCCTCACAAGGCGTCCGACTGGCGGTGAGGTTGTTGCTGGGAGCAAGAACACAGACGAGGTCAGGAAGACAAGGGAGTTTAGCCTGGACCAACTCTGTCCTCAGCTGAGCAGCACACGCGCCAGGAGTGGACATGAACCCAAAGGAGAGGATTCCAGGTGGGATGTCCACAACGTGGTCTGCGAAAGCACGCAGATGACTGTCGCCAACCACAAGAACAAACTGTGAAAAAGACAAAGACAACATGTTACCACTAATATTACAAGCTGTTACTCTCAGCAAGGATCTACTCTACTAAGTACAACACAATTTACCTTGTTCCCAGGAGGAACAGCTGGAATGACCAGTTTGTGCTGCCGATTGGTGTGTGGAGAAACTGGCCATTTGCGAACTTGGTGGCGTTTCCCGGTGCCCTCACCTATTTATGAGACAGACAAAAGGGAAAGACAAATATAGTCAATGGTCTGTACAAATTATGAATGATGTCACACAATGACATGCCTCGGCTCATGGCACCTTTGTAAATATTCAGGGACAGAGTTCACTGCTATCACCATGCCATGGACGTTTAGAAATGACAATGTATCACAACTGTATCACAACTTGGTCTCTATCAACCAATTCTGTGTTACAATCACTTCAAAGCTTGTATAAACAGGCACTTAAAATTTTAAATAAAAAAAAAACAGTTTCATATCACTACTGTAAAATTGTGAAGAAATATGGATTATTGACTTTTCAAAATTTTGTTTTCAAATGTCAATTTAGTATATAAAATTCTTAATGATCTGGCCCCTCAGCCACTGAGAATGTTTGTGAAATCTTGTGAAGAGGTAGGACTTAGAACAACACAAGCCTCCTCTACAGGAGATTGTTATAGCAACTTCAGGTCCTCTACCTTTGGACAGAATTGCTTCTCTGTGAAAGCTGTGGGGATGTGGAACGTGTTGCCATTAACTGTTCGTGACAGTAATACCTTGCAGCAGTTTAAACTCAACTTGAAGAAGTGGTTGAAAGTCAGACAGATTTGTGAACATTAACACAAATCTGGTTTATTAGGGTATTGTTAAAAGTATAGGAAAAGGAGAAAAAATAAAACAAAACAAAAATTGGAATAGAAATTAATTGTAAATATTGTAATTTTATGTTTGTTGAGGTGCTTCTCCTGTTGGTATTTCATTACTAGTAAGACTGCTCCTTGTCCATTTATAAACCTGCTGTCATTTTGCCTCTGCCCAGGGACTACAGATGATAGCTTGAAGCTATCTCTGTCTTGTGTAACACATTTGTTGTGCAATGTCCCTTTCAAATAAAGACAAAAAAATATATAGAAAAGATGAAATCTTTTGGCCACTTACATCCAACAAAGTCAGGGGCCAGCCCCCCTGCGATACTCCAACGTGTGTCTCTCTGCCGCCTTCTCTGCCTCCCTGCGCGAAGCAGCGAGGGCACGACGGTGGGATTTCCCGCGTGGCATCCTAAAAGACACACAGCAAATGATTAGCATCAAAGAAAAAAAACTTGTAACCAAGAATTACTAGAATATTACAAAGTATACAGACTACAAAATGCACACAAGGACTGACAATGCAGTAAAAGTAGCAGACTTCGGGAAGCAACAATAACTTAAACAGACAGTAAACACAAATGGTTACTAAACATCAACACATTACACCTACAGTAGGAGAACACAGCTGACATTCACCTGTTGATATACTGCAATCCACACTAGCACTCAGAAAGCCAACACTGTCAAGACCCATACATGACAGGTTAAAATAAACCAAGCCTACAGCAACACACCACAATCCAAACACTAACTTAATGCTATAAGCTGCAAATGGAACTATTTAGCAAGACCTGTGAACATACACAACAAGAATGTTTACAGGAAGACATTACACACTTTTTCCAAACTCAAACACAGCAAAAAACACAATGCTAATAAAAAGCTTTCCCAAGCCCACACATGACAATATCTAACAACAAAAACTGCAAACTGTAAGCCAAATATTTAATTTATTTGATTTATCTCCTTTGAAAAGTCAAAGCCAATGAATATAAATCATATCCATCAGTATACACTATACATATAGATATATAGATAGATATATTTTTTTACACTTGACTGACTACATGGAGATGCAATACAGTTTGGATATTTTTCGTGTCGCCTGGTATTAAATGCCAGATTGTCATACAATAAACTATCAAAATCATCATGCTGAAGCTTTTAATGCAGCTGAATATATTGTAATACACCTACAATGCTACTGTAACTGTAGCTCTGATGAAAACAGACTAAAATACAACAGTTATACAATATTTTCTAATCTGCAATCTTTACTGTTAAAGGGCTAACATTTATTGATCAAGCGTTATGTTTCCTCCCTACCGAAAGATTGCGCAATAACCAACATGGCGGCTTACAGTCGGAACCACAACATCGGCGGGTTTCGAAGTTAAAGCCCAAAACAACAACTTCTCTATCACTTTATTTCCCCAAGAGCACCACTGCCACCGGTACCACCTACATGTCTATATAACCATCGGCCACATAATGGCGAAAATCACCGTGTGTTGTGAATCATTAGGTTTCCTGTCTGCCGAAAAACACACAGCAGCTCGCCACTGTCCTATTGCGCAATAATCAAGATGGCGCCCGCTTACAATCAGTCACGTTACATTCACGGTACCAAACAACAGACCAACACAAAGGCTCACGCCTGGACTCCTCCTTACAGGCACCGCTAAAGCAGTTACATTAATTTGGATCACCTCTCAACAAAAACAAATACATTAACACAAACTGTGTCGGACACTTCCCCTCCATGTTCCAGCATCCACTGGGTTAATTTCTATTGTTAACAAGCGCCTCGTGCCTGCCGCCGCTTCGGTAATGTTTACAGTTACCTAGTGGGGAATCTCTCAGTAACACAGCTGAGCTTCTCTCTTCCTCGATTTGTGCATCAGAAAGTACAACTACCATCCAGCGTTCTGGCAAAGCTCTAACAAAAACTGATAGCGACGCTTTATCACATGAACTAAGTAATTTAACACACCAGCTACACACGTAGCTGTGGCGCTGGGCAGGGGCGCGGTGGTCGACCACACGCTGCTAATGTTAGCTTCTGGTAGCAACAACAGCTGCTAACGCTACGTAGCCTAAACTATGAGCCTACAAAGTGTTATTGTCAGCAACTGCTACTGAATTGAAACGGTAACAAAGCTGTCCAGCTCCTCACTGCTCGCTAACAATACCACTACATTAAATCAGTAAACAGCTCACGTTGCCACGCTAAGTAACCAGGAAGAAGTCAAACTTACCTTGCAGAAGTAGACGACAATTCCTCGACAAATCCTCGGAGATGAGAATGACTGCTGTGCAGCTCTGTGGAAGTGTGTGTGTGTAAGAGTGTGTGAAAGAGTGTTTGCTATTAAAGCAGTAGGAGCAGCTAAATCACTGTGTTCTCTCGAACTGGCGAAGTAGCTACAAAGAGCCGCAGCTCGCGCTGTTTGGTTTTGAAAGGGGGCAAACCTACCGGTGACGTCACACGGGGGCGTGTACGTGATTCACGACACAGACATCTTGTGATCAGTCGACCGAAATATAGAGCCTTAGTATTTCTAATTTTACTCATAAAGACACTTATGTGTGTTTCTCTGGAATTTTTACCTACATTTCACTGTATCAAACCGTGTTTACACACCCCTCACCTAACATAGACCAGTCCAAAAAATAAATAAAAAAATAAAAAACAACTACATAGTCCAGTTAATTAAATTTATTATTTACACAAACTTTATAGGACAAACTGTAACATTTAAAAGTCTAATGCATTGTATGATGTATATTTCCCTGTTGACCACAGTATATTTATCTTACTATCTTATCTTACTTATTTATCTTACAAAACTTAACACTGCTTCCCAGTATGTCTTAGGCTACATCACGAAAACTTCCGGGGCCTGACGTCACTTCCGAAATGCTCCCCTGACGTCACCTGTCGCGGGGACGGCTAGACGGGCGTCTGTGCAAATTGACTGGTATTTGCTGACCTACAAAATTAGAGAAATATCATTTAAAATATTTCATAAGTTTTACCCGTCTAATGATCATATTGTTAAAAATTTTTAAAAAGACATTGATGGAATGTGCACTTTCTGTTCTATGAGTGTTGTCCTTTATGATCTCAACAGAACTAAGACTAGGCCTGTGGCGTGGCGTCAAGCATCAAGTCTTCGCCATGACACAGGAAGTGGTTGTAACTTCAGTGTACATGTTCACATCGGCACCAAACTTTACATGTAGGATAAGGGTCCCAGCCTGAACTCATGTACATGCCGACATTAACCCACAGTCATAGCGCCACCTGCTGGCAAAAGAAAGTGACCTTTGTGTCACATTTAATGAAGCAGCCCCTGCCGCACGTTTGGCCTACATGTTCAAATTTTCTGTGGCTCATGTATCATGTCCAGTTGCACCAAAAAGCCTCTTGGACCACTCCCCTACACTCAACAGGAAGTCGGTCATTTTTAATTTTATGGCAACGTTTTGGTGATTTACACACTCCATACTTTAACTAACTCCTCCTAGGGATTTAGTCGGATCAACTTCAAATTTCTGCTGTGCTTTCTACAGCCATTGACGATGAAAAGTTGTGCTATCTGCGCGTTTTCGTCAATCGGCCTGTCCGTGGCGTGGCGGCAAAATCAAGTCTACGCCATGACACAGGAAGTGGTTGTAACTTCACTGTAGATTCTCAGATCTGTACGAAATTTTACACATTTGACAAGAGTGCCGCCCTTGACACATGAACATGCTGACATTCACCCACAGTCATAGTGCCACCTGCTGCCAACAGGAAGTGAGGTACAACACCTTCATGCAGCGTCCGAAGCGCTTAGTAAATGCACAGCCGCGCCGGCAGAGCTCCAGAATATGCAACGCGGCCGCTTCACACCCCGACATACTACAGGTGCGAGGGCCCGCCCATCGCTGCTTGCAGCTTTAATCTTTCTTTCTTTTTTCTGCAAAGTAAGCCCACTTTTCGCGGCCGCAACATGCTCGAAAACTCACCAAATTTGGCACACATGTCAGGACTGGTGAAAAATTTCGTATTTTGAGGGTTTCGCGGACGGGCGGGGCAAAATGGCTCGCTAGCGCCACCTAGAAAATTAGAAAAAATTAGCCCCTCGTCCCCGTTCAACCTACAGGCACGAAATTTGGTGGGAACGTGTATCATATCAAGACACACAAAAAAGCCTCAAGAACCCATACCCTAAACTCGACAGGAAGTCCGCCATTTTGAATTTGGCGGACATTTTGGGACGATTTGCACACTCCGTACTTTAACGAACTCCTCCTAGGGATTTTGTCGGATCGACTTCAAATTTCTGCTGTGCCTTCTAAAGGCATTGACGATGAAAAGTTGTGCTATCTGCGCATTTTCGTCGATGGGCGTGTCCGTGGCGTCGATGATTCGCCATGAAACAGGAAGTTGTTCTAACTTCAGTGTACGTGCTCAGATCTGCACGAAATTTTGCACTTTTCACAAGAGTCCTGCCCTGAACACATGTACATGCCGACATTCACCCGCAGTCATAGCGCCACCTGCTGGTGACAGGAAGTGACCTTTAACGAAGCAGCCCCCGCCGCACGTTTGACCTACATGCACGAAATTTGGTGGGGACATGTAGCATGTCCAGACGCACAAAAAAGCCTCAACAACCCATACCCTAAACTCGACAGGAACTCCGCCATTTTGAATTTGGCCGCCATTTTGGGACGATTCACACACTCTGCACTTTAACGAACTCCTCCTAGGGATTTAGTCGTGATCGACTTCAAATTTCTGCTGTGCCTTCTAAAGGCATTGACGATGTAAAGTTGTGCTATCTGCGCGTTTTCGCCAATGGGCGTGTCCGTGGCGTGGCGTCAAAGATCAACTCATCGGTGTGACACAGGAAGTGGTTGTAACTTCACTGTACATGCTCACATCTGCATGAAATTTTAGATGCTTGACAAGAGTCCCGCCCTGAACACATGTACATGCCGACATTCACCCACAGTCATAGCGCCACCTCCTGGCAAAAGGAAGTGACCTTTGTTTGACCTTTAACGAAGCAGCCCCCGCCGCACATTTGACCTACATGTTCAAAATTTCTGTGGCTCATGTATCAAGTCCAGTCGCACAAAAAAGCCTCTTCGACCACTCCCCTAAACCCAACAGGAAGTCGGCCATTTTCAATTTTACGTCAATTTTTGGATGATTTACAAACTTCATACTTTAACGAACTCCTCCTAGGGATTTAATCGGATCGACTTCAAATTTCTGCTGTGCCTTCTAAAGGCATTGACGATGTAAAGTTGTGCTATCTGCGCGTTTTCGTCGATGGGCGTGTCCGTGGCGTCGACAATTCGCCATGAAACAGGAAGTGGTAATAACTTGGCTTTCCATGCTCAGATCTGCACGAAATTTTACACGTTTGACAACAGTCCCGCCCTGAACGAATCTACATGCCGACATTCACCCACAGTTATAGCGCCACCTGCTGTCGACAGGAAGTTGGCTACAAAACCTTCATGCAACGTCCGGCTGCCAGCGCGTAGCAAATGGACAGCCACACCGGCTGAGCTCCAGAATATGCAACGCCGCCGCATCACACCCCGACGCTATAGGTGCGAGGGTCCGCCCATCGCTGCTTGCAGCTTTA